>JAPKLY010000131.1:159388-357164 GCA_026898435.1 Prunella vulgaris | reverse complement strand
AGAGCCGAAAATCAAATTAAATAATTTGATACTTGATTCCATTGAGGTTGTCTAGTAAAAAAATTAATTTGAACTCAGCTTGACATAAGTATCAAATAACTTTGAACATAAATTTATGTTCTGTCTTTCCACTTTTATACATAAATATTTCGTAAAATCTAATGTTGGGCTCGAGCTCGACAAATAATAAAAAATGGATTAGTTTTGTATGCACCAATTACACGGTGCAACTCAAGTTCATTTTTTAAAAATTACACAAATTACTACTAAAAAGTTACACATGGTTAGTGCTGTTAAAATAAACGAGCTGCTCGTGAGCTCGACTCGGCTCGGCTCGTTAAGGCTCAAACTCGGCTCGCTCGAATAGCTAAACGAGCCGAGCTCGAGTATCATTAAAGCTCGTTTACATTAACGAGCCGAGCCGAGCTAGCTCGCGAGCTACTCGTTAAGGCTCGAATAAACTCGAAAGTATAGGGGTATTTTTGTAAATTCATAAATATATATTATTTTCCTAAATTCCTAATTCTAACCCTAGATAACATGATTCACTCACACCACAAGGTTCCAATTCCAAACCTAACATCTCAAATTCTAATCTATTTCCTCCTCCAAAAGACGGCGAGTCGGCGACTCCCACCCAGGCTACAGCCCACCGCCGCGCCACCGCCGCGCTGCCCACGAGAGGAGTTCTGCCAACGCCAACTCCCAGCCTGCACCGCCGACGCCCTGCACCGCCTGCACCGCCGACGCCCTGCACCGCGACTCCGTGAGCACAGCCTGCACCGCCGACTCCCTGCACCGCGACGCTAGCACAGCCTGCACCGCCGATGCCCTGCACCGCGACTCCGTGAGCACAGCCTGCACCGCCGACGCCCCGCACCGCGACGCTAGCACAGCCTGCACCGCCGACGCCCAGCCACCGCGAACGCCCTGCACCGCCGACGCCCAGGCCACCGCGAACGCCCTGCACCGCCGACGCCCAGGCCACCGCCGCGCCACCGGACGCTCAGCCACTTCGCGACGCCCACGAGGGGAGTTCTGCCACGCCCAGCCGCTGCCAACTCCCTGCCTCCGCCGACGCTCAGCCTTTGCCGCGAGCACAGCCTCCGACGCCCAGCCACCGCGAACGCCCTGCACCGCCGACGGCCAGGTTATTCATTCAAAACCCTAGATTTTTTCTAATGCTTGAATTAACTGCACAAGTGCCCCTTAAATTTTGTGTGCTTTGTCATGTATTTTGTTTCCCTTTTTCTTACTGTTGGATTGTTGTTTGCAGTTTGCAGATTGCTTGAGCTGTTGACTTTCACGTCATCAACTCATTACCATTTATTATTTTATCTACTGGTAAGTGATAGTTATCTATTCAAGATTTTGCTGTATTTAATTGGATTATCATAATGTTGAAAATTTCTTATTTGCTATTATATAATGTTGAATTCCTTGGATTATCATACATACATACATATATAGTTATGTTGGAGCAATAATGAATTTTGTGTTGCAGTGTAGGTTGGATTCCTTATTTATTTATCAACATAACTAAATAAATTGATTCCTTATTTGATCAAAACTTGGATTCCTTATTTGATCAACATAACTAAATAAATATATAATGTTGGTTCCTTATTTGATCAAACATATGGGATTACATCTGATGCGTGTATTATGCATGACAAGCATATATATATCGGTATATAAATGACGTGACAGCATATATATCTAACATTTTTTTTTCTTTTATTATACAACAGGATGTCCAATCCCCTTTTTAACTCACACGAAGGTTCATGCTCAAGTGTTGGTATGGATCGAGTACATGAAAATCTTGATCAAGAAGTTGACATTGAAGAAAATGTGGACGAAATGAGTGAAGAAGAGTTGGAAAGAATAGAAGAACAATCCAATGAAGTAGAAGGGGGAGAAGAACAAGGGGACAATCCAACACCATTTGAGAGAAAGAAACGAAGAAAAACATCAGTTGTTTGGGACAATATGAAGATCGTGAAGCTAAAGAACGGAGAGGAAAAAGTGCAATGCAATCATTGTAGGGAGTATTTTATAAAGAGTGCAAGTGGAGCTACATCACAACACAAGCGTCATCTAAGTTCATGTCTTCCGAAAAAACTCGGTACCGGAAGTGGGGATCAAACCAAAGGGAAGCAACAAATACTATATTTTACAGAGGGTAATTCTGATGGTATCAGCTCTATTACCAACTTTTCTTACGATCATGCTAAGGTACGAGAGCTTGCTTCCCATATGGTTCTTGGTCATGAGTATCCATTTAATATGCTAGATCATGTTATTTTCAATAAGTTCATGAAAGCCTCATCACCGTTTTACAAAAAGATTACCCGTCAACAAGTCAAAGATGATTGTAATACTACCTACCAACTTGAGAAGAAAAGATTGAAATCTGTGTTGAAAAGTGTTAGTAGGGTTAGTATAACTACTGATTTGTGGAAATCTGGTCAAAAACTTCAATATATGGTTGTAACGGGTCATTTTGTTGATGATAATTGGTTGTTGCAAAAACGTGTGTTGGACTTTTGCAATGTACCCCCTCCACATACAGGGGTCATTATTGCGGATGCTCTAGGCAAATGTTTCATTGATTGGGGGATTGAGAACAAAGTGTCTAGCATAACTGTAGACAATGCTGCATATAATGATGTTTGTATTAGGAGACTTAGACAAGATTTTGTTCTAAGAAAGAAGTTGAGCATTGGGGGAAAGATTTTTCATGTGAGGTGTTGTGCACACATTCTTAATCTTTTGGTGCAAGATGGTCTTAAAAATGTTGATGAAGTGATTGAAGTTGTTAGGGATGGGATCAAATACTTGAAAATTTCAGAGTCTCGTCTTATTCAGTTTGCAAAGATTGCAAAACAGCTGCAATTACCCTCAAGAAAATTGATTCTAGATTGTCCAACTAGATGGAATAGCACATATCTCATGTTGGCTTCTGCTCTAGAATTCAAGGATGTGTTTTCCAGGTATCAAGACATTGACCCTGGTTTTACTTATGTACCAAGTGAGTTTGAGTGGTCGCAAGTGGAGGAAGTATGCAAATTCTTGGCTATATTTCATGAAATAACTAACATGATTTCTGGATCTGACTATCCCACTTCTAACATTTTTCTTGTGGAGCTTTATAGGGTGAAAGAGCTTTTAAATGAAAAGATTGATGATTTTTCTGATAATATTAGAGCAATGGCTTTGAGAATGTCAGAAAAATTTGATAAATATTGGGGGGAAAGTAATGTGTTGCTGTCTATAGCTGCTATTCTTGATCCGAGGTATAAAATGACTCTTATTGATCATGCTTTTCCGGTTATTTATGGTGAGGTGGGTTCTGTGGCTAAAATTGTTGAAATCAAAGTGCTTCTTTATGATCTTTACAATGAATATGTTGAAGATTATATCTTATCTCATGCCGAAGATCCAAAAAAACAGCAGTTAAGTCAACAAAGTAGGGATTTTTTGAGCAAGCGGACAGCCACTGGTAAGAAACTTGGAGTTAATGTTCTTACTGGTAAGGAAAAGTTTCTAATGCGTGTGTCTGAAATTGATAAGACTCCACCGGAGAAATTGGATTTGGATGTGTATTTAGAAGAAAATAGGTACACTTGTGGTGATGTCTCTGCTAATCTTGATGTCTTAGCTTGGTGGAAATCAGAAAGGTTGAGGTTTCCTATATTGTCAAGGATGGCAAGTGATATTCTATCCATTCCAGTTACAAGTGTGGCCTCTGAATCTACATTTAGTGCTGGTGGTAGAGTAATCGATGATCGACGATCTTCTATGAAAGCTGAGACGGTGCAAATGCTTCTTTGCGGTAATGATTGGGTACGCAATGTTCATGGGATAAAAACTAGGCCTCGTGTAAGTCAAACAAACCTTCTAATGTATTTATAATTGGTTAATTGTTTCTATTTATTTCCAAGTTTCATATTGTCTTATTTGTATTTTTAATATAGTGACTTTGTTGTTATATTTTGTAGGATTCATTGGATATTGAAGAAATTGTACTCCCTGATCAAGTGTGAGCTAAAAGTTCAAAAGTGAAGTGGTGCAAGAAAAACAATGATTCATCATGTTCTAAGTTGATGTTATTCAAACTTAATTATGTGTTGCAAACTTGTGTTTTATTTGTGGATTTGTGTTGAATCGATGATGTAAGATGATGGATTTATGTTTTTTGCTTTATGGATTGATGGTTTTTGCTTTATGGATTAGTTATTCATGTTATAATTTCAGGTTATGTTATTGTGCATTAATTGTTGATGATTTAGAGTTGAATATGTAAGAGTACAAAAATTTGCAAATAAAAAATTCGAGCTCGAGCTCGAGTTCGAGCTCTATCGAGCTTAGCTCGTTTGGCTAAACGAGCCGAGCTCGAGCTCGAGCCGAGCTTATTCTTAAAATAAACGAGTCGAGCCGAGCCTTCTTTTTAGCTCGAAATGTTTAACGAGCCGAGCCGAGCCCTAGGTACTCGGGCTCGCTCGGCTCGAATAACAGCACTACACATGGTATTACTGAAAAATGAATTTTTCATAGTGTAACTTTTCAATAATAATTTGTTCAACTTTTCAATAATAAATTGTGCAACTTTTTAACAATACACTTGAATTACACGGTATAACTGGTGCAAATGAGACTTACTCATAAAAAATATATAAAATGAATACAAAAATATCAAATTATTCAAATTTGACTTGTGTTCATCTTAATTAAAACTCGTATGAGCACAATTCAAATAATTATCAAACAAATTTAAACATAAATATTAAAATTCAATAACATGATTTCAAATAAGTTTGTACAACAACACGATTAGGGTGGAGTCATTTTCAGCTCTACGGACATATAATAATTATGAACTGTTTTGACGCAATTTTAAAGAATTTTAGGAATAATATATGAACCGCTAGGATTAGAATTAGATCATATTATTAGTGGCTCACTAAGAACAAACCGTTAAAACCCGAGACCATTTAAGCCTGCAGCTCTATAAGACTAGCTGAGTTAGGGTCAACCCATTTAATAAAAAATAATTCTTCTTCTATTTCTTCTGAAAACTCTATTTTCTATTTTTTTTTTATATCGCTAAATGTTGCTCTCCGTTCCAGAACTACAACCTGAACACGTGAATTAAAAAAAAAAGTATTTGAATGTAAAATTAAATAATAAAAGTTTAAACTTCACAATAAAATGAAGGATAATTTTTTTACAAACTATATATGTTAGAATGTAATCAGAAGAAAATTGCAAAAAAAGTTACGTATATTTTAGATAATATTTTAAATAAGAAAAAAAGCCACTATATTTTATGTATCATATATATTTTATTTTATATTTATGTTGTTCATTTATAACATATATTTTTAATTGTTTGTTGTATATACTATCTAATTATTATTTTTATATTATTAAAAATTATAAAATAATTATTTTTATAATCTTTTTAATTATTTGTTAATGCGAGTATGTATATACATATTTCTTGATCATTTTAAATATTTAATTTCTGTTATCGAACATATATCATTATTAATTAAGTTTTTGTTTTGTGTGTGTATCAAGTACACCGTGCAACTAATCTATTTTTAAACAGTTACATCAATTATTACTAAAAAACAATACATGTTATTATTGAAAAATATTTTTTCAATAATAATATGTGTCATATTCAATAATAACAAATATTTTTTTTTTAAAATATATTTAAATTGTACAATACATTTGATGCACAACACTCTTACCCTATTATTAATCTTGCCCCCGTTGACTCCCCTTACCCATGATCTTGTCTCTGCCCCCTCTCCATGGTCATAACATTTTTGCAAGTACATTACATTAATATTTACTATACATTATAATCATCGTATTCCACTAAATCAAACCAATTAATATGCATTATATCATCGTACACTAATTGGTTGTACTTATAATTAAGTATTAGTCTCCTTGACAAAAAATCTTGATTTCCAACCATATATTCTCCCCACCCACTTTGACTGCACCTAATCAATATATATCTTATATATAACTCCATTTTATTACTGAGAAGAAGATGATCACATCATTTTCCTAAGGGAAAATCACAAAATGAATTACAAAATTAACACAAATTACAAATAGATTTCTGTGCAGAAAAAATTATGTTTTTGTGCAGGAAAAAATTATACTTCTGTACAAAAATTGTGAACCAATTTATAAATATAATTATTTTTTTGAATCAATATGTAAGTGACCATTTTCCTAATTCATTTGCTCTAAGCCCTAAAATAAATGAGTAACTCTACTGTGCATCAAGTGTACTGTGCAGTTCAAGTTCATATTTTAAAAAGTTACACAAAATACTATAGAAAACGTCACACATGTTATTACTGAACAATGTGTTTTGAAAAATTCACTTTTCAATAATAGCACGTGCGACTTTTTAATAATAAATAGTACAACTTAAAAAAAAAAAACTTGAGTTGCACGGTGCACCTGGTGCATATGAGTCTACGCCAAAATAAATATAAAAAAACAGGTTGTGACATATCGGTATCCGACGCGTGGCGCCCCCGCTAGGACCACCGCGCGCTCTCACGTGGAGGCAGCCACCCCCTGCCGGCTGCGCCACCTCAACTAGGTGGAGGACCACCTTGGAGTAGGAGATGATGATGATGATCAATTTATATCACCTTGCCTTGCATGTACAAGTGCTAGACCCCCTGCTTTTCAATTATTTCACGTCCTTTTCTTGATGGACCCATTCTTTACATCTTTGTCCACACCCCTTCTTTTCTTTCTCTATTTTGCCCTTTTATTTTCTTGCCCCTATTTAATTTTACTACCTCTTAGTAGTGTTCGATTAATTTTGTGTATGATATGTTATACACATGTTAAAGTTCTTTTTGGTTGGAACTAGAAATAATTTGTGCCTTTTTTTTTCTTTACTCCGACTATCAATAATTTAGAAACACAATGAATATTTTATTACTGTATCAGTTATATGCATTAGATGTATTGTGGATTTTAAGCAGCTTTTTAAAACAATTATTCCTCATAGTTGTATTTACGACTGCTAACTATATTTTAATCGTAACTGTTCAGTAAAAATAACTATGAATATTTAATTATTAACAGTCATAACTGATGGTAACTATTTGGTAAATTAAATAATGTGACTATTCAATAAAAATAAAAGTAAATATATATTTGAATTGTACGGTGCATAAAAACTTATTCTTAATTATTTTAATATTAATATTATTATTAATTAATATATTTATGTAGTATACAATGACTGTATAAAATATAATTAAGTTGAAAGTTAAAGTATCCTTTTTAATATTACAAAGAAACTAGAGTAGAATGATTTACCAATGCAGGATTCATAGCATTTTATCTCAACATAGATTCGAAAATTAAAGAATATATGATTTGCATTGACAAACTATATAGCCATATAAATTAAGAAAAAAAATATTACTTCCGTCCACGAAAAATACGCTTAGATATCTGCACATGGTGTTTCTTTTTATTCATAACGAACCTCATAATATCCCATAATACCTTCCGATATATTGCATTAAACCATGTACAAATATCTGAACGTATTTTTCGTGAACGGAGGGAGTATGAGACATCTCTTTTGCGCATTCTTAATCGCATTTTAAAGGATAAAGGTAGCTCCTATGTGAAATATATTCCTGCTATAAAATTAAAACCATTTTTTTCAAGTATAAATGTTTAAAAAATATTTGATTTTGTGTGATAGTCCTACTACGTATATCAAGAGTTAACAATCATATACAAAATAGTGATAATTAAAAGTAAAATTCATATAATCTGATATATGCACAAATTTTTTTTCCAATATCTCGAAAAAAATCAGATACAGAAATAGTGTGTATATATATATATATATATATATAATGTATATCCAATTCACACCATAGGTCTTGGATTCGTTGGAAAAACAATCCAAAAATGTGCCTTATTAATTTGTGTAGCAGAGGCACAATCATTAGTTTTACAATACTATAGTACATCGATATATATAGTTAATTTGCATGCAATAATTAGGTATCTAAAATTAGATATCTATGTGGTTAAATTAGAATATAAAATAAAAAGATGTGGAGCCATACCATGAGAATGTTGGCCTTTAAGTTAATGTAACCATCAGACTGAAAAGTGATGAGCCCAAATGAGAAGGACGTGACCCTTTTTTTTCTTCTACACCAAAAAAGTACCCCAACTATTTTTTATTTCTGAAATATATTCACTTTTAGACTGGGGTTGCTTGTTCTTATTTTATTTTATTTTATTTCTTAATATGAGAGTGTACTCTAATTAAATTGATACAACAAAATTCCACCAATATGAAAAGTTGTTAAAAAGGGTTTAATTAGTACTTGGAGAACAATAGGACGTATGCACTTGTAAATCTTGGAAATGAAGCCAAAAAGTGGGTCTCTTAATTGCATGGTGCAATTGAATACAAAAATGATCTATTTTGTATATGGTTTGTGCCTGAATGTCTACATAAATGTATCAACTTTTGTTTAACTTATATGGAAAATAGCTAGCTTAGGGGTTATATATATTTTAGTTGAAAATTTACACTAATTTTATGTGAAAATCTATCAATTTTTGTTTGATTTATAAGAACTGTTGATGTTGACTCAATATTGTACAATATGTTTTCAATATTTTTAACAATATTAGAATTTGTCATTTACTTTAACTTTGTTTGTGATTACGTGATGTTGACTCAATGTTGTACAATATGTCTAGCAATATCAGGATTTGTAATTTTCTTTAATTTTATCCGCGATTACTTGATGTTGTTCTTATTGTCTAGGTATGCAAGTTAAAGGCAAAAGGTTGATAAGAATTGGTCTACAGTCAAGCGGTTGCATACATGAGCAGATTAATAGGAGCACCGCCTAAAAGTTACAAATCATGGTGAGAGTTATTTGGATGATTTTTTTAGTCATGCCTTGTGGACCCTTGTGATGTGAGATGCTGAATTCAAAACTTATAAATAGAGGTGGGTATCCTACACATCAATTGAAATCAATTGGTCTATCTTCCTAAAAAAGACTTTCTAATTTATGGGGATTTATTGCACAATTTTAGAAAAAAATAAATTAAATTAAATATATAAATTCATAAAGTAGTAAAAATTTAAAAATAATTCTAATTACATATCCACTAGCTAGTCTACGATCACAACTGCTATCATTCCTTTGCAGAGGAACTGTTCCGGCACAAATTTGAGTGTCATTTTTCAATCTTTACACTCTGTATTTCATTTTTCTCAACCTTTCTCATTCTCTTTTGAGTTAGGGAAAAACTACGGCGTTGAGTAGCATCAGATGCTTCTATTGAGATCATAAAATCCACATATTTTGAGATGTGCACTTTCGGGTCAGACTAGGGGTGGCATACCGTACCGTACCGCCCATACCGTATACCGTACCGAAATTTTCGGTATGCATTTTTGCATACCGATACCGTACCGAAATTTTCGGTATACCGAATTTCGGTATACCGAAATTTCGGTATACCAAAAATGCATACCGCATACCGTACCGAAAATTTTGGTATACCGTACCGTACCGATATTTTGATATATACCGAAATACCGGTCCATACCGAAATACCGACTATGTCGGTATACCGCTCATACCGGTATATACCGTCATACCGGTCCATACCGAAATAATTTAAGTATAATTTTAATTAAATAAAATAAAATTTAATATTAAATTTTAATATTAAATTATCAAAATGGTATATACCGGTATACCGAAATACCGAAATATTTTCGGTATACCGAAAATAATCGGTATACCGATTTATACCAAAAATATTTAAGTATTTTGGTATATACCGGTATACCGAAAATTTTAAAATTCTATATCGATGCCGTACCGAAAATATCGGAATGATATCATACCGTACCGAAATTTTCGGTATACCGAAATTTTCGATAAATTCGGTATTTTTCGGTATGGTAAGTACGGTATACCAGTATTTTCGGTATTTGCTCCACCCCTAGGTCAGACTTCCTTTCGTATAGGTTGATGGCTGGAAAGTGTATCTTCTTCTGGATGAGTACCCTTTGAATTTCTGGAGATAGTGGTAATATTGGTAGAGTCGTGGGTGACACTCCTTCTGATCGCGCATCAACTTGTTCATGTAGGTCCTCAATGACTTTTTATATTGCTAGTTCATCGCTTGAAACCACCTTTGGAGGAGGTTGTTCAAGGGTTATTGCCTTTGGGCATTTGACTTCTTGAAATCCCGCGCTATAGGGTGATTCTGCTACAAATTTTTGCAAGTTGCTCGTGCCATGTGGTCCCAGCCTATCTGTAGCTTGCCTCCTCAATTTCTCTTGTACCGACCTTTTGGGTGGTAATTCCTTGATTTTAATGTTTTGTATCGTGCGAACATCTTCTGGTCGTCTCTCCTCAGGTGTAATTCCCAATCTCTTTTTGTAAGATCGTATGAGAATTGCTCAGGCTCGATTCCTCCACTATACTCGCTGCTTGCGTAGGACGTGGTCCTAATAGCTCCCTCATTTTTTTATATATTTAAAATCCTGGCAGTGTGCATGCTCGCTTCTTGCTCCACTTCTCGCACCGAGGCTATGGTGAATGTGCAATCAACTATGGGCCTAGTTTCTATGGGTATAGCCTGTATGGATGGTGGGCGATCAACAAGGGTTTGTTGTAAATGCAATTCTCTCAATATCACAATAGTTCATCGATGTCTTCAAGAGTGTTGGTCATTGATTCCCATTTCAAGTTTGTGCGCGTTTCTGCTGGTACATTCACAAAAACTCGTGATTGTGATGGCCCTGTCTCAGTGTTGGTTTTCTTGTGCTCTTTCCCCACCATCTACGGGTGGTAGAGTGTGAGATTCTTCTTGAGAGATGTTCTCGATTCTCATTCAACTCCAACAGTCAAGGTATGAATTTCCATCAAGTTTAATATTTTGAAATCTTCAATTTGCCCAAGTTTCAATCTTTAATAATTTTCAAAAAAGGTGGTAAAAGATGATAACTTTCTAGCCTTGTATGCAAATTTCCAATTTCTTAGTTTTCAATTTACACACACATGCACTTATTGGCTAATCAAATCTTACTGCACGACTAATGCTTGAATGTTTGGGATGAAGTTGATCAATTTGATGACTCAAATTGTTGCAAATTTTATGCCACAATGGGTACTACCTTGAGTTTCCTTTCAAATCCTCAAGCGTTTTTCATGAAATTTAAAGAACACTCTTCAAATCTTCAAATTTTTCTTCAATAATTCTTAGAACTGTAGGTTCGCACCCTTCTTCTAGCTCTAATTTGTTAGTGATATTTTCTAATCAAAGTATTGATGTGGCTAAAATCTTATGCTAGATTACCAAACAATTTATGTTGGGATTTATTAAAATATAGTAATATAAGCAAGGTAAAATAGTGAGAGAATTTTTTCTCTTACCTTTTTTACATCATGAAAGTTTGAATTTCTTTATATGTGTTGAGGGGATATATTTATAGGTTTACATGGGTGAGGTATCATTATCTTAATACACCTATTCTAATTAATTAAGTGATAAGTGTCAAGACACTAGACATTACATTAATAAAACTAAATTACATGCTAATTTCATAACTTTTCCACGTTGCATCTTTGTCTCGCTTTAGGGCTTTGTGGCTATCGGCGATCAACTCTGCCTTATACCCACCAAGGCTATTTGGATATACTTTTTTTGGTGACGACCAGCTTGATGCTGGTGAACTCATCCATTGAGGAGGCAAACAACTTTAGGTGTTGTCCTTCTTAAGTTGCTCGCTTCTCTCTCTCTTTTTACCCGACAATTTGTACTTGTTACATAATTATCTTCAATGTGTATCTCAAATCTGCTTGCTCATTGGTAATCTTGCTTGCTTAATATGTATTAATGTTCGCCTATCAACAATTACTATTTTTATTTTTGGTAAAATATATGCGCACAAATTAACACATACTTTATCATTTTATCACAAAAAAATATTATTGTTATGCTAATATTATTAATACATCTGCAATATTACCTACATGTGTCATTTTTTTACACGCCGTATACGTATATATAACTATTTTATTGAACATGAATATCTAAATCATAATTTTTGAGTTTGCTCTTTATCCAAAGATCCCCTATCACTTTACATAATAGTATGTGTTTTCATTATCTATATGTTACATTAAAAAATAAAATACATTGAATATTAAACACACATAAAATTATAATAACTTATAAATTTTATATTAAAATAAACACAAGAGATTTATAAAAAACAACAAAAATCAAAATACTCAAAATAATTCAAGTCACAATATTAGACCGTAGTTCATGACCTGTTTCATAACTCATTCATAGTAAAATTTTAAATTAAAATATTAATACTAAATTTTAAAATATGTAGACTGTCAAATAAAATAATTTTGGGTTGGGATGTGTTTCATGATTTAATATAATAAAAGAAAAAGTTAAAAATAAATTTAAAAATTACGTAAAATATAAAAACAAACCGGCTCAATCTATTTTTTTCCTATTTTGATAAGTTTTTGTAATATTTTTTTCGATTCTGACTGAATTTATAAACCTTAAATCGGGGAAGTAATCGAATCACTTCTATAACTTTTAGTGTGTGTTTTCAAACTCTAAAAATTATAGAATCATTTTTTTAAAAGTTGGTAAGACCCAATTTTTTTTTAAATAAAAATGATTCTACGCTCCTTTTAAAGTTTAAAAACACACCTTTAATGTGGAAGTACTAATTAAGGTTCGCGGCATTAATGTCATCATGGTCTTTATCATGACAAATCGAATGCAATCGGGTAATCCTGAATTCCATATCCCATGATTAGCATATCTTCGTCACTCCCTGTAATTTATTTATAATATAAAATTAGATTATTAAATTCATTTAATAATACTCTTTCTTTTACAAGCTAATATCATAATATTTTATATTATGATAGTATTAGTTAATTATAAGTGTAATAGTAGTACTAAATAAATGTTATTATGATTTTTAATTGATATATTGAATATATACAGTGAACAAGTTTCACGGAAAATTTTGTGTTTAAATATAATAGAATCAGTTCTCGTCATTGTAGATAATTTATAGTTTTTCAAATTAAAAGTTTTAGTGACATGAATATTATATTTAGTAAGACCTGTCACTTAAGATTGTTTCCAATAATGATAGAATTCTTATCATACAAAATAAATATTTTTAGAATATACAAGTCTCTTGTAAATTCAATTTCACATTAACTTGTATAATGATCATATATGATCATCATCAGTGTTATTTATACGTATTATAACTGTTATAAAAATATACTCTCTCCGTCCTGGTACAAGTTGCTCGTTGTTTTTGGACACACGAATTAAGGTAAAAATGAAAAAGTATAAATGATGTGATGAAAAAAGTGAAAAAGTATAAGTGATGTGATAGAGAAAAGTGAAAAAGTAATGAGAATAGTGTAAAAAATATTAAAAATTAATAAAAAAGTGAGTAGTTTCCAAAAAAGGTAAAAAAGCAAATGAGCAACATATAGTGGGACGGACGAAAATGACAAAATGAGCAATTTATAGTGGAACGGAAAGAGTACTTAATTTTTTGACAATGATAATATGAATAGGAGTGATAGTGCATATACATGAATCGAGTTTAACGTATGAATTCATGTTCATATAATTTTTTGTATTTTTTATAGTTTTAATTACATGTATAAACAACATGCATATATAAATATATAAATGTGTGTGTATATACATATTGTGAAGAAAATATATAAATTTGCAGAAGCGAAAGATAATATGTAGTGGGGGTGTGGTCACAGAATAACAAAAGCTTGTGGTGTTGAATTATGTGTCTCTCAAAAGCTAGAGTAAAAGGTGAAGCATCTCCCAAAGGAAAGGAATAATTTGGTTCATGTTATAAAGGGAATTTAAAATAATAAAAGTAGCAATACAAATATATACTCCCTCCGTCCCATAGGAACTTGCAAGTTTTCTTTTTCGTGACGTCCCAAAGGAATATTGCTTGCCCAAAAAAGGAAACCTTTTTTATAAATTTCACCCTCATAATATCTACATATTTACACAAAATACCATTACTTTTTCACTTTTTGAGCTCACATTACAATCAATCCAACTAACTTTTTCACTTTTTACATAAAAATTTACCAAATTAACCCTCAGAACACTACTTTTCTTACTTTATTTTACTTTTTCTTAATTTGTGTGCCCCTTCTCCATTGCAAATTGCTCTGGGACGGAGGGAGTATCACTTAATTGACCTCGAGTGATGAGAGATACCATTTTACCGTTGCATTATTTTTTATTTTTAAGGGGTTTTTAATACATGAGAATAGTTGGCGTGGTTGATGAAATAAAAATTGATAGTTTAAGAATTTTAAAATAATATATAGTTTGATGATCTTTGAAAATAAAAGTCGATAGTTTAGGATAGAAACTGATAAAATGAATCCGTTCCGATGGGCCAGTCAAATTGACGCGTCTTTTGCATCAGGCTGTACTAAAAAATATAGGTTCGAAAAGAATTGACTTGACCCGATCCAATAGGCCAACCGAGCTCAGGCCGGGCTGACCCGAGATTTTATGCGGCCTAATTTTTTTTGTTAAATAATTCTACAATAATATATATATATATATATATATATATATAAATTGTCGTAATTTCTTCAATTAAATAAGGTCTAATTCGCGATATTGTTTGTTTTGAAATTACTTTGTTTATTTTGATATTTCTAACATTGCAAATTACTCTTATGATCATGAATTATATTTATTTTGGATTATCACTTGGTTTTTTTTAAATATGAATTATTGTTTAAACTTAACTTTAATTATGATTTGCGAATCTTTAAATTAATAAATAAATATTTATTTTATAAATTAATTATTAAAACTCAAGTATATATTTAAATAGTTATATCAATTATTACTGAAAAGCCACACATGTTATTTTAAAAATTAAATTTTCACTAAAAATAAGTGTGACTTTTCAATAACTACAAATATAACTTTTGAAAAATTGTACATCAAATTACTCAGTGCACTTAGTACACAAGAAATTTGTTCCAGACAAATATAGGTTGAGTTTGTGATTTAAAAATTTAAAACTACAAATTCATACAAAAGACATTGACTATAAAGTCTTGGATAAGCCTATATACAAGTGAATTCCAAAACAAATGCAGGGCAAGTGTTTGGGATAATCTTGAAAAATTGATGCTTGATGGTGGGTGCGTTTGGTTTTGATGGGGGTCCACGAAGCCTTCTTCCTTTCCTTTCAACAAAAAAACCGACAGTGAAAAGAAATTGACATTCATGCTTCACCTTCCTCGTACTAACACACATATCTAACCTGTTATGCATATATATGCCTTTTATACACACAAACTATAAATAAACCCCAAATTTAAGCTTCACCTTCATCATTCTTCCCATTCACTTTCTCTGTTTCCATTCAAGAATTCCTAGTTATCCCTATTTCTATCTTAGTTCAATCGATTTTTACAAATTGAAAATAGTTTTATATTTTTTTTATTTTGATCCACCAACTAGGTACAAGAGATAAAATATCGTGTGGTAGAATTTGATTTTTCAACGTTGATTAGAGTCATATTTGCATCAAATTCATTCTCATTTAGAAATAAATTTTGGTTATTTTGATTGCATTTATGATACGCTATATATTTGATTATTGACCTATTTTGCAAAGAATTGTGCATTTGTATAAAAAATGATGCAAAAAGGTGAAAAAATAAGCAAGTTCGATAAGTTTCGGATTCCTTGAATCAATCCAAATGGTGCAAATCATATTCCATGTGAAAGAGCTTGAAGAGAGAATCGCAACGCAAAAAGAATCGAGTCAATCAGAGTTCTATAATTCAAGATATGAAGAAAACAAGTTTTGTGTGTGGATCGAGCAAAAAAGAGCTCGATCAAGCCGAAACTCACTGACCTTGTGCGGGAGGCGCTTGACCAGGCTCTCAATCGAGCGGAAATGATACTGGTCGAGTTGCTGATCAAGCAAGTGAAAAATAGACAGTGGGTGTATGTACTAAACTGGACAAAAATATATGTTTTTTGCTATTTTCAAGGTTTTCTTTGCAAATTTCGTCCAAGGCATCTATAAATACCATTTTTCATCAGATTTTAGGAATAATTAGGCATTACTCATCATACTTTTAGCTTAGATTAGTTTAGGATTGGATTAGAGAAGTTACAAAAATCATTTTTCTAGATTTTATTTTGCTTCTTCATTTCTTCAAATTACTCTTAGATTCTCTATTAGATTTTTAATCAATTGCAATAGATAGATACTCCATTAGATTCTCTACATCTATATGGTTCAATTTTAAGAATTGTTGAAGATTTTATTAAAGCATGTTGAGTGAAGTTTTTCCAATTATTCAATTTTTCTCCAATTGGTAAAATCTATATAATTTTCTTTCAATTCATTGAATGTTGATTGATTTTATGTTATTTTGATCGTCTTCATCCAATTAGTCATGGGCTAAACCCTCACATGCTTTGGGTGATTGAAGTTATGTATTGATTTTTGAACTAATTCATGTTATATCTTGATTGTGTGTGATTTAGATGATTAAACTCTATAATTGGATGATTTTTTGAGCCTTGATTGTTTACTACTTGAGATTTAGTTCTTTGATTAAGTTGACAACATATGAGAATTGAGTTAATTCAATTCCGTTCATAATTGATTGTAGTGCACACCAATTGTTTGTGTTTTGGTTTTTATGTCAATGACAATTGCTAGGAGCTTCGAATAAACCAATAGGAGTATTAGCCATTCAAATGACAATTTAGTGCTTATAATGTGTTAATTACCTAGTTTAATCATTTGATGAAACTCATGATAGCTATAGGATGGACTAATGCTTGAATTGATGCATAATGGAGATTACCTAGAGCATACACCCACTCCCCTGCACTTCTACGGAAGTTAGATTCGTTCACCTCTTGTTTTTATTTTATCAATTGATTGCTTAGAAAATAGAAATCGAACTTGTCCTTTCTTTCTTTTATTTTGAGAAGAATATTTCTAGGGAGTAGATTGAGCTAGCTCTTGTTTTCCTTAGTTCGATATGTAACTTGATCACTTGTCTTAACACAACAATGATCACGTACACTTGCGTGTTGCAATAAAATTAGGCAACCACACATAAAAGAATTTGATAACTCAACCGAATAATTTATATTTTTCTGATTTTTTATGTTTGTATGTTTGTCATTGTTTTGCGGTAGTGTTGGTGACGCGGGGTGGGGTGTGCAATTTGGCTGCGTATTTTTTTAATTTGAAATTAGTTAAAATATATTAATTTATTTTTCTCACCACATCTACCTTCATCCGCCCATTCATTTCACATTCTTATCCACCTCTACGTAGGGTGTTCATAAAATCAAAAAAATTTAAAAATTGAATCGAACTGATGAAATTTGGTCCATTAAGTTTAGTCATAAAATTTTCGGTTTTAAAATTTAAAAATTTCGGTCTATTCTCTGTGCGGTTTTGGACCATTAGAAACGAATAGACAAAAAAACTGAATAGACCGAATTTTAATTAAAAAATTTAATATATTATTTATATTATATATAATATTTTAAAATTAAAATGTAAGCCTTAGTATTGTGTAAAATTTTGAATTATAGTGAACTACATTAAATTAATATTATGAACTTAATCATATTGTATTTATTTAAACATTATTCAAATTTATATTATATTTATTTAAACATTGATCAAATTTGTAATGCACTCCTTTAATTTAATGCTATTGAACTAAATTTAATGATAATATATATAATATTTATTTTTATGAAATATAGATTTTTTAATTTTAAAATTATTTTGGACCGAATTGGCCAAACCGAAATAATTCAGTTCGGTATGTAATTCGGTTCGGTCCTTATAAAAAAATTGATTATTTCAGTTCGGTTCGTATAAAAAAAAATTAAGTTATTTCCGTTCGGTCCAAAACAAGATCGAACCGACCGAAATAACCGAATGACCACCCCTACCTCTACCTCTATCTCAATATAAAAAGTATATATATTAAATTAAAATAATATTAAAAAGATATTTATTAAATGGTAAAAAATCTTTAAACTGTATACTCATTTGCTCAAACAATATACTCCCCCGTTCACAATAAATAGTTTTGTTTCTTTACACGTGGTTTAATGCAATATGTCGGGAGATATTGTGGGGTATTATGAAGTCAGTTTATGAATTTAAAAATGGGTGATTTACAAAAAGTGACTATATTTACAAATTGGTTCACAATATCTGCACATAAGTGTAATTTTTTTCTGCACAGAACCAATTTGTAATTTTTGTCAATTTTGAAAATCATTTTGTAATTTTTCCTTTAAAAATTGTATATGAAAAGTATACAAACATATTTTTCATATACAATTTTAAAATTCGTAAACTGACTTCACAATGCTTCACAATACATTCGACATAATGCATTAAACCATGTGCAAATAAACAAAACCATTTATTATGGACGGGGAGGGGGGGAGTAATACATTTGTTCACAATTTATATTATTATATGGGTAAATATATGTGTAAGGACATATTGTATTCTACATATATAAAAATAAAAATAACAATATTAAAAAAAATCCTTCTTAATATATATATATATATATATCATTACTTAAATATATGCATATTTTTTATATAGCAACACACTTTTTATTATTTTACATGTATTAATATTATATAATTTTTTTTATTAAAATAAATAAATATTTGAGAAAATTCAATACTCCCTCCGTCCCACTATAAGTTGATCATGTTGTCATTTTCGTCCGTCCCACTATATGTTGTTCATTGTTTTTTTACTTTTTTGGAAATTACTATTCATTTCTTTATTATTATTTGCAATACATTTTACACTATTTCCATTACTTTTTCACTTTTCTCCATTATATCACCTATACTTTTTCACTTTTTCCATCACATCACTTATATTTTTTCACTTTTACTTTAATTCGTGTGTCCAAAAGTAACGAGCAACATATAACGGGACGGATGGAGTATATGTTATTATAATAACATACATTTTGCGCTACTGTTATATTTATATAAAAAATTATTCATATATAAACAAATAAATATACTTAAAAGTTTAACTTTTAGTCTAATAGTAACATACATTTGCTTTCAATTTGTGTTATTGTATAGAAAAAATGTGTTATTTGAAGGTTAAAATATATTTTTATAAGAACACATATGTGTTCCTTAGTTTAATAATCATACCTTTAAACTTACATGTGTGATTATATGAAAATTTGACTTATTAAACAAATAAGTATTTGCGAAAAAATTAATACTTATTTTTATAATAATACACACATTTTGCTTTTATATCAAACGTGATATGTGTAAAAAAATACTTTATCTAATAATAACACACATTTTATCTTATAAAAATTATACATTTGTTCATTTAATAATATAAACTGAAATAAAAAAAAATTAAAATTAATCTTGTGCGAGATTTAAAAAAAAAAAATTATCTAAATCCGGCGCGATGCAACCACAATTCACAAATATAATATGAATTATTCCATTACTCATATATTATCCATAAAATATTTGAGTGTGTGTGTTTTATTAAGGGATTTAAGAGATTTCTTTTTAAATTAAAAGCAGTGATGTTAAACTGAGAATTCGTTATACGTGGTTATCAGGCAAGTACTCCATGTAGATCTAACTCTTTAAACACGTGCCATGATTTTCCCGAGAATTATTTTCCCCCCACCCCACAAAAAGAAATTAAGAATTTAATTTCCAATTTATTATAATATCTTAATATTCGAGTTTGATTCAGTCCACGAGGTGAGTTTACAAAATAAATAAAAAAATAAATGTATTAATTTTACACTCTTTTAAGTATGATTTTTAAATTTATTCAAGTTTGATTCGGTATACGAGGTTAGTTTAACAAATAAATAAGTGCATTTCTATGAGTTTAGATTTTTTTTTTAATTTATTAGAATTTTGGAAAATTCGTTTTTTATTTGGTATACAAGGTGACTTTAGAAAACTAAATAAATATATTAAGTTCACATTTTTTTAGAACACGAATTTTATAGATAAATTTTTTTTATAGTATCAGAGTTTAACAAAATTTTAAAAAATAAATTGATTTGAGATCACTCAATTTAGGCGGTCGTAAAACGCACGTAGCTAATTTAAAAGAAAAGATTCGTACAAAAAGGTCCTCAACTCAGAGTACGAGCACAGAAAAGACTCGTACAAAGATATCCTAGCTAGCCTTGAGCATGAGCTGAGCATAGAGTTTCGTACAAAGAGGTCCTTGCCTCAGAGTACAAACGTGAAAAGTCTCTTACAGGAAGGTCTTCACCTTAGAGTACGAAAAAAGAAAAGACTGGTAAAGAGGTCCTCACCTCAACCTACGAGCTTAGAAAGACTCATACAGAGAGGTCCATGCCTTAGAGTATGAGCACAAAAAAGTTTCATACAAAAGAGGTTCTCATCTGAGAGTAAGAAGAGCAAAGAAAATTCTCATATGAAGAGGTCTTCACCTCAGAGTACGAGCAATGTAAAGACTCATAAAGAGAGGTCTTCACTCACAGTATAAGCACATAAAAGACTCGTACAGAGAGGTCCTTACATTAGTGTATGAGCACAGAAAAGTCACATACAAATCGAAGTCCTCACCTCAGAGTATGATCAAAGAAAAGTTACGTATAAATAGTTCCTCGCCTCAGAGTTTGAGCACAAAAAGACTCGTACAGAATGGTCCTCACCACAGAGTACGAGAATAGAAAATTCTTTTATAGAGATGTCCTCACCTCAGAGTACGAGTAGATAAAAATCTCGTAGAGGGAGGTCCTTACCTCAGAGTACGAGCACAAAAAGACTCATACAAAGAGGTCTTCGCCTTATAGTACGATCACAAAAAACTAGTATAGAGAGGTTCTCGTCTCAGAGTACAAGCACAGAAGAGGCTTGTATACAGAAGTCCTTACCTCAAAGTACGAGCACTAGAAAAATCTCTAGTAAAGAGGTCCTCAGTTCAGAGTTTGAAAAAAGAAAAGACTCGTATAGAGAGGTTCTCACCTCAGAGTACGGGAATAGAAAAGTCTGATACAGAGAGGTTCTTACCTCAAAATATGAACACATAAAAGTCTCATACTGAGAGGCCCTTAACTCCGGATATGAGCACTAGAAAAGTCTCATACAGAGAGATCCTCGCCTCACAGTATGAGAACAAAAAAAGCTCGTACATAAATGTTCTTGCATTGAGATAAAAAAATTAAATTAAATCTTAATTAAAAATAAAATAAAATACATAACTTGTGTCGAAATTGGGACTCATCCTAAAATTGAGTCCTCACATGAAACTCTTCAGTAAAATAAAGATGATATATACGTACCATTTCGGAAGATCATAGAGTCGTCATAAGAAGCATTCAATAATTAAGTAGTTGCAGGGCTGACAAAATGACCCGCCCTGATCTGCTCAATTTGAGGCAACCCCACCCCGCCCGCCCCTGCGCATGAGGTAGAGCAGATATGAGTTTGCATTTTTAACCAACAATTTTCATATATATATATATATATATCCTATTGTTCTTTCCTTGATCTAATTAACTTGACTTGGAGTTTTCTTTCTCTATCGTACAATATATGTTTCTTCAGTAAATATGGTACAATTAGATCATATTAATACATAAAAGGGCAACCTCGTCATTTCAAAATTCCTGACTATGTAATGATTCAGGTATGCTATTATTATAAATATTATTATTTTCCATCAAGTTGGTGAAGAGAGCTTATTAAAAAAAAACAGAAAAAAAAAAGTAGTATAGTTGAAAAAGAAAGGTGTAGGAGAAAGAGCCACATCTTCTGTTTTTAGTCCGCTTCCTGCATTTCCTTCTAATTCTAATTCTTAATTTCATTTTAAAAGTCTTATTATAATTTCAATGCACTCATTTCTTCTCTTAACTTGATACATCATACATATATATAGTCATACTCATTAGAAGAAGCAATCTTTTTTTATTTTATTTAAAAAAATTAGAAAACTATATAATATGAATTGCAGTCATATTATTTTCTCTTTCTCTTTAAAGACGAATTAAGACGATTGATTGCAGAGAAAAACACCACTCTCACTGGAAATTAAGAGAGAGAGAGAGAGAGGATGAAATTACGACAGCCTCATAAACAGCAGACAGAGATAGAGTGAAGAGAGAGAGAGAGAGAGAGAGAGCACTTAAGGATTGTATTTTGTAATTTTGTTTACAGAATTATTATTGCACAGAAGAAGAAAACGATGTCTGAGGGTTATGCACCTTTTCACAACCTGCAACTATAAGAGGTATGTACATGTTTACTTGAATTGATAAAGCTGAATCTTTATTTTCAATTCTAATAAAAAAATATATTATTATTATTATTTCATTTGATGCTTTCACTTTTGCTCCTCACTTGCCTTTTTATTCTTCTCTTTCATTTGTTTTTCTTTTTTGTTAACTTACAATCACAACCCTAGCTAGCTAATTAAATTTTGTGTTTTTATTTTTCTTCTTAATTGAAATATTAAGGGTTTGATTTGATGCTGCACATCATGGTGAAATGGGAATAGCACTCCAATCTTTTCATTTCTTGGACAAGCAAAATTTATCAAATTTTTCTATGTCCCAAGATTATCACCACCACCACCAAGGTGTTTTTAGTAATTTCTAGAATGGATTTGAGAAATCACAATACGAGCAACACCAACAACAACAGATCCGAAGGGATAAACTTAGGGTTCAAGAATTTGGCCCACCGGCGCCGCAGTTAGTCGGTATGGAGGTAGAAGAAGAACCCGGCGGGCTTCCGGTTTACGAAACCGCCGGAATACTGTCGGAAATGTTCAATTTCCCGTCCGGTGGACCGGCAGAATTCGAGAATCAGATTCCACAAGGCTACCGAAACCCTCCCTCCGCCGCGGACTGGTTCCTACACCGCCGGAGCATGGCGGTCGACGGCGGTTTGGGAAGCAGCAAGAGTCAAACGGCGGTTGACGGCGCCGCTTCTTACCACCATCACAATCTTAACGGCGATTCAGCCGCAGCCATGCAGCTTTTCCACCAAAAGTCGCCGTCGCCGTCTCCCCCGTCCACACTCCACATGCTACTTCCAGGGCATTCTTCGTCCTTCCACGCCGCCCCCGGAGGAGGAGGGGCTTTCGGTCAATTCACATGGGGCGGGAACGCCAGCTGTAACCCTAATCACGAGATGCCGGCGGGGCCCGCGGAAGGCCTGTCGCTGTCGCTTTCGTCGGTGAAGGCGGACATCGGAGAAGGGGGGATGATGTTCTTCGGTGGGTCTACTCCGGCGCAGTTTGGCGGCGGCGCGAGCCAGGGCCGCCAGGCGGTGGGCCCCACCTCCTACGGGGCGATGAACGTGTTGAGGAATTCTAAGTATTCCAAGGCGGCCCAAGAGCTGTTGGAAGAGTTTTGCAGCGTTGGTAGGGGTCAAATTGTGAAAAACAAAAACGCAACAGGCGGCGCCACCGCCTCCGGTTGTGGTGCGAATCCGGATCCCCCTCAGTTATCAGCTTCCGACAGACTCGAGCATCAGAGAAGAAAGGTCAAACTAATATCCATGCTTGATGAGGTAAGTACCCCTCTCTTCTCTCTCTCTCTCTCTTCCCCAACTTCTCTCTCTACCTAGGGTACGTATATAAACTAATTATTCCATTTCTTGAAGAATTATTTTAATCGGAAAAAAGAAAATTTTGTTAAGGAGTAGTAGCACATTTACAACATAGAATGATATTTTCAAAGCATCAAATGTATGAATCGATCGCAAATTCCATCTTAGACGGAAAAATTAGCCGGCCAATGAATTAAAAGCGTCGAAATTTAAATATATACCTACTTAATAAATTAAATATATTATAATAGTTTAGTTAGATAAAAATGGATTTTCATTTGGAAGTAGTGACTAATTAACCACCCATCGGGAATAACGTTTCAATCTGATTGTGATGTGTTAGCCAACCATCAACCAATACAAACCTTAAAAAAAAAAAAATTAAAAAAATTATGCAATTGCTTTCAAAGCTTAGATAACTATTCCGAATTAGAATAATATTTGAGTGTTCTTAAATGTCTACTAGCTACATACATTTTAAAATAATTACGAGCATAGCACACCACACATAATTGCAAGAACCGACCTTAATTTATGATTGGTTGTACAGGTGGATCGAAGGTACAACCATTACTGCGAGCAAATGCAAATGGTGGTGAATTCATTCGACGTGATAATGGGGTTCGGCGCCGCCGCCCCGTACACGTCGCTGGCGCAGAAGGCGATGTCGCGGCACTTCCGGTGCCTGAAGGAGGCGGTGGCGGCCCAGCTGAAGCACAGCTGCGAGCAGTTGGGTGAGAAAGACGGCACGGCCTCGGGGCTAACGAAGGGCGAAACCCCGAGGCTTAAGGCTTTGGAGCAAAGCCTTAGGCAACAAAGGGCGTTCCATCAGATGGGAATGATGGAACAAGAAGCCTGGAGACCTCAACGAGGCTTGCCCGAGCGCTCGGTCAACATTTTGAGGGCTTGGCTTTTTGAGCATTTTCTACACCCGTAAGTTTTTCAATTAATTTCTCACTTTGATTTATATATATATATATATATATAATTATGATTGTGTTAATTAATTTTATCTTCTGTTTAATTCAATTGCTCCTCTAAGAGTTAATATCAACTAATTATGTTCTAAATCCAATATAAAACTATATATTTTTCTTTCTATTTTATCAATTTTAATTTTTTGAGTGTCATGTATGAGTCTTAGACAGAATTAATTTTCGGGAGAGTTTGGACAGAAAAATATTGAAGTTGAACATTTCATGAAAATTGATAAATTATAAAGAAAATGGATTTTGTATTCAAGTATATAAATTGATACCCTTGAAATTATAGTACATGAATTAGATTTCATGTCACCGTTCTATTTTAAGAAGCATTAAGTAATTAATTTAATACAGTTAATTAGTTTTCATCCATTATATAATCCATTTAGGGATCATTTGGTTCGTAAGATAAAATTATCTATCCGTCGAAAACATGCATATTTTCGACGGATAGATAGTTTTATCTTACGAACCAAATGAGTCCTTAGTATATACATTAAGATATCTCACATTGGTAGTGAGTGTGAGGGTATTAGTATCTCACATAGGTAGTGAGTGTGGTCTTGAGTGGACTTATAAACCTGGACAATCCTCTCACTTACAACCTGAGATTTAAATGTAGAATTAGACCTTCATACAATATAGGATAAGTATTTTGTGTACATGCATCCTGCAATTCAAAAATATTCTTAATAATAGTAGGTTGAATTGCATGCATATTAAGAAAAAATAAAATATGTAAGTATGAAATTAAATAATAAAATATAAAAAAATATTTTAATGATTGTTGCGAGTGCGCGTTGTTTCCTTTTTTGGAGTGTGAAAAAAGAGTTGGGACGTCCATATAAGGTAGGGTGAAAATTATCTTGAGATAGAGGAAGTAATATTTTCTTTAGGACGGTATCAGAGGATGACGGTAACAACCAGTATAAACCGTAAAAAAAAACGGATACTACTTAAAAATATAATTAAATTGCAAGTCTTACCTATGTACTCTCTCCGTCTTTCTATAAGTTGTTCATTGTTTTTTTACCTTTTTTGGAAACTACTATTCACTTCTTTATTATTATTTTCAATACTTTTTACACTATTTTTATTACTTTTTCACTTTTCTCCATCACATCACTCATACTTTTTCACTTTTTCTATCACATCACTTATACTTTTTCACTTTTTTCATCACATCACTTATATTTTTTCACTTTTACCTTAATTCGTGTGCCCAAAAGCAACGAGCAACTTATAGAAATACGGAGGGAGTATTTGTTTATATAAACTTACAATTCATTCCCTTCAGCGTTAGACTATGTTTATCAACAACCCTCCACGACCCAACCCTCTAATAAATACTCTATTTCTCTCCCCTTCATATACACAACTTTCAATATATCTTTTTTCCTACTTTATCAACAACCCATCACAACTCAAACCCTCATAAAATAAAATATTTTTTATTCTTTATTAATTAAATATTATATATGTACAAATTTTATTATAATAAAAATTTATAATTATAATAAAAAAATTACAACATACTTATTTCAATAACAAAATTAAATATTAGAAAGTTGAAATACATAAAAAGCACTACATAAATAAAATTAATAATAAATACATTAAATATAATATTGTGAATGATCGAAAATTGAGATAATTTTGGAAGTTTGGATAACTTGGATCTATGATAGAAAATTAGAATATAAAATAATAAGATAAAAGAAAAAAAATAATTATTTTAAAAATATTTTAGTATTGATATCTATTTATAGAGAAAAAAAATTCAAAATTTTGATATATACACACATATATATATATATTATATTAATTAGATAATATCTTAAATTGAAAAATTAAAATTTATTTAAATAATATTCACAACTAATTAAATTGTGACATGTGTCACCAAAATTAAATTTTGATTCCACGACCATGAGTTGGGCAAGCCACAAACTCGTGGGTTTACAATGATTTTTCAATTTTTTTTATTTATTCTTTTTGTTTGTTAATGGGTCGTGGTAATTTACTCAAGTCAGCTCGTGTATGTATATGTATATCTAATTGTGTGACAGATTTATTAGGTGCAACATGACTTTTCATTGATAATAAAGAGTAGGTTAAAAAAATTATTATATTTATAAATATGTGTTGTCCAAAAAAAAAATACTTCTGTGTAAAAAAATGTGCTTCTGTTCAATTATTTTGAACCTATTTATAAATATAGTAATTTTCTTAAATCTATATATAAATCATCCAATAATAAATATAGGTAGAGGATAAAGCACTTAAAAGACCACGAGGATTTAGATGCTATAAAAACGCTGAATAAAATATCCAGTGTTGGATCAGGAGCTTATTAATTAATAACATTAATTATTTTTCCCAGAATTTTATGATGAGACAATTCCAATGCTCATCAAATTACTTTTGTTGGATCATAATATCCTTTATACGTAACTGAATAAAGTTGAATCTTCTTTATATGATATTCCCTCTCTTTTTCTGAAAATTTCCCTGCCCGCGGTAAAAACACTATTGTATCACCACTTCCCTCTGCAAGTATGATTTCATGAGATGATAGTGTTAGATATAATTGTGGTGTGCAACGCAGTAAAAGTAGTAAAAAAAATTTGCGTTTTGGGGAGAGAGAAAGTACGATGAAGAGAGAGAGAGAGAGGGCAGAAGGTGCAGCAGTGTGCTTTTACTGCGCCCATTTGCTGCAACGCTGTTGAATGATCCGCCTTAGATTCTGACGCCTATGCATGCAGGAAAGTAAGATAGATATATGTAATAAATAAATTATTAATGTCTGGAAACCAATTTTAGGTATATGTTTTTTTCAGACCGGAAATCTAGGGGTTAGTTTTTTACCCCTCCATTAAATAAATTTGTCAACATTAGCTGGGCAGGAGTTTTAAAAAATAAAATGAGGATAATATGAGTGTATTGTTGAGTTTATTTAAAAATAAAATAATTAGTATTGAAAGTGATAATAAAAGTGATGATTTCTATAAAAAGAAATTACATATTTTTTGTGAATGGATGAAGAAGAAAATAATACATAAATTTAGTGGATAGAGTGAGTAATAATTTTATCGAGACATGTGACTGTATGACATTATATGTTAAGAGTAGGTATTTATTTTATTGTTTTTATCGGTAAATGTTAGTTGTTAGTAGTTAGAAGTTAATACACTAAATCTCCAAACATAGAGTGAGTAATAATTTTATTGAGACATGTGACTGTAGGACATTATATGTTAAGAGAGTAGGTATTTATTTTAATTTTTGATCAATAAATGTTAGTTGTTAGTAGTTAGAAGTTAGTACATTAAATCTCCAAACACTCCAAGAATATCTCCAAGCCAACCTTATATCTCCCTCCTATTTGTTCCCAGAGGGAATCGAATCCGAGTCACTCACCCACCCAGTAATGTTTTTTTTTGTTTTTTTTTTTAGAGGATCCACCCGGTAATGTTAAGAGCAGGTATTATGTAAAAAAAATTTACTGTGAAATGAAATGTGATTTGAAAATGTGGTTTTAACACTTTAGAATGAGTGGGCTAGATGTGCTAATTTGTGAACCATCTGCTTTCTACATTTACAGATTTTTAATGCAATTTTCTACATCTACGGACTCTTAAATATATAAACATAAGATTTATTTAATCTAGGATGTCTCTCTTTTAATTTTTATATTTTAAATAACACGTGTTTTAATTTATTAATTTTTTAGATTAATTAATAAAAAATATTTTAAAATAAAATATTGCGAAAATGTTATACTCCCTCCGTCCCAGGCCAATTTGCACACTTTTTATTTTGGGTTATCCCAAACCAATTTGCACACTACTTAAAAGAGAAACATCGATTTATGTGCACATTGCACAAAATATTCCACACATTTACTCATACACCACTACTTTATTTAAAAAAATATATTTTTCTTAAACCGTGTGTCATCCTAGGGGTGCAAATACCGCTGGGGCGGAGGGAGTATATATTTTTAGTTTGTGAAACATCCCAAAAAAATATGAAATTTTTGAGGGATGGATGTAGTATAAATTATGCAATAAATTATTAATGTGTGGGATACAAATTAATTCATGCGAGGTTTAATTAAATTATATAATATGGGGGCATCACGTTTGGTTAATAAAAATAAATTAAATAGAAATGCGGTTAATATATTTAATTAGGTAAAAAGCTGTGATGAATCTAATGTCGTTTTCTGGGGTGGTATCTTTTTCAGGTATCCAAGCGACGCAGATAAGCATCTCTTGGCTCGACAGACTGGTTTATCAAGAAACCAGGTAAAAATCTCTCTCTCTCTCTCTCTCATACTCACACTTTGCGTCTTGATCGATCAATATTGTGTGGGTTTTCATCATCATTTCAGAATAATCTTTTTTATTTCTTTAATTAACTGGAACATGCATGACCTAGTTATTATACTATATTTTAATGAGAAAAATACATATTCAAAAAAGTATACTTAGAATAAGTGTGCAAATATTCTAAAATTTGCACATTTCAACACTTGTTTCTCTTTATAATAAACCTAAAAAAATGCTCTTTTGTAACTGTCTCTATTTTAATCATTCTTTTCATATCCATCGATTAACAGCCTAAAAAAATTGAAAAAAAAAAAGGGAAAACGTACGAATTCAAATTAACAATTAAAAGATGGAGACTTGCATCTTACAAAATTTTATTATCCAAAATATATATTATAAATTATTTTTTTAAAATTAAAGATTTTTTTTTTTGAAAAGAAGTAAAAGATATATTAATTTTACATGAAAGAAAAAATTAAGAAATAAGTAGTATTAAAAATTAATAATGTATATAAATATATAAGAATATAAATTATAAGTTATATATCAAACATGATCTTAATATTTTTTATTTCTAAATTGATTGACTTTTTCAAGTCTTGAATTAATATTATAGTTTTCTATCTTTCCAAAATTGAATTGATAAAAGATATTAAGTCATAAATTGACTATCTAATATATAAATTAACATTAATACTACATATAGTAGAAGTTTTGTTATTAAACATTCACTTATATGAATTATCACTTGCTCCGATCCCCTTTAGATTTAAAAATATACATTATAAAATTATCATATAAAAAGATTTTCATCCCTCGAGGTAAAATACTTAAGGTCCGTCCTACTATTAGTACTTTTTATGGAGTTCAATTTTTTTTTTTATCGGTAAATGTTAGTTGGTAGTTACGAGTTAGTTCACCAAGTCTCCAAACACCCCATGAATATTTCCAAGCCTACCTTATATCTAGGGGTGGCATACCGTACCGTACCGTCCATACCGTATACCGTACCGAAATTTTCGGTATGAAAAAATGCATACCGATACCGTACCGAAAATTTCGGTATACCGTACCGAAAATTTCGGTATACCGTACTATACCGATATTTCGATATATACCGATCTATACCGAAATATCGGTCCATACCGAAATACCGACTATGTTGGTATACCGTCTATACCGGTATATACCGCCATACCGGTTCATACCGAAATAATTAAACTATAATTTTAATTAAATAAAAATAAATTTAATATTAAATTTAAATATTAAATTACCAAAATGGTATATACCGGTATACCGAGAAACCGAAATATTTTCGGTATACCGAAAATAATCGGCATACCGGAATATTTTCGGTATACCGGTTTATACCGAAAATATTTTGGTATTTCGGTATATACCAGTATACCGAAAATTTTAAAATTCTATACCGATACCGTACCGAAAATATCGGTATGGTATCATACCGTACCGAAATTTTTGATAAATTCGGTATTTTTCGGTATGATAAGTACGGTATACCGGTATTTTCGGTATTTGCTCCACCCCTACTTATATCTCCCTCCTATTCGATCTCAGAGGGAATCGAACCCGGGTCACTCACTCATGTGAGGAACCCGGTGACTTTTATGGAGTCCAAATTAACAATTGATTAATATAATTTGTATTAGAATACACATGAGAAGATTTTTTGAGAAATTGGAATCGCGTGAATTTTATTAAAATATCACTGTTTAATATACAAAATATCTATTTTATAGAATATGAAGTAACAATGATACTTCATATAATTACACACTCACCTGAATTTAGATTAGATGTGTACTTTAAGTGGAATTCAAACTAAAATCATCCTCCATTTTGTGATCTTTATTAAAATGATCTTCTATTTATTTAAGTGTCTCTCTGAAATACTAAACACAATTTCTAGAACCACTTATTTTAAAAAGTTATCTTTCATATTTTATGAAAATTCTAAGTATTCTACAAGTTGTGTTTTAAGTGGTTGCAACCCAAAAATATTAATTTGCTCTTAATTAGGCCAAAAAATGTCTAAAATGCCACCGTTTTGGTTCTCTATTTATTTGCTTTAAAATTTTAGCCTCACATTTACTCAAGGTTTGTCAATTATGTCCTAGGTGTCCGAAAAATGCACAAAACACCACATGAGGTGAATTTTTGTATTAATTACGAGACTAAATTAATAAAACAAATATATAAAGAACTGAAATGGTAGTATTTTGTGCATTTTTGGTTAATTAAGATCTAATTGATGAAATATAAATTAAAATAGAATTAAATTAATAAATATATAGAGAATTATTTTACTAAAAATAAAAAGACGAATTTTTTATTTAAATCCCACTCGATAGTTGATGCTATATATATATATATATATATATCCATTGAACTATTACTCGTTATTTTTAGAATGAGTATTTGTTTTGGCAAAATTTGAGTTTCAAAACATGGCCCAAATTTTGTATCATGCATGGAAAATGGCTAAAGAATTCGAGGCCACGCTGCTTTAATTTGATCTACTAATTAACGTTAACAACTGTTCAATTATATTTTGATGATATAAAATTGTAAATTAAATGAAATATAAGATAAAAGTATGTATTTATATAGAAACTATTTAAAAACACATACTTTAATTAATATTCCCTCCGTCCCAGGGATATTTGCACCCGTGGGATGGCATACGGTTTAAAGAAAATATATTTTTTAAATAAAATAGTGGTGTATGGGTAAATGTATGAAAAATTTTGTGAGTGTGCACGCAAATCGATATTTCTTTTTTAAGTAATGTGCAAATTGATTTAGGACAATTCAAAATGAAAAGTGTGCAAATTGGTATGAACGGAGGGAATAGTATTTAATAGAGCAGCAACCTTGCATTCTGCGTTTTCTGTGTTTTCTTCTTGAAATGAAGAAAAGACAAGGCCCCTTTCCTAAACCTTTTAATCCTTTTCAACAAAGATATAAATTCTGAAGCAGAAATTTTGGCTGCACAATAATAATAGCAGTGTTTAGTACGTACAGACTGGGACAAGATTCTCTCTCTCTCTCTCTCTCATTACTTCTTTTTCATAATTATTTATATTTACTTGACCAGTTGACCTAGTAAAAAGTTTTTGGGTGGAGTTTCAAAGCGTTTCCTATCATTTTTGGATTAATTCCTTTAAAGTTAATGATCTTGAAAAAAAAAATTTATCTACCTTTGTAATTAAGTTTCAATTTTGAAATTATACATAATAATTTTTAAAATTATTTATTTTAAAAAATTATAAGAAATAACTTTAAAAATAAATAATTTTAAAAAATACTTTTATTATTTTAAAACAGACACTAACAATTATTCGATAGAGTTTTATAGTAATGTACCATATGCTTAATAAGTTATAGTGTACAACACACTAATATGAATAATATAACACTACAATTTTTTGTTGAGAACCACCCAAAAGAGTAGCATAGAAAAAAAAAATGCAGTAACATAGCGAATGCGTGAATAAGAAATAAGATCGCTTTGATAGGTTTACCGGGTGTCTATCTTTTGGACCTCCAAATGCATAAACGATGGCATCATATAGCCCGCGTATAAAAAGTAATTAAGCTTTTGAAAAGAATATTAACATTAATTTCAAAATTTCCCCTCAGCAGTAAAAGAAATTTTGGAATATAAGAAAGTAAATCATTTAATTTTAACTTATTTTATACATACTTCAATCTCACTGTCTTCTGAATATGTCCCTATTGATCTGTATGAGAAAGGTACTATATATATATAAAAGGGAAGTTCTTAAAATAGTAACTAATAATTAACAGCATATATATATATGTGTGTGTGAGTGTGTTGCCGTAATTCGATTTAAGTATATCTTAAAAAATTTTATTCTATTATCATTAAAAAGTTCATTTTATTGTAATAAGTAGTATACTTTTTCAGTAAAAATATGAGTATCATTTTAATAATAACAATAATTTTTTTTTTAAAAAATACTACTAATTTACATATCAATGTTTCATGTCATATATGCATTAATTATAGTTGGGTTATATTCTCACATAGACATATATAGTCAACCTTTTTTTATTTAATCTGTTTAATGATAAAGAAATGAACAAGTTTGGTTCATCACATAGTTTTTTCTTAAAAATAACTAGTCTACTTTAGTTATCGTGTAACAATATTTCATATGAATTATGAAAATTATTAAATAAAAATAATACATGTATGATGTGATTTTATTTTCATTTATTTACATATTCACAACTAATTTATATTGTAAAAATAAACATATCATTTTTTTGAAATATGATAATTTTAAAAAAATTATGATGCAAATTGACAATTATTAATTTAAGCATAATCTTTCTTCTCTAAACTGGTGAAGTTGACTGAAGGGACAAATGTGATTACCTGTCGCCGGCGACTTGATCAATACTCTCACCATCCCATAAAAATAATACTCCTACTAGTTTCAAAAGAATTTAAATATTTTTCTTATTTAAATGTCTCGTACAAATTTTTACACTATTTGAAAAAATATTAATATATCACAATTTTATATTAAAAAATATATTTTTCTTAAAAAACATAAAATTTTAAGGTGCATGAAATATCATTATTATTGTAGATTCTGAGGTTTATTCCTTATTAATTGAAAAATTACTATAATGTGAAATAAATTGAAAAATAAATGTGGATTATCTTTGCAGAGAGTAATACTCCTCCCGCCTCAATTATATTTTTTATATTTAACTTTTTTTAAAATGTAAAATTAATTTGTACTCCCTCCGTCCCATAGGAATTTGCACACTTTCCTTATTTAGACGTTCCACACAAATTTCCACACTACTAAAAATAGAAGCATTGATTTACGTGCACACTGACAAACCTTTACACATATTTATCCATATACCACTACTTTATATATAAAACTATTTTTTCTTAAAAAATGTGCCTCCCGTAGGGTGCAAATTCCTACTGGACGGAGGGAGTAGTATTTAAAGTGATATAATTTTTTTATGAAGGGGATACTCAATTTATATATTAATGAGACAAAATGTACATATATTTTAGTTTAATTATTTTTTAAATGAAATGTAATATAAAGGTATTTGAAGGTGCTAAATTTAAAATGAGAAAATAAAATTGAAACGAGAAAATATAAAATAGTACTTTTTCTATTGTACAAAGATATACCTGTTTTTAGTTTTCATTCATTCTATACAGATATAACAGTTACTTTAATTAAGATATCATTATTTTTTTTAAAAATTCCATTCCTATCCGTATTTAATGAATCTTATTATTTTATAATCAATAATTAAATACTAGTAGGTTTATATATATTTTTATTAGGGACTATTTGAAATACTAAATTTAAAAATTAAGATTTGCAGGCTAGGCGTTTCTTTCTTTGGGCTAGTTCATCTGGTCACCTTGCTCCTCATTTGAGTGAGTGGCCCGGATTTGATTTTCTCTAGAAATAAATTAGAAATGAGATATAAGATTAACTTGAAGATATTCTTCGAGCGTTGGAAACTTGGTGAACCAACTTCTAACCATTAATAACTAATAATAATAATAATAATAATAATAATAATAATAATAATAATAATAAATAATAATAATAAATTGGTGTGAATGAATGCAGATGGGCATCATTAAATACCTTGTATTCATCGCATGCAATAATGTTTGTAAATAAAATTACCTATTGCCCCGACATGAGAAAATAAAATTTATACGAAGTAAATATAAAATATTACATTTTTTATTGTACAAAGATATACCTGTTTTTAGTTTTCATTTATTTACTTTACTTACGATATTATTAATTTATTTTAATTTCCATTCCAATCTGTATTTAATGAATATTATTTTTTTATAATCAATAATTAAATACTACTCCCTCTATCCCATAAGAATTTGCACATTTTTCTTATTTGGACGTCCCACACAAATTTGCACACTACCAAAAAAGGAAATATTGATTTACGTACACACTCACAAATCTATACATATATTTACCCATATGCCACTATTTTATATAAAACACATTTTCCTTAAAAAATGTATCGTCCCGTAAGGTGCAAATTCCTACAGGACAGAGGGAGTGGTAGGTTTATATATATTTTTATGACAATACTAAAATTAAATTAAGATGTGCAGGCTAGGCATTTCTTTCCTTGGGTCCATGCAACACATACAAAAGTAAAAATGGTTTTGTCTTGAAGTCCCATTTATTTAATAATAATAATAATAAATTGGTGTGAATGAAGGCAGATGGACATCATTAAATACCTTGTATTCATCGCATGCAATTAATAATGTTTGTTGTTGCAGGTCTCGAACTGGTTCATTAATGCCAGGGTCCGTTTGTGGAAACCCATGGTCGAGGAAATGTACCTCCAAGAATTCAAATACGACACCGTTCAAGGGGACCAAATTACCACCACCGCCGCACAAACTCCAACGCCGCGCCCCACCACCACTCCAACACCCCAAATCGAAAGCGACCCCTCATTCATCTCGATTTCCGACGCCCTCCCGGGGGACTGCCGGGCGACCGGCGGTGACGTCTCCCTCACGCTAGGGCTACGTCACGCCGGAAACATGCCGGAGAAGACCCCCTTCTCCGTTGCCGATTTTGGGAGCTGTTGAGGGGAATAATTAAATAGTTAAAATTACTATACGTACTTTGATTAATAAGGAAATATGAAATAATAATAATAATAATAATAATATTTGTTACTCACTTTTAGTAGTATGATCATTTTGTCAGAATGTTTTTTACTTCTGTTTCTTTTTCTTAGGGAAAAGACAACAGATTGAGAAGGACGTACAAAGTAATGCTAGTACTAATGAGATATAGTAGTTTTATTGTAATTGTATAGTTTAATTTTTAATTTCCCCCTTTATATATTCCCTGGTATACTAAATTGGTATTGCATTAGAGTGTTTTTTGTTCATATATATATATATATATAATTTTTTTTAAACGTATAAATTTCTAGTGTGTAAATTTTATTGGGATGGAAGAAGTATTTAATATAATAATTTGACATTTAAATTTGATTAACAATTAATGCTAAAACAAGCCATCATTATAATTTTGAAGAATAATTACAAAATTTAAGCATATATGTAAATAACATAAACTTTAATTTATAAAATCGAAATAGATTAAATACCTTAACTTTACAAATTTACTCTAAATAATAAGGACAAATTATAAATTAGTAATAATTAATTAAAAATATATGCAGAGTATGTCCATAACAATAGTGAAATGTCCATGCATTACAAAAAAAAAAAAAAAAAAGTAAATACTACTAACAGATTTTCTGGATAAAAGAAAAATTACCAATAAAATTCCTTTTACACATTTAGCACAGAAACTGAGAAAGATTAACAAAAATAAAGCAATGGGAACACCTTTATAGTGGTTGGTCGTCCTCACGAGTTCAGTTCCTTTTACAGTGAGTTTTGATCACTCTCTCGCCATGTGACACTCGAACTTTTAAAAAATATTCACTTTATTCGTAAATGAATATTACAATATCTCAAAATATCCTACAATATATTGCATTAAATCACGGGCAAAGAAAGATACATAGTGGAGATGGAGTATTTATTATTATTATTATTATTATTATTATTATTATTATTATTTTGAAAATTAAGAAGTTGGTGCATGTGTTTTAAGAAAAGAGTGGTGAGGGCATTTTTTATATTTTATATATATTTAAAACTAAATAGTGTGCATGGTGTGTATTGTAAATAAGATGGGTGCACATAACCTGGGCCTTTTTTAATTAAAAGGAGAAGAAGATAAAACGCAGCCTAGATAGCTGTCTCGCAGGCCGGCCCATCAGGCAATTGTACCAAGCGTGATTAGCCCAATTCGAGAAAAGAAACCAAGTTTTTATTTGAGGGTATTTATATTGGATCCCAAATTTTTTGGTATAAATTGAATATTTTATAAATTATTAAGTACTACAATTTTATTTTATTTTTTTTGCAATACACTCAGTACAAATGTAACATAAATATTTTGCACTTATTGTATTGGGAAATAAATTGTACCTAAAACTTTATGGAAGACTCAATTTATATTAAAAAAATGATTATGGAAGACTCAATTATATTTAGTAATGAAATCAGAAATTAAGTTCAGGTATCTATTTAAAAATAATAATGCTAATTTTATTTTATACAAGCATTCTCGAAGCACATAATTTATTAATAAAAGTTGATCAAATTAGTTTATAATGTGTTTTAAGAAGAGTCACTACTATTCTGCTCATAATATACCAAATAGCATCGATATTTTTTATATATGGTCATTTTATTTTGTTTTCTTTGCTTTAATTTGTAATAATTTCATTATTGTATAACATTTGAATATAATATTTAAAAGTACACTAAAAAATTTAATATTTATATATATATATATAAAGGTGAAAATTATTTTTCTTCTTATTTTATTAAATAATATTTTGAATATTCATATATAATAAAAAAAAAAAAACTGGTTTGGGGGCCTGCGCCCCCCCCCCCCCCCCCCCTCTCTCTATATATATACTTTTATTTATTTGATCTACTATTTAAAATTCAAATTCAAAAATCAATTAATGCTAAAAGTGACATATAATAATGTAACAATTAACTTTAGAAAGAATGAAGTAATTCTTTCGAGGGATAATTCTATATAAATACATCATCTTTAACTCAACTTTCAATTTAGTCCTGAGCTTCACGATTATTATAATAGTGGTGTATTTATATAACATTAACACAGTTTTTTCAAGTCTCTTTTGAATATGGTGGAAAATATTTTTTTCCATAGTATTTCTCATTCAAAAAATATTTTTTAACATAAAATTTTGTTTTTTTTTATATACTATATAATATATGATGTGGAAAAAAATAAAATATAAAAAAGTAATTTCACACGTGTACGCCAGCATGACAACAGTTCACGCGCTCCGGCGAGACATGTCATCAGTTGCTGGCAAAAAAAAAAGTGTATCGAATTGAAACTCTTTAAAAGGTTGGGATTTTTTATAATAATTATGAACGCAAGACTAAATTGAAAGTTGATTAAAAGGTGGTGTATTTATATAGAATTAACCAAAAAAATATTTCACACGTGTACGCTAGCGTGACAATATTTCACGCGCTCTGGCGAGACACGTCATCGGTTGCTGGTCGGAAAAAAAATGTGTATCGAATTGAAACTTTTTAAAAGGTTGAGATTTTTTACAATAATCGTGAAGCTCATAATTAAATTGGAAATTGAGTAAAATGTGGTGTATTTATATAGAATTAACCCTTCTTTTTTATCTACATAAATATATTATCGAAAGAAATCTCATCAACCATATAGGAAGAAATATCAAATTTTCAAGTTATATATCTATAAGCTATAATGCACGGATTCTTCAAAAAAAAAAAGGTATGCAGTATCGGATACGCGAAGGGTGCGGCTGCGGGTGCGGGTGAGATTCGCGTGGGATTCGCACGGGATACGCCACATGGCGTATCCCTGAGAATTTTTGGTTAAAAAAATTAGGATACGCGTATCGGATACGTTTTATAGAAGAATTTGATATGCGAAGGGTGCGGCGGGGTTTATTTTCTAAATAAAATTAAAAAAATTATTTATTTTTAAAAGTAAATTTAAATATAAATAAAATCAAAATATTAAATAATATTAAAATCATAAAAAAATATAAATAAAATCAAAATATTTAATAAGTTTATTAAATAATATTAATATTCATTAATAAAATTAAAATATACTTTTTAATATGTGATTGTATTGTGGAGTTGCGAACTATTTTTTAATTTTTATGAATTTTTACTTGTGTGTACATAAAATGAATATGAACTATTAATTAAGTATCAATTTGAATTTGAATTTTTTTTATTTAGTTTTTACTTAAATTGAAGTAGTGTTATTTATAAAACATGACTATTTTATTTGGTGATGAACGATAATTTGATTTAGGTCAATTATGTTATATGTTATTTGAATTTAATTTAAACTTTGTAATATATTATTTGAATATCATCTAAGCTTAGTTAAGTAATGACTTAAATTGCAAGATTCATTTTAATTTTAGATTGATTGAATTCCTAATTAAGTCTTTTATCTTAAATTGTTGATGATATTTGAATTATTGCTAATATATATATATATATATAATAAAATATTAATAAATATACGTATCATTGACGAATCGCACCCTTAAATTTTCAAAAAATAGAATCCCCGCACCCGTATCCTATCGCACCCGCACCCGCACCCGTACTCCCGCACCTATGCAACCCTGTCTATAAGTCTCTAGAATAATTTATAAAAAGTATTTTCTATGTCTCACATTATACCATTCGCATAAAATAATTGTCAATGTACTTAAATATGCATGATATCTTATATTACTAATAAATGGTAAATATATATTAAAATGGTTAAAAAAATTGATACCCGTTCTTCTGCTCCCACGCACTTGTTATCCGTTAAACCTCCTAACTTTCTCATTAAAAAGCATAACCGTGTAATATATTTCTATCCATGCGTAGATTTTTTGATGCAACTAGGATCACTTTTCAAAAACAACCTACTCTTACTGTATATTTGAACGAGCATTCTTTCTATCATATTGTACTTTTTCACATGTTCATTTTATCTCCTAACCGGTCTATATTCTCATTTAAGCAAGTGAGCTACAATCAAATACAACATGGATGTTTATGGATTTTTTTTTTTTGAAAGGAAATAACTAATCCACCGAGCCAAAACCAGACATCATCTAGTAAGCCAATTTCCTAGCCCATTCCGCGATTTGATCTTCCCTCAAATCAAGAGAAGTAGAAGTCTTTGATGCCATTCTTGTCAATCCATGAGCCATTTGGTTGGACGTTCTCGGAATATGGTAAATGCCCACACTAGACCATTTTTCATTTCCACACAGATTTGGTTCAATATCGTACATTCCGGGCTCCTACATTGCCTCATCTTCGTGATCCAATCCACTACCTCTAAAGAGTCCGACCGAATAACAAACCTTTCGATACCGTTGTGTTTACCAAATTGTATTCCCTTGAGTATTGCCTGTAACTCAGCTCCCAATATAGACCCCGAGTAAACAATTCTCATTCTTTGCACAACCAGAATGTCACCTTGATCATTTACAATTGCTGCTCCTATGGCAGCCATCATGTCTTCCTCATTAAAGCTTGCATCGACAAAGATGCTAGTGCTATAACCCCTTGCTAACACAGATTGGCAGCTAAGTGGAGACGAGTACGGTGTGAGCGCTGACCCTATATAAGACCTGTAAGCTTTAAAACTATCAAGGACATCAATAGCCCAAGACCCATCAACTTTAGTATATAGATAACCCGATCTTCTTTCATCGGCCTTAACCTGCACAATTTTGCACCTCTCTTTCCAAACTCCCCAAGCCACCATTGCAAAAACTTTTAAGAAGGATTTGTCCTTTAAAGCAAAAATGTAATCAAGAATATCATACGCCTTGAGACATTCCCATTTCCTACAACAGTCCCGAATTCCTAGGTTCTTCCAATTGTTTTTTACCCAACTATAAGAGAAAATGACATGAGCAATTGTTGCAACTGCCTAATGGGTTTGAGTAGGGATTTCGAATTCTTGATCTAGGGTAATTACTCCATCCGTTCATGAAAAATACGTTTGCATATAGTTTTGGGATTGCCTTAAACCACATTCAAATATCTAAGCGTATTTTTTGTGGACGGAGGTAGTATTATCTTATACTCCCTCTGTCCCAACATTTTCTTCATAGGTGGAGTTTCGCGCATATTAAGAAAAAATGAAGTATGTGAGTGTGAAGTTAAATAATAAAATATAAAAAATATACTTTATTGACTTTTGTGAGTGTGAGTTGTTTCCTTTTTTTAGGTATGAAGAAAGAGTTGGGACGTCCATATAAGAAAAGTGTGAAGTTTATCTTGGGACAGAGGGAGTATATGAGATAGTAGTTGGGATATTGTGCATTCATAATTGTAAAAAGTTTCACAACAGATCAGGGAGAGAAACACAGACCTTTAACGGCACAGCAATACTTTCATATTTGTGTTCCATCCCAACTTAATTGACACGTGTGATTGGTATCAAGATTTTGTTTGGCTTCTGTACGCACAAAGAATACAAAGGTTATACGGTTCACATGTCTTACACAGAAAAAGAAATACACGGAATACGTTGAAAAGTGTTAATGAAATTACCGTAAATCTAAGTATACATGTGGCTTTTCAGCTCAATTTCACTTACAACGTCTTGAATTAAGATTACTGAAATTACAAAGTATCGTTTCTAGAAAGATTTTGGCAGAATAACGTTGAGACCGTGGAAAATCTTGCATAATGAGGTCTATTTATAGACGAAAATACAAGCAGGTGGTGGCAATGTACTTGCCATGTGTTACAAGGAATCAACACGTGTCCCTTACGTGTCTTAACAGATAAATACAAAGAAAAAGCAAGCCAAAATAGCCAAAATAAGATTTTTGTGACCATCTTTCTGAATGGCGAGCAACGGGTTAAATTCCCCTTCTTGGAAGCGATCAACTGGTTGTAAACCCTCATGAGAGGCGACCATCTGGTCATAATTTTTCATAGAAGGCAACCAGCTGGTTGCAAAATTTGTGAAGATGCTCGCCTCTTCTACCTCTCTACTACATTGTTGTTTATCTCTCATGCATTCTCAGACAAGACTGTTTTTAGAGGTAAATTTAAGCAATACCTGATGTCAAAGTGACAAGACTGTTTTTGGAGGTAAATTTAATTGCAAGTGATACCATTGAACTGTCACAAATTTAATTGCAAGTGATACCATTGAACTGTCACCATTGATAGCTCCAATGCCAATACGTACGCTCTTGCACAAAAGTTGAGGCAAAGATTAGATTATAAGACTAATCTTTCATCTCTTCTGATAATCATTGGTCAATTTCTCATATTTAAGGACTTGAAATTATAAACGTTGCATAATGATTGGGTATTTTTAGTTTTTGTGGTTATTTGAAGGAATGGAACATTCAACCCATATTTATTTAAATGTTAAATATGTAGGTTACCAATCTTATCTCGATCGATCCAGCAAATGATAAGTAAGGGGTCTGGTTTTACAATAGAAACACCAAAAACTAGTACTTCTAATGGGAAGCCCTCCTCAAGCTACCTTTTCTTGGTTTCTACCAGATATTGTGGTAATTAGGAAAATATATAATAGTAAAGACTGCATCCAATCTAAGTTTTTGAAGTATATTAATTTCTAGCTATTTGATATTTAACAATTTCTAATGTTAGAAGGGTGTATATTAAATTTATTTTCACCAGGGATTGAATTCCTTAGAGAGGAAGGAGATCACTCGTGCACCTTGACACGTTAAAATACAGGAACCAATCCAAGAGTGGATTGCTCCTGTTAAATCAGGTCGTGGATATAGCAGCTTGAGTCTCTAAACCACGTAAAAATCCTTGTGTGATGATTTACTTATTGCTCTGCATACTTAACTGTCATCATATAGAATCAGGATTCATTTCAGCTTCGCTTTGAAATGTTAGGAAGAACCAATCTTCCTGATCCTGAAAACTGAGCACAGTCCTTAACTACATTTTCAGTAACTAAGCTAAAACTGATTTCAGGAAAACACTAAAACGAGTATAAACTTAGGGCTCACCATTCCGCACCGAAAAACTTGTTTAGATAGCTATCCAACTAACCAGCTCCTGAACATTCAGTAGGTGTGTTATCTTTACTAAGCTCACTCTGAACACATTTCAGGATTCAGCCTTATTTGGTTCCTGAGTATTATCAATCCGTAGGACTAATTCGCAGTGAGCATCATCAGTTTTAACTGACTGAATTCATTAGGGGAACTTCCTGAAAAAGAAAAATAATCGTCATTAGTGTATTCCCCCTCATACACTGATTTTTACTCATTTCGGGACCAACATCAAGCCTTCCGCGATTAAGTCCCACAAATGCAAGCTCTTTGTCTCGCTACTCACATAGATGCAGTCCTCCAGAGTTCAAGTTCAAACGAGGATTCAAATTATGTGCTTCATTCACTCCAAGTCCATAAACGATCGTGAACAAAGCACGAGAGGGCATTTGTAAGCAGATGAAATTTGCACCCTACTAAATAATGACACATGTATAAATTAAATAAATATCAAAATGATATTTATTGTAGACGATACAAGCCATTATTAAATTACGAGTCTCCCGACACTCGTATGCGGCAATAAATGCTTGATTTGCCCTATTTGTTCGAAATAATAAATATTTCGTATAAATAAATAAGACGGCGGAAATCAATCAAGCTAAATTTGATCGATTCATTAATGTTGCCAATCAAATCAGCATCAGTCAACCAGATCGCGCCACGTGTCAACGCGAATAAGGAAGGTCTTCAAATTCTTACCGTATAAATAGGGGTCAAGTCCATGCATTCCAACACACCAAAGACGAACGAGCAAGCTCAACAATTCTCTCGACGAACAGACTGCGAGCTAAGAATATTCAAACTGTTCTTCGCCATATTCAAGTCATTCTTCGTGAAAGTCAACCAGAAACAATGTTTAATTCCAGATCAAGGGTCAATATCCCACCGATCCGATATTTTTTTTGAAGAACACCTCGAAGATCAACAAGCGTTCTTCGCCATCTTCCACCGTTCTTCACCAAATCCAGCCAGGAACATCCTTCGATCATAATCAAGGACACACATCCCTCTTATCAGACGTTTCCAGCCTAAGAACAACTTGAAGATCAACAAGCGTTCTTTGCCATCTTCAACCGTTCTTCGTCAAATCTTCCAGAAACATCTTTCAATCAGAAACAAGGAACTTCATCCCTCTGATCAGACATTTCCAATCGAAGATCAACTTGAAAACTTCAAGCGTTCTTCGTCGTCTTCAAGTGTTTTTCATCAAATTCAACCACAAACACACTCCGATCAGACTTGAAGATTCAAAGATCGTTCAAGCCCAAATTCAGACTTGAAGATTCAAATATAGTTCTTCAGCAAATTCAAAGACATCCTTCACCAAAATCTTCTAAGACTTTGCTTGATCCAAAACAAGACAACTCGTCATTGGACAAAGCGTTTCAAGTCAAAGCGCAGTCAAAGTCAAAGCCAAGTCAATCTTCAAACAGGAGAATCCGATGATCATAGTTAGAGAGAGAACTCAAAATTCAAGAAAATAACTTGTATATCATTTCAGTGTTAATAATATTTTTATTATTTCACAAGAATTATTATTACAATGTTATTACTAAAAAGTGTACTTTTATAAATACAATTTTCAGCAATAACAAATGTGATTTTTTAATAGTACTTTGTGTAACTTTTTTAAAATGCACTTGAGTTGCACGGTGCACTTGGTGAATAAGATACTTACTCTTATTTATTTAGTTTAATAAGGGTGTGCTTATCTAACTAATTACTCTCTTGGCTATTTTTTTTCAATTCATGAATATAAAAGATTTTTTATACAATTGGATATTTCTAACGAGTAAGACTCTTATCCACCAGGTGCACTGTGCAACTCAAGTGTACTTTTATAAGGTTACTCATTTATTACTGAAAAATCACAAATATTATTACTCAAAATTACACCATTAAAAATAAAATTTTCATTAAAAACATACGTAATTTTTCAGTAGTATTTTGTGTAACTTTTTAAAAATGCACTTGAATTGCACGGTGCACCTGGTGCATATAAGACTAGAAGTATTTCTAACTCTATTCCAATTCTATAATGTATCACTTTGTGGCCCATTTTAACTAACAAATATTCCCTATGTTCCATAATTACTTTAATAATTATAAATTGCACACGAACTAAGAAAAAATAAATTTGGTAGTGTAAAGTTAAATAATATGATAAAAAAAAATTGTATTTTATTGATTTTTATTGAGTATCAAATACTTTTTTAAGTCTATAAAATTAAAATTGAGACGTCGAAATAATATCACAGTAGAGTTGGGACCAAGATATATTTAATAAGACAGCATTGTGGGGACAGTGCTATAGCAAAAGCCATCACAAAGGCATGGAATTCTTTTCATGATGATGAATTTTGTTGCCCCACTCGTCTTTCATTTTCTGCAATTGCAAGAAACCTATGACCCCATGTCTTAGCAGTCCCTAAAACGAAGAGAGCTGGTCAAAAAGTAATTCAATCAACCAATTAATTTATTTGGATGGATGCGATGTTCTACTATAACACCTTCATTAATTCTAATTAATTCTTAATTAGCTCCACGAATTGTCATGATAAGGTTTAGAATTTAAGAATATGCTCCCTTATTAGTTTCATCTCATGTTTAAAAATAACCAAGTGGGTTAGCTCACCTAGCCACCGGGCTCTTCACTTGAGTGGGTGGCCTAGGTTCGATTTTCTTTGGGAACGAATTGGGAGATGGAAGATATAAGGTTGACTAGGAGTTTATTGTGGGAGTGTTTGGAGACAAAAAAAAGTTTCATGTTTAATAATTACCAAGTGATAATAACTATTCCTTTTATCCCGTAGGAATTTGCACTCTACGGAACAATATATTTTTTAAGAAAAGTGTATTTTATATATAAAGTAGTTGAATATGAGTAAATATGTGTACATATTTATGAGTATACACGTAAATTAATATTTTCTTTTCTAGTAGTGTACAAATTTGTGTAGGACGTTCAAATAAAAAATGTGTGCAAATTCCTGTGGCACAGAAGTAGTAGTTTATATAGAAATGTTGCTTTTAATTTAATTGGACCTTTTTCTGATGAAAGGTAGAATTTACTCCAAATTAATTGGAAAAAAAATGAGCTGAACTCAATCTTACCTATTTAAATAATAAAAGCATGTAAATTTTAAAATATACCTCAAAAGCATAAATTGATAAAGCTCCTACTTGACCAAACTTGGAATTAAAAGAGATCACAAACAATAACATCTAATCTAAATAAAGTAACACGTGGGTGCAATTAATTCAATAATACCGTTCAATAAAAAACTAATTAATATTGTCAGGAAATAATTAATAGTACAATTTAATAAAATAATTAATAGTATTATTTTAAATGGTACTTGAGTGTAGGACAAATTATTTGCCTAATCTTATAAATCGAATATTTCTAGCCGTCAAATTTAAATTAGTTTAGGTTGGATCCTCAAACACATTTAACTTGAGCCCTTAATTTGTGCTGATCTACTTGAAATCTTGTAAAATAAAAATGATTACCAGTATATATCTTGTGAAAATCATATCAAAATAAATACTCCCACGGTCACAGGTTTTTTTTCTAAAAGACATGAACACACGAATTAAAAACAAAATAGAATATGTGAGCGTGAAACTAAATAATAAAATATAAAAAAATGTATTTTATTGATTTTATGAGTTTAAATTATTACTCCCTCCGTTCCAAAAGACATTACGGTGTCTTTTGGGCACGGGGTTTAAGGAAAATATATAATAAGTACATTCTTATGAATATTATATGTGAGTTGTGAGAGTAGAGTTTAATAAATGATTTTCACTTTTAAGCATGCAAACTTTTTGTAGGACAAACCAAAATAGAAAATATGCAATGTCTTTTGGGACGGAGGGAATATTTTTTTAAGATAAGAAAAAAGAGTTTGGAACATTCCAAAATAAAATTGTGAAAAAAAGAGTTGGGACAAAATGAGTAATTTAAAATTTTACAAGATAATCCTCCTCTCCTCCTCTGTAGAATTCAAATCCAATTTGATGTCTCATATTCCTATAAATGAGTATTTGTGTTGACTGTTGGATGTGATCAACTGTAAAACTATCTTTTACCTCACATAATATCAAATTTCACCCATTATATTAAAAAATATTACAAGCATAAATAGAAAGTAACTAAAATAGTGAGTAAAAATATGTAGTATGAATTGTCTTATACTCCATGTTATAACACCAATAACAAACCTCCCACTCCCATATTATTAAATTTTTTATTTATTTATTAAAAATTATTTAAATATAAATTAAAAAATAAAAATAAATTGAGAATTAATTTTAATAACCTTCTTTCATCATCGCCCACGTTTAAATCCGTCACTCATTCTCACTCTCTCCTTATTTGTGGTATATATAAATATATTTGATTGAAAAAATTATACATATAAATTTTGTACATAGATAAATTCAGATAAAAATTAAATATACATATATACATATTTGATTTGGAAATCATTAATAATAATTTATTATGTGATTTTGTAAAAAAAAAAAAATCTAGGTAGGAGCTAGGTGGCCTAGGCACTTAGACAATCAGAATCCGTCCTATTAGCGATTCTTGACTTCAATACTCTTGATTTTTTGTATTGATCTTCTTTTGTTTTTATTGTTGGTATCAAAACCACTCACTTTCCTTTTTCATTCTGCGAAAGCTAATTTTCATGTGAATTTTATTTATAGTATACATTTATTTCTTATTAATATTAAATTCAATGAACAATATAGTTACTTTTATAAATTAGTAGCAATTTGTAATATAAATTTATAAAATTAACATGCAAATTATGTGCTTGGTAGAGCACTTTCATACAAAGAGAATGATAAGGAATAAAAAGAAAGTGTTTAGTTGTAGGCTGACGTATATAGCTCACATTCAAAATTAGAGGAATCAACCACTCCTCAAGGTTGTATTTTTTGAAAGAGTGGAATGAATTTTGTTCCACAGTGTAGTCCATCCATAGTTTAATTTTAATTAAATTTTTTCATAAATTATTTTCTTTTAAATAAACTATATTAATAGTTTTAAACTTCATGATTTAGAGAAAATAAAAATAAAATAGATATTGGGTGGAATAAAATATAATAATCCTTAATTGATGTATTTTATAGGTAAATTTATAGGGCGGTAAAGTTAGAATTTAAAAAATTTACTTTTAAAACTCAAACTAGAATGTGTTTTAGATTTTAAAATCCAAATCTAGGTTTTTAAAACTAAAAAAGAACATGCCCTTATGGGGCGTTTGCTTTCCTAGGTAGGATAAATAAAGGAGGATAAGATTTTAAGGAATTGCATTGATTGTAATCTCCTAATTTTAAAATAGTATGTATTTGATATTTATAATTGTCTTCTTAAAAATTAATCCTAATATGTGTTTGGATTTAAGAATAAATAAGATAAAAATACTAAATTCTTAAATTTACCCTTTTCCAATTAACAACTACTCTCTCCGTCAACAAAAAATGCTCTCAGATATTTACACGTGGTTTAATGCAATATAACAGAGGGTAATGCGGAATATTGTGAGGTCCTTTATTAAATAAAAAGAATTATGAAAAATACATAAGACATACTTTTTCATAATCAATCATTTTATTTATAAAAGGACCTCATAATATCCCGTTATATTTTTCGATATATTGCATTAAACCACCTGCAAACAAGTAATCACATTTTTTATGGACAAAGGTAGTATATTTTACACGCATTACCATAATATTTGAGGGTAAATTAGTAAATTCAGTCTTGAGATTAAATAATTCAATCAAATAGGTAAGATTAAATAATCAATTTTTTTGTAAAATTGACTTGTATTCAAATCCCGAGCTATATATTTCAGTTCAAAGCTCAAATCCTAAAAGTCAAACATGATATTACTTAAAACTTACGTGGTGTTTGGTAGGGTATATTATCAATATAATATAAATTTTTGTACTGACTTATCTTGTTTGGTAGGGGGTACAAATTTTATGCTGACCCGTTTTTTATACGGCCGACCCTGTAAAAAAAGAGGTCATATTACACCATTTTCACTGTTCACAATGTAATAAATTATCTCACCATTTCTACCTTACAATTTTTGTATGACTTGAATAGTAACTTTTGTTCTTATATATAGGGGTGGCAAATCGTGTAATCGTGTCGACACGATAACGACACGACACGATAAGGTGAAACACGAACACGACACGATAAGACATAAGTAAACACGAACACGAAAATTTTCGTGTCAACACGACACGACACGATAATGACACGAAAGTTTATTTATCAATTTTAAAAAATTAATAATTAAATAAAAACACGAAACGACACGATAAGAACACGATAAAGACACGAAAATTAATAAATTTTATATTTATTATCAATTTTAATATTAATATATTTAATATTTAAAATTTATTAACGTGCTACTATCAGATACATATTAGTAATGTATATCAGATCACTAACAAATTAACAGGCTGTTAACGGGTTAATGTGTCATCTGTTAATTTTATCGTGTTTAACGGGTTGACACCACACGAACACGAACACGACACGAAATATTCGTGTCCTTATCAGGTCGACACGATAAGGACACGAACACGATAAGCCTAAACACTAACCCACAATTTTCGTATCGTTTTCGTGTCGTATACGAAATTGCCACCCCTACTTATATATCTACATATTACACTCTACCAAATAATATTACTTTTTCTATTTCTATATTATGCCCTACCAAGTTAAATTACTCTTTAGGACTAATTTTATGTAATTTTTCTATTATACCCTACCAAATAACATTATATGAATTTTACTTACAAAATTTATAACTCCTAATATTCCCTACCAATCACCACCTTAAAGTTTAATCCATCCAATTCCTGAAAACCATAAGCCACTTAGGATTTGTTGGAAAGAAATTTTAGAAAAAAAGTGCAGAAATTCTAGGAGATTTAGAAAGGTGTAATTTTGATTGCTTAGAATTATTGATATTTTGATTTTTTGTTAAAAATTATTTATATTTTTTATATTTGCTCGATATTTTCGATATTTTAACGAAATTACTTTCAATATATAAAAGAAATGAATCGATATTTACTAAAATTTTTGATATTTTTTTATGGATATTATGAAAATATCGTTTCTATCCAATATTAATATCGATTACTATAAAAAAATATATATCCTAAATATATCCCAAAAAAACATCGGAATATTTTCATTCTTCCAATCATTATCACTTTATTTTTATTTTTTTCATTACAAACCAAGCGCCCTATTTTTCTCTCTTTTTTCTTTCCCCCTTCGTTGGCACCTATATATGTTGCACGGGTGCGGATACGCAAATGCGGGTGCGATACGATACTAGTTCGGGGATACGAGTTTTTAAAAAAATTAGGGTGCGATTCGTTAAGGATACGTCTATTTATATTTTATTATATATAATATCTAAAAAATATATTTTTTATAAATTTTTTATAAATTATTTATATTTTTTATCACCTAAAATTTGAGAATATTCAATAATATAATATAATTATGTAAAAAAATATCAATTCGAATTTTATTAGTTCAATACATAAATTATAGTAGGAAATTAAATCTAAAATGAGTGTCACACTATCAATTTAACTTATACGAAATAATAAAATTTAATTTAAATAATATATTTAATACTTATAAATAGGATTTGTGCAGTGGATTCGAGAATCCGTTAGCTGGATTCGCCACGTGGCAGATGGATTCGCCATGTGGAGAATTCGATACGAGAATTTAAGAATTTTACCTCTTTTAGGATGCTGGTGCGAATTCGATACTGCATTATAACATTTTAAGAAGAATCCGTGTATCATAAGTTGGCACCTTTTTTTTTCTTCTTATTTTCTTCACAAACAACTTTAAGGAAATGAATAAACTACAAAATCAAACACCACTAGTACAAAATCGATAAGTTTGCGCACGCAAATGGTGAGGGCATTCTGGGCAAATCGAACTGTGAAAGATATTCCATTCAGAGCACGCACACACACACCCAGAGAGAGAGAGAGAGAGAGAGAAGCAGCATGAGCCGGAGTGACGGTAAAGCTGGAAAAAGCACGAGCAAGATCGTAATGTGACAGCACCAATGCATTATGCATGCCTGTCTCTCTATCTCTCTCTGATTGAAAACAATCACTTTGTTTTTTGTGTGGGGGGAGAGAGAGAGAGAGAGAGAGGTGCATTATTTTTAGACATGATGATATCTTCAGACCCACAAAAAGAATCCAATTTAAATCGAGAAAGCCATATGATTCTAAAATAGGCCTCCCATTTTTTGCTTTTACTTTTTCACTCAGATCAGGTAGTTCTTTATTAACCCCATAATTTTTTAATTGGAAAAGAAGAATCCATCATCATTCCACTCTGTTAAGTCGCATGTTAAAGTGGTTCCCTTGATGCTTGACATCAAAGCAATCTTCAATCATTTGCTGTGGCTCTTAAATTAAAGATGGAAAGGGATTTAACTCTCTCGAATATCTCTCTTCCGGTGAGTTGTTTTGCTGTTTTCTGAGGTTTCAAGAAACTTCTTTCTCAAATGGGTACTCTAAATCTCAGTTTTTGGAGCCTTTAATCTCAAGGGTTTGTGTTATTTGTCCTGTTCGGGGATTAGTTGTCAAGATATTGGTGATTGTAGTGTGAGAAGAAGGGGTTGAATTTTTTTCTCCTTTCTTGATAATGGGGTTTAGGTTTCTTTAATTTCTGTGGTTGCTTGAGGTGAATTGATTGATTATTGATAAGCTATCAAATCTGCTATTGAATTTGGTGATTAGCTGAAGCTCTGTATGTTATATTGTGTTCTTCTCTGCATTATTATTCTTGGGAACATAGATTTTTTAGTGAGAGGTGAGAGAGAATTTTAGATTACACCCTTTTTGTTCTTCATCTCTTGTTGGAATGAAAGATTTGTTTGAATAGGAGCTGAATTGTTCTCCATGGTTTCATTGTAAATCACATGTTAGAATTTGATTTTGGTGAAGTTGGGATTTGAAATCTCATAAACATGGCTGAAATTAGACTTCCTAGATTAGAGCAAAGTCAAACTAAGATCAGAAGTGTTCCGATTGCTGTAACCCCAGAGGGATTTTGGTGTTGCCCTTCACCCACTGTGTTTCAAAAGACTATCAAAACCCACAATACCTTAAACAAGCCTAAACCCCCTCCTCCTTCCCACAATCCTCCCATTTCGAGAAAGCAAATGATAAACGAGAAGAAGACGAGTTCCACGCCGTCTAGGACCAATGCTGTTACAGATGAACAAAAAACTCAGTGTTCTGATGCAACTGTTCTTAATGTGAATGAGAAGGTGTCTAGACCTAGGCCTGAAAATGCACCAAGGAAGGTGACAATTGAGTTTGGCGAAGCTGGAACGAGTGATTTGAAGGTGATTTTACTTGGGAAGCAGGGGTTAGCTGTGAAATTGAGTGTTCACAGGAGTATACTAATGGAACATAGCAGTTTTTTCAAGAATAAAATATCTGAAGAGCAACCTGTTTTCCCCTGTCTTGAAATTGATAACTGTGAGGATGTTGAGATTTATGTGGAGACAATTGGGCTGATGTACTGTAGAGATGTGAAGCAACGGTTGATCAAGCAAAGTGTTTCACGAGTTCTGCGGATTCTTAAGGTAATCAACTGAACTGCGCCTCGTGTATTTTTTTTCCTCTTGTGTTTGTGCTCAAATATATAGATTGTGCTCGAAATGGAAGATGATCTTCAGATAGTTAACATTTAAAAACTTGATATGTTTGAGAAGAATGGTTTCTTTTGGTGCTGCTCATGAAACATAGTGTCCGTCATTGAATTAGAAATCACAAATTTGGGTATATATTGAGGAAATGTACCTCTTTGTACTATTTGTTCGAATGGACGATGCAATCTTATATTGAAGTCAGTCGAAAGTAAATAGTTCATCTCAGTCTCTGGATGTTTCTAATTTGTATAAAACTTGCCTTTTGCTGGTAATCCAGTCTTGCATAAATAATTGCAGGGCTGTAGAAAATCTAGTAGCATGAAGTAACTCAATCTCTCTCTTATGTTAATAAGTTGAATACATCTGTAGATTCTCCATAGCTCATTATATTTGTGGTGTAAATTTCCTTTATAGGTGGGTGAACAGCTTGGTTTCACGGGGTGCATCCGATCTTGTTTGGAGTACTTGGAAGCAGTCCCATGGGTTGGCGAAGACGAAGAAGAGAAAGTGGTTTCATCAGTCTTGCATCTCGAAGGGGAGGGTATTGTCGTCAAACCAGTACTGAAACGAGTCTCTCCTGAAATGTCGGCACTGCCTACAAACACCCTCTGCCACATACTGGAGTTGGTCCTCAAGAGCACAGACGAAAAAGCTAGACGAGAAATGAAGTCCATCGTCCTCAAACTACTCGGCGAAAATAACAATGCCTCATCAGAGTTGTGCAATGGAACCCTTTATTCCTCATGCAGAACCTCCCTCGATTCTCTTTTCTCTCTGTTCAAACAAGCTGCAGAACCTGATTTTGATGATAAAATCAATAAACCAATCGCTTTCGAGTCTGATAACCTCGTATGGTTGCTCGATATTTTGGTCGATAGGCAAGCAGCGGAGGAGTTCTCCGTAATTTGGGCTGATGAGCGACACTTGGCTTCATTACACACAAGACTTCCTATAGTCTCTCGTTACCATGTCAGCAGAATCACAGCAAGGCTCTTTGTCGGAATAGGAAGAGGGGAGGTTCTTCCGTGTAAGGATACACGCCATTCGTTGCTAAAGACGTGGCTGGAGCCGTTGATCAGTGATTACAGCTGGCTACAGAATGGCTGCAGATCGTTTGATCGAAAAGTGGTGGAGGAAGGAATAGGCAGGACTATCCTGACACTCCCTTTAGAAGATCAACAAAGCATCTTACTTTCTTGGTTGGGAAGCTTTCTCAAGGAGGGGGATAAGTGCCCGAATCTTCTGGCAGCTTTCGAGGTGTGGTGGAGGAGGACTTTCATTAGACCGTATGGCGAACCTGGAGTTCTGCAACGACAGGATATCCTGATGATATCGAAGATGGAAGAGACGTAGAAATATGTGTTTTGCTAGTGAATGTTGTGTTAGGATTTAATGCTATCGAAGTTGGATAGGCGCGATTAAGGGCCAGTCGATCAGACTCCGTAGCCCACCACGTCGTTGCTTTGATAGGTAGCCGATCGGTCGAGACTCTGTTAATAAGTTCACCTACACCTGGGATCTAACAGCAGGGCTGTGTTGGTTAGTTAGATCATGAGGTGGGAGTTCTATCAAAATCCCTTCATATTGATGAATCATGAATGTAATTATATGTTTGAATTTTTTTAAAAATATATGCAATATGATATTTATATATTTGGGTACTATGTTGATGTTTAATGGCTACAAGACTTCTTGTTCATTTTTCCAACTTAAATGAGAAAGTGTTCTTGAGATTGTGAAGAATTTTTCTATATATTTAAAGAATTTGACTTTTGAAAATATTATTTATTTATGGATTAGTCTTTTATGCACCAATTACATGGTGCAACTCAAGTTCATTTTTAAAAAGTTAAACAGTTTATAACTGAAAAGTTAAACTATGAAAGATACATTTTTTAGTAATAAACAGTTTAATTTTTCAGTTATAAACTGTTTAACTTTTTAAAAATGAATTAGAGTTGCACCGTGTAACTGGTGCACAGGAAACTTACTCTTTATTTATTATTTTTTATAAAGTGATATAAGTATTGATGAAGCCGTCATTGACACATTGTTCTCTATAATTAATTAATTAATTAACATGAAAACAGTGTATAATGGCACATAATTATTACACATCATAAAAAAAATTTGGAAAGTAAATTGTATAATTCGAAAAATAGAATTATATTCATACATCACATTTTTTAAAAATTAAATTAAAAAAATGAAATGTTATAGGACCAAGTTGGACTCTATCCTTGACATATCATGTTGATGAACCCTCGTTGCGGTCAAATTACAGAGGCAATAGTATTAATTATTACAATGCAAAGTATTTGTCTGATCACTGAATGTTAGTACAAAATTATCACAGATAGATTCTACCGTTATAATATATAATCAAATCCGTAAGTGAAAACAAAATAATATGCACACTGTTTGTGTCAAAACATAAGAGAAAACATTTTAAAGAATTGCAATACTATAATTTGTCGGTATATTTTGACGCATAAGCAATGGGTACAATATTTGTGCCCGAGTTGTGCACTCTTAGTAAATTTTGTTTGAGACGGACTTATTTTATGAGACCTACATTAATAAATAAAAATTTTATTACTTTTAAAAAATATAAATTAAATTTTAATAAAAATACTATCAATTTTTATTAATAAGTGACAGTCTTATATAACTTTTTCTCCTACCGGATATATAAGTAATTTGTTAGCAAATAATTAATTTACATTTTTTTTTTGGAAACAAAAAGATAGCAAAGAATTTACATTTACTCAAAATACTTTTCGGATTAGTTACTTTCCAATTAACTACAATTTGATAACAAGAACAAGAGGATCGATCCTAATAGCCAGAACATACTGGCTAAAAAAATCACTGCACAATTTGCACTCTCTTAATGGCTTCCCATTTTAAGGCAAGAAGGCCCTTTCCAAAAAAATTAAAAAACAAATGAAATTCCCTTGTGTAATTTGTACTAACACATATTTTTTCAATTTTCAGATATCTATCTAATTATATTCAATGGCTCGTGTTAACGGGGCATAACACGAATCAGAAGAATGGAGCTCGACGAGGGATTTCTTTTCGACTTCTCTTTCGAAATGAACAGCCACCCTTCTCATGATCACATTCCGTCGTCACCCTCTTTCTCTTACTACTCTTGTCCATTTCTGGCAAATTGTTTTCCACAGCCACGTCGGTGTTCATCGTACTAATCTGTCGCCAATGAAATTAAAATGAATTATTAATAATACAAAAATTTAATTAACTAGCTAGCTAGTATTAAATGATCATAAGCGGGAAAAAGAAATACTACCTTGCAAGCAATTGAACAAAATTTGTACTTGGAGTGTTTGAGCATTCCATTGCATACTTGACAGCCGTATGCGTGTTTGGAATTGGGATGTGAGTTCTCCTTGTCCTTTTTATTTTCAAGAGGTTTAAGATATAAAACTTGATGGTAATTTATCCTGTGTTCATGAATGCCCGATACATCCAAATACTTACTTAACTCCCCTACCTCCACGGTCGTCCTCCATGAAGCAATATAAACCTATATATATATTATATTAAGAATTAATTAAACCATCGATCATATTTAATACAAAATTAATTAGCTCTTGCTATTTTTATATAAAAACAAAAAATTAAGATCCCCGTCAAAAAAAAAAAAAACTCAACCCTAGTATATAAAATTTCAAATTTTCGGCAACGTCTGGAAAAAAAATTTATCATCTAAATTTTTTGAAATTCGATTCAACTGTAATATATAGGCCTCAATCAAATACGAATATATATATATATATATATATCGTTTTTCTTTTTCAAAAATTTGGGCAGTAAACAGATGACAGAATCAAAACTTGTTATCCAAATTTCAAAAAAAAAGAAAAAGCAATTTAATTAATTACCTTTAGAGCATGATGGCCTTGGTGTTGAGTGGAGGAGGTGGCAGCCCAGCATAGTTTGCAGAGGGGTGGTTTCATGCAGACCGTACAGTAGAAAGTTGGATACTGAGTAGCGTGTTTGGGATTTTGGCACCTCTCTTTGTAGAAAGGAAGATTTAGCCATGCCTTCACCAACTTCAATTTGTCGTCGTCGTCGATCGCCATTAATCTTCAAATTATATATAATTGCTAGGGTTTTCAGATGATCGATCATATGTATGTTCCGACACATATAATTAATAGGGTTAATAATGTGACCGTTGGACCATATCTTGATTCCCAAGTTTTTTTTTTTTTTAATATACTTAATTAATTAACTTGTTTCCTTATATGACATAATTGTTTAAATTATTATTTCCTTATATGATATAATTGTTTAGTTTAATATTTCCTTATTATAAGATCTTGTTATATATATAATAGTGTATGTAATACATCCTTACTAATTAGACTTATGACAAGTGTTGTGTTTGCTAAAGTTGATAACTATATTAAGTTAATTATGATTAATTAAAGATGGAACATTTATTCTCTAATTTAGATCTTATCAAACGTATTTTAAATTTTAAGGAGAAATTATTAAAGATTAAATTAATATAATATAACTATAACATTTTCTACAAAAATTGTAATCTATATATTTTTTTAATTATATATGAAAAATAAATTTAAAATTATTTCAATAAATTTTAAATAGTATATACAGTTTAAACAAATTAAAACTATATATTATAATGCTTCCACCACTAAGAAAAATTTGTGTTTTAAGGATTGGTATTTAGTGATCGCTTTTTGGTCTCAAAATACATTCTCAGACTGATTAGTAACCGCATGCAAACGGTAGCTAAAACATGAGTCATTAATATTAGCTAGAGAAATTAAGCAGGCTACCGGTTGGCGGGCCGGCCCATTTAGCTCTAAAAACACAGGATTAGATCTGAGCATATAGTGATTCGTTTAGATCGGGTTTTTTTGCTTCGGACCGATTAGCCTGTGGGCTAAATGGGTTAGCCCACTGATTTCACGGGATCACCCGATTAGCCCGTTTATATATTTTTTTAAAAAATATTTATTCAAGATATGCACTTATATATATTCAGATTTAATTTTAATTTAATATATATGCTATTTAGCTGTATATATATTAATCTAACATATATATATATATATATATATATATATAATATGGAGGAAAATTAAAATTCTTTCGTCTTATTTATGTAATTCTGTAGTCCCACTAAATATATTTGAACTAATAAAAAATATTTATATGTATGTTGCAGTAGCATGTAGTCCGTTAATAATCATTATTTGAAGATCCAGGGGGTTTGGAGACATTTAATAAATTTTGAATTAATTATTAATAATTAAACTTTATATATGAACAATATTTTGATGTAATTTTAACGAATTTATGAATAATATTTGAATTTTAAATTTGAATAATATCTTATTATAATTATAATTTTTTATTTTCTATTAAAATTTACAATTTTATTTTTATTTTTTCACTCTAAGTGCACTAATGGTCCGTTAGCCCGCGAACCACTAAAATTTAAATTAGGTCCCGACTATTAGAGGTCTGGCTAAAACTAAAGCGCTAAGGCCCGTGATATCTCATACAAATCTTCTTTTATCTTAATTGGTAACAAATAAATAATATGAGTTTGTAGGTGACTTTTGTACAAATTAAAAAATGGCAAAAAATTAATTACAAAATTAACAGAATTTGGCAAGGATGAGAGATTAATTCTTACATGCAAAATAGGTTGATGGCTGGTTTCATCCTCTTTGTTTTCCAACACAATTCACAAATTGATTGGACGCGAATGTCATTAGTATGTTATCTTTGTTGCTTCGGGTATTCTCTGCATTTCTCTTTTATTCATGACTTGAAGCACATCAGCAATGAATTTTTTTTTTCAATCTCCATGAGTAAAAATTTAACATATAATGAAATTTGAAAACATAACACTAACTTTAAGGGGATGTTTGGTTCAGGGGACTAAAGAGTCAATCCTCCAAACATGGGACTATTCCGGCCAAAACATGCATGTTTTGGCCGGAATAGTCCTTTGTTTGGGGACTGACTATTTAGTCCCCTGAACCAAACATACCGTAAAAGGGCTAATGTCAATGACTATATATACTTTTCTTCTTAGTAGGTTACTTTGGTCTCAAAAATTGCTTCTTATTGTTTTCTAGTGATGGCAAGAATTCACAAAATACTGTTTTTTATTTTCTCCTCTCACGTGCTTTCTGAATGGCATCATAGCTACACGTATCATTTTTTTTTCATTTCCAATACTGCCCCTAACCAAGCTTACTTGAAAAAAAAATAAAGTTTTTGCCATAAAGACTATAAGATTGAGTGATCGAATTATATTTTCTCATAAATACAAATTCGAAAATTAGTTTCAAATTATTAATTGTTGCACCTAGAAAAATAATGACTACATAAGGACAAAACTCCAGAGTTAATAATAAAGAACATCTAACAGTACTCATGCTCGATAAATATTTGAAAATTATATTAATTTAGAAAATAAAAATTGTAAAATTATAGGATGATTTACATATAGGTTCAAGAAAATCATTATATTTACAAATAAGTTCAAAATATTTGCACAGAAGCATTTTTTTTTCTGCACAGAAGCACTTTTTTTTTCTACACAGCACCTATTTATAAATATAGTGACTTTTTTGAACCTATATGTAAGTCACCCAAAATTATATATATAGAAAAAAGAAAGTACTTCCAAATAAGCTTCATAACTAGAAGATCCAGTTTCCTTTTTGTTAGAAGCATAAAAACTACATAACCTATATAATGTAAGAAAACGAGGAATATTGTAAATTTACTATGGCGTGGATATTGATATTTAAAAGCATTGAAAAATTAAGCAACAATTCTTTCATGATTCAACAACAATTATTCCATGAATGATCAACAACAAGGTCATGATCTGCAGTATTAATTCTTTCATGATCAACCTAATTAAGGTCTCTCTAACTAATTCCAACTATGCACATACTTGATTCTCTTAGGTTTATACCATCAACCTAAATTTGAATTGAATTAACAAAGACTTGGATGATTAATATTATTGGGATTCAATTAAACTTCCTAGCTATAATTGTTGATTATCATATAATAAAATTTCTAACTTTATATGTTGGTGACGATTCATAGTAGAGCGCGAAAAATAACATCCGAGTTTTTGGTTCACATATTGTATTGTACCTTAGAATTTTTGGTTTTGTTAAGCATAGCAATACACTACAAAAAAGACGGAATTTAGCGACCGCTTTTTACCGACCGACTGAAATCGGTCGCTAAATAATTAATTAGCGACCGATTTTTGATCGATTAGCGACCGATTTTGACTACTGGTCCAAACCCTAAATTTTCCAACGAAAATACCGACCGAAAAAGCGGTCGCTAACATAAAAATAAGTTACCGACCGCCAAATCGGTCGGTAATATTGTCAGTCAATATTAGTCAACAATATTACCGACCGATTAGGCGGTCGGTAACTTATTTTTATGTTAGCAACCGTTTTTTCGGTCGCTAAAATTAAAAACCGAAAGCGGGTAGGTGGGCAATTATTGCCCGATTCGGTTTTTACATTTAGCGACCGAATTTTCGGTCGGTAAATTAAAAAAAGTGGTCGCTAAACTTCAAATATAGAACAGCCACTGCCCTCTTCTTTCCTTTTCATTCACGAAAATTTACTCCCAAAACCTTAAAAAATCTCAGAAATGTGAAGAATTATATTATTTCAACGTGTTGGTTGTAATCGTTCGGGTCCATTGTCACATTGTGCTCGTTGCTTCAATTTGACCGTACGTTTTTACATTTTTACCGTTTAAGTTTAATATTATTTGCATGTTGTACATTAATTATTTATGAATATATCTATTTTTATTGGAGATTAATCCTAATTTAATTTGTTAGAATTTTGTAGTGTAATTGATGTTTGATTATATATATTGGATTTTTTGTTTTAAAAAATCGGATATGCTTGTTTATAGTCAAAACTCTGGTGATTTTTTTTATAATTCTAATGTGGTATATTCTTAATTTAAATCAGATGGAACTCCCTAATCGTCGTTGGATGTATGAAATCTCTCGTCTTATACAAGGATCGATCAACCCTGAATTTTACAAGAAAATTCATGAGTTTACTGTGTTTGCCTCTGGTAATCCACACTGCATGGATATGAATGGCCAGATTAGATGTCCTTGTTAAAAAAAAAAGTGCGGTAACAAGAGATTTTTGAGCATTGATGAGGTTCTAACTCATCTCGTGATGTCTGGTTTTACTCCATACTATTACAATTGGACTGTACATGGCGAAACTCGGTGGAATCATAATCTTGAAACAGTGGTTGCCTTCTATGATCAGTTTCGTAGCAGTGGAGGTGAGAAATTTGAGATTGGTTGTTCGAGCTGTGATTCGCCTATTCCATGCTTTGAGACACCGGTGGATGAATTCCAAAGCTATCATACGATGATTGATGAGTCTGGTTTGGGTGGTCACCACATGGAAGAGGAACCAAATCCTCGTTCGCAGAGATTTTTTTAGATGCTTAAATCTGTCGATCAGAAGCTGTTTCATGGTTGTGATACTGAGACACAATTATCATTCAATGCTCAGATGTTGTCCATCAAAACTGAAGGCAAAGTCAGTCAGAAAGTGTATAATAAATTTGTAAAGTTGTTCAAACGGGCCCTACCTAAAGAGAACACAGCACCAGAAAATTTCTATCAAAGTAAGAGGCTCTTGAAGGATATGGGTTTACCATTTGAGAAGATTGATTGTTGTACCAACGGTTGCATGCTATTTTGGGGCGACGATGAGAGCATCGATCGGTGCAGGATGTGCAACTACCCTAGGTTCAAACCCTCAGATCGTAGGAAGAAGACATCTTTCAAGTCTATGTATTATCTTCCCATCACTCCTCGTCTAGAGAGGTTGTATCAGTCGAGTGCCACTGCAAAAGACATGAGATGACATGCTGAGGAGTGTTCTGATGAGAATTCCGGAGAGATGTGTCATCCTGCTGACTCTAATGCGTGGAGACATCTTGATAGAGAGTTTCCAGATTTGTGAGTGAGAAGAGAAATGTGAGGCTTGGCCTGTGCACAGACGGATTTGCTCCATTCGGTATGCACGGGAAGAAGTATTCGTTGTGGCCTGTATTACTGACTCCTTACAATCTACCTCCTTGGTTGTGCATGAAGCCTCAACACATATTTCTCACTGTCTTGGTGCCTGGTCCTCAGAATCCTAAGCAAAACCTAGATGTCTACCTTCAGCCACTGATTAAAGAGTTGTTATATTTGTGGCATACGGGAGTAGAGACATATGACGTGTACAGGAAGGATAACTTCACATTACGGGCTGCTGTTTTATGGACCATCACTTACTTTCCAGCATATTCTATGTTGTCTGGGTGGTCGACTCAAGGGAAACAAGCTTGCCAGTACTGCATGGATGGATCTAATGCATTTTGGCTTCCACTGAGTAAAAAGGTATCATGGTTCGATAACCATCGGAAGTTTCTATGTAATGATCATAAATGGCGGAAGGACAAAGTGCACTTTCTAAAGGGGAATGATGTAAAGTGGCTGAAGGAGGGGATCATTCAGAATATGGGAACGGACGAAGAGGGCCGTAATATCTGGGAGGGACTCCTCGAGTATTGGAATGATCCGAGGCATGTTGCGAGGGCCGAGGCGGTACGAAAAAATAGGATGAGCGACCCCACCGGGCAAGGCATAGCCATACATCGAGCAGGCTCCCGGTCGATTTACGAGCATGCTCTCGCTTATGTAAGTATTTAATTAATTTTTTAATATACTCACATTTAAATTTATTAATTTTACTTTATTAAAAAGTTTAATTTTTTGTACAGGAGCATGCATACGGAGTTAAGTCCAGCCTCATCCAGGAGATGCATTTTGCTCACCCGGTTGGGGAGAGTGGACAGTCGACTTATGGCCACACCACCGAGCTTCAAGTATGTATTTTATTATAATTAATTTTTGTTCTAATTAATTATTTTATGAATTATACTAATTAATATTATATTATAATTATTATTATTGTTTAATTTCAGAATCAGATGAGGCAGGCCCTCGATGAGGCTCAGACGGCGTCGGCACCCACCCCGGAGAATCCTACCCCCGCCCCTATTGACGAGGACCAAATTTTTTCTGAATTTGGTCAAACCAAAGAAGGGGAAGTATCTAGGATTGGGCAGTCACAGTAAGGTTGTCCGCCTATCACAGAAGGGGAGCTCCTCCTATTCCCTCGACTCTCACCCCTCCTCCCACGTCGAAAGTCAACTCTCCGACGTGAGAAAGAAATTGGAGAAATATCAAACAAAGGGGAAGATAATGAAAGATAGGATGAAGCAAACGGAGGACCTGACGAGAATGATGAAGAATTGGCTTGAGTCTGCCTCCGAAGAGATGGGTTGGAACGTCCCCAAATTTCCTGATCTTCCACCACCTTTACCTGAGGATGATGACAATGACGATGAGGAGGTTGTCGATCTTGGTGGTGACGACGACGGCTTTAATTCGTCACATTAGTTTTTTTTTGTTGAACAATGAATTTTATTTTATTTATGTTGGATGTTTTTATGGGATATTGAATGTTTAAATTTTAGTAGTGTAAAATAATTAGTTTCAAATGGTTTCAAATGGTTATATAAAAATCCAAAGAAAGTGAAAATTTTGAACGAATTGTATTTGTATTTTTAAATTGAATAAATTAATAAATTTTCGTAATGTTAAATAATAAATTTACAACATTATAATATTTATTGAAATATATATATACATAAACAAATTAGAACTAACAAGCAATTAATTAGAAGCATTTAAAAAAAATGTGACTAAAAAATATGGAGTTAAATACAATTAATTGCAAAAAATGAACAAATTAATAAATTTTTGTAGTATTAAATAATAAATTTGTAACATTATAATATTTAATGAAATATATATATATACATAAATAAAATAGAAACAATACTCATTTAATTAGAAACATTTAAAAAAATGTGACTCAATTTGGAGTTAAATACAATTAATTGCAAAAAAATTAACAAATTAATAAATTTTGGTAATATTAAATAATAAAATTTTAACATTATAATATTTAATGAAATATATATAAACATAAATAAAGTAGAAACAATACTCATTTAATTAGAAGCATTTTAAAAAAAACGTGACTCAATTTGGAGTTGTATACAATTAATTGCACAAAAATGAACAACAATGACAAGTGCCCGAGTGGTCACGCCACCTTTGAGATGTCCAGAGGTCGCGTGTTCGACCCCTCACAAGTGCGAATTTGGGGGATTTAATCTGAGCCAAATATGGCTCAAATAAAAGTTGCGGTGCATATATTAATATGTTGGGGGCTTAGCCAAGTGGTTTGAGTCTTGCTAAGCCACACTGGAGGCCTGGGTTCGAACCACCTTGGCTCCAATTTTTTTTTTCACGGCAAAATTTAGCGACCGAAATATCGGTCGGTAATATATAATTAGCGACCGATTATTTGGTCGCTAGATAAAATATTTAAAAAATAAAATTATTATTTAGCGACCGAATAATCGGTCGCTACTTATATATTTACCGACCGATATTTCGGTCGCTAATTATATAAAATTCGGTCGTTAAATATTAGCGACCACAGTTTTACCGATCACCTTGATCGGTCGGTAAATCGGTCGGTAAATGTGTTTAGTGACCGATTTTCGGTCGGTAAATGTGTTTAGCGACCGATTTTCGGTCGCTAAATCGGTCGCTAAAATCCATTTTTTTTTGTAGTGATAGTTCACATATTCTGTAATATAATTTTATTAATTTTTATTTATAATTTAGATTTTCTTATGAGTGTTCTCTTGTTGAAATTTTTATCTCATTCTTCCTACAAAATTTATTTTTGTCCAATCTCAATGAAGTCAGAACTCAAGTGATACAAAATTTTTAGACACTTTTCCAAAACAAATAATTCTCTTTATTGCAGTTAATTCTTGAGGAAATGAAAAGAGAACGCTCAAAGTGTAAGGAGTAGAAGAAAAGGAAGTTGCAGAAAGATTGAATAGCTTGAACTAAAAAATTTAAGATAGAAAAAAAGTGTTTGATACTTGAGTGAAGTTAAGTTTAATGGTGTTCATTTGTATAATGTGATATTATTAGTTTTTGGTTAAATTAGTACTTTGTATATTTGTTAGAATTAGAAATAAACATTTAACATTAATCCAAAAAGATTTTAAATTAACTTTAAAAAAAATTAAAAGTTGAATGAATTGTTGAAAGACTCGGTAATAAATTTTATGTAATTAGTTAAATTAGGAATACTTATTTTAAAAAACTCAAATGAATTAAAATTAAATGTTGAAACTAAATTTTATAAACAAATTAAGACCAAAATGAATTTGAGTTACGCCTTTGATGATTTATAAGAGGAGCGGGTCTGATCGATTTGCCTCTTCAAGGAAGATTGTTCACTTGTTATAGGCTATATGGTATTTGTAAAAGTCGAATTGATCGAATCTTGGTAACAACAATTGGTTGCAGTAGTGGTCTAATTCTCATCCTCGTGCTCTTGGTAGAACACTTTCTGATCTCTGCCCCATTATCCTGGAGATCAAAGCAAAAGATTAGGGAGCAAAGTCTGATTAGTGTTAAATTTATTCGAAATTCTTATGTTTTAATTGCTTATTTTGTTAGGATTTTTTACATTTTTTATACTGAATTGAATAGTTGAGTTTAATTGTGAAAATATTAATTGTGGTATAATTTGATAGGAAATTTGAGAAGAAGTATGATTTAATTTGTTGATTTATTACTTACATCCGAATTAAGTATTGTTATGAATTAATTAATTGATGCCAGGATTTACTCATTTATTAGGCCAAATTTAATTAGTTAGTGAAGCCAATTTGTTGAAAGAAATTTGATAAAAGAAAACTGAAGAAAGTCAACTGGAATTGGGCTTAATATTGAGGCCCATTGTTTGCAAAAGGCACACACTACGCACAATAAATTATGGTTTTTTTTTTTTTTTGCAATTTTTAGTTAGATTTTAGTAGTTTTTTTTATTTCTAGCAAGATTTTAAAGGTTTGAAAATCAAAGAGGTGATTTCTTTCATTTTTATGCATTTTGAGTGGTTTAATATTAATACTTATGGTTTATTTCTTTATTATTGTTATGTGTTTGTTTAGATTAAATATGAGCTAAATTTGTTGTGTTTTGGGTAATTAATATTGAGTGAGAATTAATAATTTTACTGTGTTTGTGATTTGATTTTGATTTGCTAAATGATTAAATTTCAAATTGTGGATTACTTAGTTTTAATTTAGTTGACTGTTCTTTGTTGATTATGCATTTAGATCGAGTGGCAACAATTGAGAGCTGCGTTTACTTGATTTGGTGTATTGTTGAGTGGAGTGAGATACTAAATTGCCACAATTAAAACATCTATTGCATCGAAAGGAGATATATCATTGAGAATACTCTCATACAAGATTAAATGGGCAACAAGCGAGATCATGTTGGTATCAGACATCTATCAACACCTAATTTATAACACAATATAAGGACTTAAGGTGAATATCCTAATAATTATCAAATAAAATTACACAGCTATTGGATGCTGGGATTGAAGTGAGTAGAAAAAAATTATTAAATTGATGTTTGATAAGGCTGAACCTAGAATCCAAATCACAAATTACTCCATCCATAAGTATATGCTAGTTTTCCGGAAACCAGTAATTCAAATAGTTAGTTTCTCAATACCCCAGGGTTGGTTTGTTTTGAAATTCATTCGATTGGGCGTCTGAACTTTGCAATCACATTCGGCACGAGTTTGAGATTTCATATTCCAAACTCAATCTACACCTAAAAGTACCTATTGTACCTATTATTACTCTTTTCAACCAACACACATAAAATATCAATTATTATATTTATAATATCAATCATTTTCACACTCTAATTTGACATAAAGTAATATTATATTCTACAAAAATTCCAAAATAAACATATATTTTTATTATTTATAAAAAATTTACATTTTAAAATTTTAAAGTCACAACTTGCTTAGGCAGGTACAAATTTCCTAACGAACGTACACATAGTGAATTCACACAAGTTTCCATTATATCACATGACCACCAAATTATTCCTAAATTTTTGAGATATTCTTGAACTACGTGAATTATAATTCAAATACAAATTATAAAAATATGAAAAATTAAAAAATTTACCTGAATCAACCGATTGCATTAATTCGATTCAGTCTCGCCTTTATAAATACATAATTAGATTTACTCTTATTATAGACAAAAAATTGTATGAACTCGAGTTCACGGTGAACTCGAGTTCTCAATTATCACTGTCATGTATATGTACTATCACTGTTATGTATATTCACTATCACTGTTATGCATATATACACTATCACTGTTAAAAAATCAAGTATATTTTTATAACAGTGATAGTATATATGAATGACAGTAATAGTGATTACACATAACAATAATACGAGTTCATGTGAACTCGAGTTCACAAGATACCAACTCTTTATTAAAGATGATAAAAACCGATGTAGTTAACCATGTGTTTATCCCTTATCCCCACCATTGGAATTTGGAACGAATTAAATACTCCCTCCACTCATAGGAATTTACATATTTTTTTTATTTGAACGTTTAACACAAATTTATATACTATTAAAAAAAATTTAATATTAATTTACATAAACATACTTACAAATATGTACACATAATTACCTATATACCACTATTTTATGTATAAAATTTTTTTTTTTTTTTTTAAATATGACTTCACATAGAGTACAAATTCCTACTGAACCCAACGATTATCGTAATATATAAAAAAGCGAAAAATAAAAGACTCCAACAACCCCAGAACTTCAAACAAAGTCAAAACTTCATGAGTACGAATTAAATCCCCTTCCCCTGATCCAATCATCATATCCTCTTCACTAACAAATTAACATTTATCTTCTCAATTAACACCAAATGGCTTCAGGCGGTAAAAATTCATTACTGGGGATTTGCTATCTCTTAATGGCGTCCCTTTTTGCTCTATCAGCCTCTTTCCAATTCAATGATCCAGGTAACTTTTTTTCTTTTAAAAAAAGTAAAATTGCTAATTAACTCTCACTTGCACGTGTTTTGTGACTCTTCTTTAGATTGGTATTTTTGGATTCCTCTGTATTCAAGTGCTTGTGTTGCGAATTTGGTCAACGGGGCAAAACCCGGATCAAGAATCAGAAAAACGGGTCAATTTGCACTGTGGTTGGGGCAGCTGTTGTTTGCAAAAGTTGGAGTTGAAGATTTGATTCATGGGACAGCTGGCTTTTGGTGTTTGGACATGAGAGAGAGAGTAGTGAGAGAGAGATTTGGAAGTGGGCTTGTTGTTTTGTCCATGATGATTCTAGTGTTGGAGAACCCATCGGGCCCAAATCATCACCCGACCCAACTTACTAAATATGGTACGTACTTTTGGGTTTCGTGATCTTATATGTTTATAAATAGAAAATACAAGTTTCTTTTGAGTCAACACCATTTAGCCAAAAGAATATTATCTTGATCGTTATATCCTTGATCAAAATAAAATAAAATAAAATTATTAGTAATACTTACATAGTTAGCAAAGAGTATGTCTTTTGTGCACCAGTTACACTGTGTAACTCAAGTTAATTTTTAAAAATACACTTTTCAGTAATAACACGTGTAATTTTTCAATAATATTTTGTGTAACTTTTTAAAAATGAACTTGAATTGCACGGTGTAACTGGTGCATACAAGGCTAATCCGTTAGTAAATGGTAATTATTGATTCAAATTTAATTAGATTGTTGTACGAATTTATTTATAGTGATAAATGAGTTTAACAAAAAGTTTTTTAGTCTCATAACTTATTGAGTGTCTGCTTTTGATCCCAAAAATTTTAATTTTTTTATTTTTGTCCTGTAATTCTTTGTGTTTGTCTAATTTTGGTCCCAACATTCAACCACCATGTGCACTGTGTATGATAAAAAATAATTATTAATTTAAATTTTTTGGTAAAAAATTAATTATCTGGCACCCATGTCAGCAAGACTGCCGAAAAATTCCAAATTCAACCACAACATGTGTTGTGCATGACAAAAAATTATATTATGTATATTTTTCGGTAAAAATTGGATCAAAATTGGACAAATACAAAGTGTTACGAGACCAAAATTAAAATTTTAAAATTTTTTGGATCAAAATCAGAGACTCAATAAGGTATGGGACTAAAAATGTGTTTTATATAAAGTAGTTGTATATGGGTGAATAGATGTATAAGTTTATGAGTGTACACGTAAATTAATAATTTTTTTAATAGTGTGCAAATTTGTGTGGAACGTCTGAATAAAGAAAGATAACAAATTTCTATAAAACCGACGAATTATATTGGTAATTTTGTTGTATACGTCAGTAATAGACTGATTGTGCATCAAAATTACAAAAAAAAAAAAGTAATATGTGCCTTTAAGAAAATCAAAACATTGTGGATAAAGTAAAAAATTCTTTTACACAAGTAATTTATTTGCTTACCGATTAGGTAATTACGATCTAGAAGTATATTTTCTTTTTTGGATGGATTTAGGGGCTCCGGACAGCAGTAGTTCTCCCTTACTGCACATATATATTTTTTAAGAATTTTATTGTGGATCAGGTGTACTGTGCAATTTAAGTGTATACTTTAAAAGTTATACTCTCTCCGTCCCAAAATTACTTTCACATTTTTCTTATTTGGACGTCCCAATTTTTCTTTCACACACCTAAAAAGGAAACCATTTTCACTCACAAAAGTCAACAAAATATATTTTTTTTTATTTTATTATTTAACTTTACACTCACATACTTATTTTTTCTTGATTCGCGTGCCCGGGACTACTATGAAAGTAGTTCCGGGACGGAGGTAGTATCATTTATTATTGAAAAGTCACGATAAATTTTTTTTATGAATTCGAATTTGCGGTGAGCTCAGGTTTATTAATTATCACTGTTATGTGTATACACTATTATTGTTATGTATATTCACTATCATTGTTATGCATATACATCATCACTATTAAAAAAATCAAGTATATTTTTATAATAGTGATAGTGATTACACATAATAGTGATACGAATTTCATGTGAACTCAAGTTCACAAAAGACGTACTCAAAAATCACATGTATAATTACTGAAAAGTTACACCATTAAAAATAAACTCTTCAATAACATATGTAATTTTTCATTAGTATTTTGTATATTTTTTTAAAAATGCGCATGTATAATTTTATATTAGTATTTTGTGTAAATTTTTAAAAAAGCGCTCGAGTTGCACGCCTGGTGTATACAATACAAAGGCAATTTTTTTAAATTTATTTCTTAATCGTAAAATTCTATTATTTTCTTCTTGAATTATAACATTTTGTCTCCCTTACTTTGTGAGAATATCCAACTAAATTCTAGATCCATCTTTGAACTTTCTTCTATCCGAACAGGACTGCCCATCCTGGTGGGCGTTGCATATGGCCTCAGCTTCCTTTTCTTCACATTTCACCATCATCAAATGAGACAATAATGTCACACACTTCTTATATATATGAATTCCCATATGGAGGAAGCCTTTGTTTTCACTTCCTAATGATAAATGTAATACATAAAAAATTAGTGTGCATCTCTCTCTCTCTCTCTCTCTCTCTCTCAAATTAGTGTGCATCTCTCTCTCTCTCTCCCCTTTTTATTTTACTAAGGTTGTTTCATAAATTAGGGTTCTAAATAAAATTGTGTTTGGTTTTTAGAATTTGGTTAGAATTTAAGATTAAATCTGACCAGATATTTGAATTCAATCTAATCCTATAAAAAATAGATAACTTGATCTCAACTATTACGTCGGATTATTTTAAGAAAACAATCATAAATATCAAACACATACTATATTAAAATTAGGATTGCAATCAATAAGATCCACTGAAATTCTATCCTACTCAATTTATCCTATCTAGAAAATCAAACACCTCCTAAATGATACTCCCTCCGTCTTTCTATAAGTTGCTCATGTTGTCATTTTCGTCCGTCTTTCTATAAGTTGCTCATTGTTTTTTTTACCTTTTTTGGAAACTACTATTCACTTCTTTATTATTATTTTCAATATTTTTTACACTATTTTCATTACTTTTTCACTTTTCTCCATCACATCACTCATATTTTTTCACTTTTTCTATCACATCACTTATATTTTTTCACTTTTTCCATCACATCATTTATACTTTTTCACTTTTACCTTAATTCGTGTGCCCAAAAGCAACGAACAACTTATAGAAATACGGAGGGAGTATAATTTCCTGTAAAATGAAATATTTTGATTTCTAGCTTATAATATTAGTGTACCACTCACGATCATTCAGTTATCTGCATGGCCCATCAATTATTTTTTAACGTTAAGGAAATGCTACAATTTGCCTGGCTCTAGTATTCTACTTTGAGTTATGAATGTATTTAAGTTATTTATTTATTATATATACCATTATTGGAAACTTCGATTCTCCTCTGCGTTATCACAATAATTGTATGCATACAGTTGTATATTAATGCCTTTATTATTAATAGTATCAATTATTATTTTTCTTTGCCAATTTGCTACAAAAAGTCTCCCAATGTAATTATGATGCAACGACTTAAAAGCTTTTCAGGAGGTGTTTGATTTTTTTTAATGACATAAATTGAGTATGATAGAATTCTAATAGATTGTAATTTTAATTTTAAAATAATATGTGTTTGGTATTTATGATTGTTTTTTTCAAATTAATTCGATATAATAGGTAGGATCAAGTTATCCATTTTTTGTAGGATTAGATTGAATTCAAATATCGGACCAGGTTTTAATCTTGAGCTCAAATCATAGAAATCAAACATAATTTTATTTAGAATTAGGGACTTAATCCAATCTAATCTATGAAACAAGACACCCCCTTAAGAAATAATAGATTGATCGTGTAGTATTTGTATGAATTCGAACTTATCGTGAACTCATATTTATTAAATATTGCTGTTATGCATATACATCATCGTTATATTAAAATACCAAATATGGTTTATAATATAGTGACTATATATAACAAACAAATCGCGTACCCTACTCCATCCCAATTATTTTGGTCTTTTGGGAAAATAATATAAATTTAAGTTTTTATTTGAAATAAAATTCCTATATTATTCTTCAATGAACTTAATCTAATAAGAATTAGGTCATCGTAAAAAATGGTTCTAGCTATTTTGACCAGCAAAAGTCCCAACAGTGTGAAAGAATTCATGGAGGATTAGTTTTGCAATTAAAACACACACAATATGATTATTTTCTGTCCTAGATACAAAAGTGTAATGATAGTTTTTTTAAGCACTTTTGCAATAAGTATTGTAAAACAATCAATACTTCCTAATAAAAATTAAATACGTATATAATGCAAATAATTTGTATAGTAAAAATCGTCTATATAATCTTTATAATTAGCTTTTATGATAAGTGATCACTTCCCCGATGGTGACCAATTTTAGTTGTTTCCAACTATCACTTTATGTATGTGGTAAAACATAATTCTTTCTAATGAAGCTAATTAAAGTACATACAACATATAAATAAGTTGCAAAAAAAATAAGTCCAAATAATAAATCCTATTGAGGACATCCACATGAAAGTTCTTATATGTACTAGATTCTAAGTGTCGATGAAATTATATTTTGTAGAAATATTTTTATTAAATGGTTGGAATTATTTATACTGAACAGTCATCCAGTCCAACTTTAATTGTTTAGTGACTAATCAGTGAAAATAACTCTAACTGTTTAAAAATATATTTAAATGGTACAAAAGACTCACTCTTAGGATGTAACTTTAATAACAGAGCGATTAGTTACACTTACGTATTGAATGCGCTCAATTTTATAAAATCGCACTAAATAATCCTATTAATTTCTACTTGGTATCAGAATGGGCCCCATTCTCGAGCCGGTTGGACCGTAAATATGACAAAGGATTATTTATCATGTCACGATTTAAGAGGAGTCTCATGTGAAGAAGACATATTAAGAATATAAAAATTACACATTTGAGTTATCTCGAAATATTTATTTGGTATCGTTACTTTACTTACTAAAATTTCCAACAAGTTTTTTTTTTTTTCCATACTAGCTAGCCATCACCCTCGTATATTCTCTAATATTATAAGTAGAGAAACCATGAAAAAACAAGGAGGGTTGGAGAATTCCACGAGGGAATGGAGAAAAGAATGTGAATGTGAAATTATATTTTATCTAAAAATTTAAATTTATAAAGATCAATTTTATTTTTTAAATTTTTTTTAATACTATCTCTCTTATTCATGAATTTGATTGTCTACTTTTCTTTTTTAGAGGGTGATTTAATGAGTAAACAATTTAATATGAGTGGAGTTATTTTTATTAAAAATCGAACCTAGAATCTAAAACCATAAAAGAATTGCATTTCATATAAAAAATGTAAATTTATTTAAGAATGTGAAATAAATTGAATTATATGGTTCAGTATATTCATGCCAACTAAACAATATCATTTAACCTTTTTTGATTTTATTCTTATTCCTATTACATTTGGACTTTTGTTTTTCGTCCTATAAATTTAGAAAAAAAAAATTTAATCCTACAATCGGGAGTTGAAGGTTACTCTACCGATAGCGATGATGTGGGATGATTTTTTATTTATTTATTTACTTATTTGTTTTTTTTTTTAATGTATTTAACTCCAAATTGTGTCACTTTTTTTTAAAAAAAAATTCATCAATTTTTTTTTTTAATTTCTAATTTATTCGTATATTGTTACAATATTTTTATTTTTATAAATTTAATTTGTTTATATCTATATTTAAACAACTTTTCTTTAAATTATAAGATTAAAGTTTTACAATACTAAAAAAATTAACTTTCAATTGAAATTCTTTTGATCATCTTCATCTTTATCATCTTCCTCTTCATTATCAACAATTACTATATTGGGATTTGTAGCTACCAAATTCATAAAAAGATTGACACCTTTTTCAAGGACCACTGTTTGAAAAAGAACGAGAAGATGAAGATGATAGAGAGGATGATGATGATTAAAAGAATTTCAAGCACAACTTAAAAATATTTAGCTGTGTAAAATATTGAATTTATAAAATGAAAAAAGTTGGTGAAATATATATATATATATATATATATAAATTAGAAATGAAAATAAATTAATTTGATGAATTGAAAAAATATATAACTCAAATTAGACTTATATAGAATTAAATGCATATAAATGAATGAAATTAAAATTTATTGTAGTGTAAAATATTATAATTACAAAAAATAAAAAAAATAGTGAAATATCTATATAAATGAATTAATTTGATGAATTTAAAAAAAGAATGTCACTCAATTCTTCCGGATTTGTATACAATTAAATACCCACAAAACTAACAAATTAAATTTTTTTAGTAGAGCAAAACATTAAATTTATATAATTAAAAAATTATTTAAAAATATGTATAACTAAATTGGACACTAAAGAAATTAATTTGATGAATTAATAAAAACATGATTGAATTTGCAGTTATATACAATAAAATGCATAAAAAATTAACAAATAGGTAAATAAATAAATAAATAACAGAATCATGTCACATCATCACAACCAGTTGGGTACCCTTCAACTCCCAGTTGTAGGACTAAAAACTCATTTTTTTAAAAATTATAGAACAAAAAATAAAAGTTCAAATATAATAAGACTAAAAATTATATAAAAAAAATAAAAATAAAAAACTTTATTTTCCCAATAAAATATCTAAAGTTGCAGCTGAAGACACATTGTAGAACAAAGCTCCTACTGGATAAAATGGAAAGTACTTGTTCTAAAAAACAATACTAATATTTTTGCCCACCTAATTAATTTTTTTTTATCCATTTACAATAGAAAAACACATATACTTATTAAATACATATTTGAGCAAATTTTGCCCTTGACAAAAAAAATAGTTTTTCCAAATAAATAACTATAATTGTTAATATTTTATTAAGATTGTATTAATATTAATTTATTATTAAAATATACTACATCCGTCCACAAAAAATACGCTCACAATTTTGCATGTGGTTTAATACAATATGTCGGAAGGTTTTACAGAATATTGTGATGTCCATTATGAATAAAAAGAATATCTTTAAAAAGTAGAGCAAATTTTGTATAAACGGACGCATCTCAAAAATTAATCGCAACTTAAATTTTAAACTTGAGATTAACGAGAAATATAATATGTCAAACTCTAGAGTGTCGCTTAGTCACGTTCGAAGTGGAGATTTTTTGAAGTGGGAAATCATTGAAGTTAGATAAACTAATTCTTCATTGGATTTGAAATATACCAACTAGTCTAAAACGGTTTGTTCAAATTAAGCTAATTATTTAAAAACTCATTTTTGTAGAAACACACTTTGAAAAGCTTATAGATTTAAAAGGACATTATATTACTTTGGTGTAATTAAAGAAAAACGTGCTTAAAAAGATTTTCACGCTAAAAACGTGGTCAATTTAATGACCATATATCTTCACCCACGAAAATAGGTATAGTCTCGTTGCATCAAAGCATTGTATAAACCAGTTCCATGATACAGACTATTTTGAATAAAAATTTTATATTTTTGAATTTATTTTTTTATCTTGTTAAAAAGTGGTTCATTATATGAACCGCTTTTACTTTCACACAATACATACTCTTATTTAGAATATTGTTCTTCATGCAGGGACGGGTATTTTTCTTTTTCTTTCGCTTTTTTTTTTCCGCTCGTTTTAATAGTTATATATCATAATCATCACCTAAGATGCCAAATTTGTGTCTCTTTTTTTTTTTTGATCAGAAAAGAAAGAATTTTATAGCATAAAAGGGTATAAGGAATACACCCAACTCAACTACAAATAGTTTTTGGCAATCTCACAATTATGAACAGAAATAACACAAGTCACCAAGACATCTCATAATACGTACTTATTTCTTAAAAATGCTTGGATTCTTCGCCCAACCTTCGAAAGATCCTGAAGCCTCCTTGTAGCATTTTGCCGTAAACCAACTCCAAATGCGAGCCTTAAGTTCATTCACTAATTCCTTGCAATTAAAAGAATCCTGACGAAAAATGACAGCGTTTCTTTTTTTTCATAGTATCCAAATCGCACATAACCATATACATACAACAAGATTTTTTTCTTCCTTTCCTTTGATTAGACTACTAAAGAGAAGTAGATTCCTCTCCGAGTCGGATGGTAAAGCCACTTTATGTCTCATCCATTCAATACAACTCATCCAAAAATGGTAGGAAAAAGCACAATCAAATAGGACATGAGATACTGTCTCTGTTGAGTTGTTACAAAATATACAATTAGGATTGACCTGAGCAGGCACAACATTTCGGCTTAATAAATTGGATAGAGTTGGAATGCGTTGCCATAGAACTCTCCATGCATGAACATAGATCTTCGGAGGGATGAACTTATTCCATATGAGTTTGAATTCCTCCTTTTCTTCACCTACCAATATCTCGGCTTGGCTCAGAACCTCATAGGCACTCTTGGTCGAGTAGTTCTCCTTGAGAGATGGACCCCACCTCCACCCGTCTTTGATACCCTGTTTCAAACGAACTCTATTAATCACAACAAGAAGCTCATTAAGAATATCATTTTCCCTATCGAAAAGATATCTTCTCCACTTCCAATCCCAAATCCACACCCCATCCGTCCACTCCCCTAACTCACTCACTATAGCATTCTTATTAACACTCAAGTTGTAAAGTCTTGGGAAAACATATTTCAAAGCGATCCCCCCAGCCCAACACTCCTCCCAAAATAGGATATCCCTCCCATCACCCAACTCTCTTCCTAGATTCCAAAAAAATCACCCACTCTCTTTATCCTCCACCGCTTTCAGGACGTCACCCCACCACCCAGTTGGTTTTGACCTTCTACCCAAGTTCCCACCACTAACTCTAACCCCCCACGATGACCCCCACCTAGAACGAACTACTTTCACCCATAATCTCTCGCTCTCATTATAGAATCTCCAAACCCACTTTCCTAATAAAGCTTTGTTGAAGCACTCCAGGTCTTTAACCCCAAGTCCCCCTCTAGATTTAGAGTTGCATATGGATTTCCATTTAATCCATGAAATTTTGCTCTCACTTCACTCCCACCCCACAAAAAATTTCTTTGTAACTTCACGATTTCTCTCAAGATTTTTTTTTGTGCCCGGTAAGTAGAGAAGTAGTAAACTGGAAGAGCCGAAAGTACCGCATTAACAAGAGTAAGTCTACCGCCAATAGAGATATTCAAACCTTCCCATTTCTTCAACCTGCTTCTGATTTTTTGGATCACCTTACTCCAATCCTTAGTTTGTCTGTGAGTGCACCCCACCTTGACCCCGAGATAAGAGAAGGGTAAAGACCCTTTGATGCTTCCAAGGTAGGCTGCATAATTTGTTGTAGTCCTTTCATCCACATTCAGACCCACAAAAATTACTTGTTGTAGTCCCTTCATCCACATTCAGACCCACAAAAATTACTTGTTGTAGTCCCTTCATCCACAAATTTGTGTCTCATATTATTGCTTTAGTTACTTTCATTAATGATAAATTCATGAATAAATTAATTACACAATCTCTAACGGGCAAAGTATTGGCTTGTAATGAAATAATTTTTTAAGTATTAAATATTTGATTAAATGTATCCAAAGTTTCATTAAAAGTATAAAAAATTTGAATTAATAATATTATATTATCATTATTAAAGATTTTATTAATCTCAATTTTTAATTTTTCTAGTGGAAGTTTTAATATAAACCATTTAGAAGTTGTCTACTGTAGAATTCAGGATTTGGGTTTAATCGTATCTACAAATGCTGTTTTAATTATAAGTACCCAACACAAGTGTCTTGTTTGTTTGTTTTTTTTTACGTATACAATGTTTGATTCTTTATCAAACGAGTTAAGATTACTGGTTCAGTTTATGAATTTAAGTCACATTCAATTTGGTGATCGTACTCTTGTTACTCATTAGTGTTATATTTTCGATATATTTATTATATATATGATCGATACGTGCTCTATTACTTAATTCAAAATAATGACAATTTAAGAAAAGTCTCTTTATTCTCTAGTTTTAAATTTTACTGAATGTTATCAAGCAATCTTTTTTTTAATCAGCAAAAGGAAACTTTTATTACTTCTATGAACAAACTCAGGGTATAAGAGATACCCTTTACACCAATAAATAAATCTAATACTCCAAGTTTTTAAAACTATGTTGTGCAATTATGAATCTAAGATACATCGCATACTCATGTTCCAATCACAAAAACGAGCATTACATAATCTCATTTTCTCCCACTCTTACCCAGCTCCAAACTCTACTTTTGAGATCTGAGATGATTTATTGTTCGGTTGTTTGAGTATCTTGAAAAATAGCAGCATTCCTTGACTTCAATAATAGTCAAATCAAGCATTACCAGATACCACTCAGCACCAATTTTCCTTTCTCTCCATTGATGAGTTTACAAAAGTGTATGAAGTTTATCGAGGGATTAGATGAAAGGATCGTCTTCACCCCCAACCAATCACAACACTTCATCCACACACTATAAGAAAAATCACATTTTAAAAAAAATATATCTTTTTTCTTTTATAGCTCTAAAATGATTGGCACTCTTTTCCATAACACTCTCCACGCGTGTCCTTTGACTTTTATTGGGGCATATGTATTCTAAATTGTCTTAAATACCTCCTTTACCTCTCTTGCAATTGTCTACTTTTTTTTTTTTTACAGGGCCAATAGTACAGTCTTTAGTTTTGTAAAGCCCATTTGCCATTATAGATGTGGTATTTTCACCATTATGAATTAATTTAAACTGGTTGTTTTGTAGAGTTCGTTTTCAATGCAGTAATAGTGTATTGATTGAAGTCGCAATTTGCATCCATAAAAATAATAGCAGCACACATAATTATGTGAGGTGGCCAGCTGTAGTATGTGACAGAGAGAGTAGTCTTATCAATTATTTGGCAGCAGAGCCAATAAATTAATGCCCCAACAAACCCATCTCCTTCGTCCTCGGAACGCATATTATCCCCTATATTTCTCTCCAATTTTTCACCTCATAATCACATATTCTTTTTTTTTTAATTAATTCTTGCACCATATCACTCACTGGGTAAATTAATTACTCCCTCCGTCCCTTTATAAGTCGCTCATATCTTTTGAACATGAATATTAATATAGTACAGGTGATGTGATGAAAAAAAAGTGAAAAATAATAAAAATAGTATAAAATTTATTAAAAATAATAATAAAAAAAGTGAATAATAATTTCCTAAAAAAGTAAATAAGCAACATATAGTGGGACGGACGAAAATAACAAAATGTACAATTTAAAATGTGTCGGGGGAGTATTTTATATTGATGTCTTTTATTAGTACTATTTTTCTCGCTCTCTTTTTTGTTATTTCACTTTTTATTAACTTTTTTAAATTGACTTATAGCGTTTAAATGAATAATAAAAAAAATTATGTAAGAATATTAATCAATTTAAATGAATAAAATTATAAAAGTACATTTTTGTATGTAAAGTATAATTAATTTTAAGATATATTTAGCATGAGAAAATAAAATTAGGATAAAGTGAGTATATATCAATTTTATGATAATATATATAATTAACTTTATGATCAAAAGAATATTTATATCATTTTATTGGTGAACCTCTTGTATAAATTGTAAATTTCATTATTATATACTCCATCAATTCCCAAAAAAAAAGTGTACTAATTTTTTAACACAATTTTTTTTTTTTTTAAAAAAAGAGCTCTCTCAATTTTATAGTTATTGCTACATTTATTGTCGACATGAATTTTATGTTTAAATTGTCTATTTCATACAATTGTTTTTTTAAAGAGATTATTTATTATTTTTCAAAGAGAATGAGTTGTGTTATAAATGATTTTTCGAAGAGAATGAATTGTGTTAAGTGAAAATTAAAGCGATATATTTACATTTCAGAAATATAACATTAAATGAAACAAACTTTCTGGATAAATATTACATTAACTGTGAGACTGGAACAATAATTAATTTCTTTTTTTCTATTTAGCCCCTATGATAATTCATTTTCAATAGAATTATTGATAACAAAATACATTAGAATTATAGGGATTAAAAACAGCAATAAAATTCTTGGCCTATTTTGTGGAATATTATAAAAATAAATTTACATTTGTTAGGAGGAAGAAAGTATATCAAAAAAGCACTAATATAATAATGTGTCAAATAAAATATTATTTTATGAATCAAGACAAGATATGTGCAGACAATTATATTTTCTTCTAAGTATTAAGTAAAAGAAAGGGAAGAAAATAGCTAAGGTCAGAAGGTAAGTTTTTGGTTTGATATCTTCTAAGAATTTTATATTTTTGTTTAAGTTGAGACTTAAGTTTTCTACTCTTTCTTCTAGGAGCTAAACCTTTGAGGATTTATGTCTCAGCCGTTGTGTACGCTATTTTCTTCAAATTTCAAATTATTTAAGGTGGAGTTTATTTTTACATGTTTTATTACTTTTAAATATTCATGATCTTGTTGCTTGCTGTATCGTACGGTATGTTTTTAAAAAGATTTTTCGTTGGCGCATGTTATTCGCGGAAAGTTGTGTATACTGGTTTAGTCAGTGCATTGTTGGTATAGAGAGTGTATCCATGTAAAGCCATGAACCAAATATTGAGTATGCATATGATGTGAGTTGGTGATTTTATTGACGTGCGATATATAACTTTGACAAAAAAAGAGAGTCTCACTAAACTAGTTTGTTGATAGGGGATCTAGGCAAGTAGGATTGAGAAGAATAATTAAAAGAGGTTAAGGCAAAACAGCTCGTCTAGTGGGCCCAGCTCACCCATCAACTCGCTCGAGACACCAGTTCAAGACATCTAATTCACTAACAACCTGCTCAACCAGCTCGTCCAGTAGCTCGCCCATATTACCTGGTGTCCACCTGTGGAGAAGAGGAGATCACCCAAGTGGTGAGCTCTCAGTCACACAGAGGGCCACCTTGGAGGGATGTCGACCACCAAGGAGACCTGCAGGAGGCGGGCTGAAGGCGAACAAGAAGGAGATAGACGTCGCCAAAGCCACGCGCTCACCACATTGCAAGGCAACACTACCCAAATGATACAAGGACAAACAGTTCGCCCTATCTCCAGTAGGGAGCAACAGCGATTAAGATCCTTAATACGGGTTAATTGGACAAATATCTTGTAATTAGTGCATAAAAGATGGTAAAGTGACAAGTGTAAGGACACTTATCACCTAATTAAGCCATTTAGGTTTAAACTATGTCACATCATCACATGCAAACATATAAATAGGAGAATTGTACTCATTTTTAAGGATTCCAACTTCATTAATACAAATACATTTCTCTATACTTTCTATCTCTACTCTCTCCTAATATTCATACAATATCGAGCTAAATTTATTACTTTGATTATTGTTTGGGTGATTTCCAAGGTTGAATTAGTCACATAATCAACCTTATTAAAAAAATCATCCAACAATTTGGGGCTAAAGGAAGGGCAACCGAACCTTCGATTAATCAAGTTTGTTGAAGAGAGAGTTTGAAGATTTGAAGGTGTTCTTCATACTCAAGTACACCTTGAAAATTTCCACCCCAAATTCCAGAAATTGTGAAAAAAACAAAAGAGGGCACTCTAAATGCATGCATGGATGAGTTGATAAACCAATAAAATTGAAAAACTTACTCACATGCAAGGCTAGTGAGAAAACCTCCAACTGAACCCTAACTGGAAACCTATGGAGAACCTACTAGACAAACAAAGACATATTTAGAATATTTGAAGGATGTCGCAAGAGAATACATACACATCATCTACCACCAGGAGGCGGAAAGGGTGCACTACTTAAAAGAACCAAGCTAAGAGTGAAACCTCATATCCCCGAGCGATGACACGAGCTCAGCCCCGAACGGTAACCCCAACAACACTCAATGACGGATTGGACCCAGTAGTGTACTCCGTCCTACAAAACCCGAATGAGCTGGAGTGGACCATAGCCCTCCTGAAAGAAGTACAGAGGCAACAACAACTCGCTGCCTGTCAACCCACCATCCAGCCCGCACTCACTGGGACAGCCGCGAGCGGGACCCAATACATTCCCGAGCATCCCAGTGGGAGGATGAACAAGGCAACTTGATGGGTAAACAGGAGGAGAGCAATGCGCGAGCTCGCCACCCACATGTTGTCGTAAAAACAAATATGAGTGACACTCAATTTCTCACAATGGGCGAACTGGAAGCCGAGCAGAAGAGTGCACTTATAGTTTTCAATATAAATAAATTTCAAAGTATTAGGTGGCTGCATTATGCACCATATGCAAGTCTCGTGCATGTTCAATATGTATAAGTTAAAGTACATGAACTTAATTGAAAGGAAAGTGTATCAAGACATGACTCGGATATGCATTCTTCCTAAAATAATGACATAATAACTACTCTAAATATATGTATTATAAACACTGAATTAGTAATATCAACTTGAGTTGACGAAATGTCTTTTAAAATCAAATGAAATCTCGCTCTATAATCGTGTCATCATTATCATCAAAGTGTCTTCAAATTGAACTATTTAATTAATTAAATCTGATGGCTCCAAAAGTACGTATTTGTAATTTTATAATATTAAATTTTAAAAAATATAGAAATATGATATGATTAATGTATATTTTTAATAGTATTATTTATTTGTATAAGTTATATATATCCACCGAATATTATAAGTTATTTTATTTAATATTATTTGTTGTTACAACTTGACCAATATTCACCATCTTCATTTAACTAAGTTAGTTGTTTTTCTATCTATTAAGATATCTCACATCGATAATAAGTGCGGTTTTTTGTGGGCTTATAAGCCTGGACAATCTTTTCACTTACAATCTGGGTTTTAAGTGTAGAGTTAGGCAGAGTTAGGCCTTCATACATGGTATCAGAACCTCCTCTCTACTCAATGTGTGGATCCACCTGTGGAACCACATGTCGAGTCTGATGAGCCTCTTACGTGAGGGAGGGTATTAAGGTATCTCACATCGATACACATGGACTACACATCGGCATCTTTACTAAAAATTATAACTATTAGACTTCAAAATGACTTTGTATCACTTTTTATCATTAATATGAGATCAAAACTGAACCATATCAAAAATATTAGGATTACATTTGATAAAAGGGTGACTTATGTATTGGTTCAAAAAAGTAGCTATATTTACAAATTGATTCATAATTTCTGCACAAAAATATAATTTTTTCCTGCTCAGAAGCATATTTTTTTCTGCACAGAAATCTATTTGTAATTTGTGTCAATTTTTTCTGAAGATTAATTGTCACTTCTAAATGAAAATAATGATATGAGATATGTGTTTTTATCCAAAATTTTTAATAAAAGAAGTTTTCTACTCATTTCTTAAAAAATGAGTTTTTTTAACTCAATTTTAACATAAAAATACTCATATACCCTTCACTTAAATATATTCCACTCTATGTTCATTCTTCGTTCATTTTATCTTTTTCACATATTAAGATTTGAAGAATTAAACCCTTCAACTCTCTTTATTTTACATTTATTTTAAGTTTAACACATATGATAATTTGAACTACCATTATCCATTGGCAGACCACATAAGTAATTTAACTATTCTTCATGCTCCCGTAATTTTGGTAATTTTCTTAATTCTTCGTCTTTTCATCTTCTAATTTTCATCCACAAAAAATATTTGTCCATGTTGTCTCGCTAATTTAAAAAAAAAATTATCTCACTGGGAAAATATTTGTTTCACCGGTGAAAAATAGATCTATCAAGATAATATTCAAATTCATATTATAAATATTTAAATATTATCTCGATGAGCGTAACTCTTATTCGTCACCGTCTTGTACCACCTCTCTACATCTGTCTCCGTCGCGCTTAGTCTCCCTAGATCAGTCGTCACTGCACGCACGAGCTTCTCCTCCACAGGGCCGTTGACGTCCATCGGCTGCCACGTTGTTTAACATTTGAGAAGGAAAAGAGATTTTTTTTTAAAGGTAATCCGTTACCATAGTTTCCAAATATAATTAATTACAATAGTTCTTTCTACCACTTGATATATGATATCATTTCGTCTAGCTATAAATCGGAATTGCAACCACCGGAAGGGCCTCCTAAACTTCACTCTAGAACCACACAGCAACCAAAACCACAACCTTCACATGAAGGAAATCACCACTCCGCCACAATGGAGACTACCACAAAAAAGAAATAAATATTTTTCTCTCTGTGTCTCGAATCCAACACCTAATGGCCTTAGGTAGTGGAGTAAGATTGCAAATGAATTAAATAATTTTGATATGATTTGGTATTTGTATTCGAATTTTGATATTTGTTTCAAAATTTTATGATTTGAAATCGATTATCAAATTTTGATTCAATTCGATTACTATTCAAATACAAAATTATGATATTCGGTTCGATATTCGTAAGTATTTGATTAGATTTTTTTGTATAATGACGATGATGATGATGATGTTTCTTAACTTCAGCCCATTAGTAGTTACTTCCTCTGTTTAATAGGAATTTGCAATTTTTTTTAATTTGAACGTTACACACAAATTTGCAAACTACTAAAAAAAATATTAATTTGTGAGCTCACTCACAAATCTACACACATATTTACTCATTTGTCACTACTTTATATATAAAATATATTTTTCTTAAAAAATGTGTAGAGTACAAATTTCTACGGAATAAAGGTAGTAATTTCCAACAAGAATATATGAGACTGCCCAGCCTATTAGTAGTATTTTAATTATATAAAAGAAAAGAAAAAAGTAAAGCCTGCACATTATATTTCGTAAAGAGGAAAGTTAACCCTAAAATATCAACCACACAAAGAAGTGGAGATAAAAAGTTTTTTTGTCACATAACTTATTGAGGGAAAATAATATTGTTTTTTGTTATGCACATAGGGTTGAATTTGAAACATTTCGGCATTTTTGCTGATATTTTATTATTTTTAATAGTATTTCAATGATATGAGAAATTAATAAACATATAAAATTTAAAAAAAAAAGATTATTAGGTAGTTACGTCAGTAAGAGTAATAGAAAGTCCCAACTTCAACCACCACGTATGCCGTACATGACAAAAAATGATGTTTTTTTTTTGGCGAAAATAGGACCAAAATTGGACAATTTAGAGAGTTATGAGACCAAAAGAGTAAATTTTTTTGGGATAAAAAATGCACACTTGATAAGTTATGAAACGAAAAGAACTTTTTATCTCTAAAGAAGTGTCTTCGTCCTCTCCCGGCTCACAGTATCACCGTTCAGCATACACAAGCAGAATTTCAAGATAAGTTTTATTTTCTACTTCCCCAGTCACGTAGGAATTTGCACCCTACGAGATGACACATTTTTTTGTTTTATATATAAAGTAGTGGTAATGGGTAAATATGTGTATAGATTTATGAGTGCGCACGTAAATCAATGTTTCCTTTTTAGTAGTATGCAAATTTGTGTGGGACGTTTAAATAAAGAAAATGTGCAAATTTATGTGGGACAGAGCGAGTAATTCATCAAAGCCCAAAAATATTTATATCCCAAATATATATATATATATATATATATTTGATTTGGTGATTTTTTTGCATCGGTCTCTAGTTTAAAGAATTCTTTCTCGCATTTTTTTCAATCGACTCATTTATTTTCTAATTGACTAATTTGATTACAGGGTAAAGCAGAATGTAGCATAGTAGATATGTGAAGATGTCTTTCTTTAATTAGTTTGTTCTATAAGACATTATTACCACCTAAGTTTGTATTTTGTAATTGTGTATAGTTTTAAACTGCAGAATGTATTGTTGCAATTAACTTTGTTTTTGGTTTGCATCTCTTTCTTATTTATTTTATAAATTTTCTAAATACAGGATTGAATAATATCGAATAGGAATCAAATTCGAGCAGAATACTCGAATAATATTATATAGGATGTTACTTAAATAAGTCAAATCGAATACTCGAATAGTTTCGAATAGAATACGAATCAATTTTAATATTCGAATAACAATTGAATACAAATATGAATACACGAATTGCTTAATGAATATGAATCGAATGCTGTGATATATGCTTGTACTCGTTTAGAACCATATAGTAAATATTTAATCACTTGAGTTATTCACATTTGACTAGGAAAAGAGATGCTTAATTATATCTCGTTTGGAAAGATATAATATCTTGCCGGAAAGAATATATTTCAATGAAATTAAAATTAAATATTAAGTTTTGACTATTAGAATAATTTATGTGACTTTTTTTAAAGTAAAATTCGGGTTAAAAGCCTCATAATTTTATTTTTATGAAGTGGGTTAGAATTTCCTTTTCTATGAAAAATGGGTGAAAATCTCACTGCTCATAATTGTGTTTTTCAGTATTGTTAAAGAAAAATCTTAAATTAGGTGGGCTAGCTTACCTAGCCATCGAGCTCCTCATTTGAGTGAGTAACGTGAGTTCGATTTTTTTTGGAAACGAATTAAGGGAGATAAAAAAAATCTTAAAATTGCATTATGCATTTAATTACATGGCCAAATTAATTAATAAACCGAGTTCACTTTACACGTTTTATGTAAGTCCAAAAATTTACATATAATAACGACACAAAATTGCAGCTAAGAGATAAAGATTTGGACCACTCACTCCCTTTAATTCCTTCTTCCTAATTAATTTTCTCAAATCCTCACTTCAATATCATTAAATCAATATTCACAAAATGAATTTCCTACATCAAACTCCCTAAAATAACCCTACTCCGGTATCGCCCTCAACCTCGCCGCCGACTTCCCCCTCCTCCGCCGCGACCCAATATCGCCACCACCTCCGCCGCCTTCCACCTTTCCCAACGGCCTAAAGTCGGGAAAAATGACCGGAGTATCGCCCCTAGTCCGGCGCAGGGCGGCGGTGGCTTTGACGGCCAATGCGGCCATATCGGCGGTGCTTGAGGAGGGTCAAGGGGAGGGCGAAGTAGAGCTGACCGAGCTGCAGCTCCTCGTCGTCGCTGACGGCCGATACGACGTCGTTGAACTCCATTTCGTCGGAGTTGCAGATGAAGCACGTGGGGTTCTTCTGTAGAACGTACGAAGCCTTGATGGGGTAGGGGTATTCCAGTAATCTTCCATCTTCTAGAATCAACTTGGCCGTGGCCACAGATGTCGCCTCGCAAGAACTGCATATACCCATATTTCTACTTCTCTCTCTCTAGAGAGAATGAATATGACAAGTGGGAGTGTAGAGTGAGATAGAGAGGGGGAAGAGGTGTTTATATATTGGGGGAAAGGGGGGGGTTCCATGGATTTTATTTTGTGAGTTTGAATTTATATTAATTCAAGAGTAGTTTTCCTGAAATTCAAATTGGAGTTAATAAGAAATCATATCACTGTTATACTCCTTATTTCAAAACTATTTTCATAATAATTCTGGACACGCGAATTAAAAAAAAGTAAGTATGTGAGTGAAAAGTTAAATAATAAAATAAGAAAAAATGTATTTTATTGACTTTTGTGAGTATAAAAAGTTTTTTTTTAGGTGTGTGAAAGAAGAATTGAGACGTTCAGAAAAAAAAAATATGAAAATAATTTTGAGATGGGGGAGTATATAATTATTATCACAATTATAAGAATATATTTAATTGAATAATTAAAAGCTAAGAGGAAAATTGCATAGTAAAGCATATATTAATAACTTTGGTAGTGCTACATGGTCATGTTCAAATCTAGCTATATATTATTGGGTAGTATATGTAAAAATTGTTCATAAAATTTATAGTATAAGATATGCTTGTATTATTACACTGCTTACTGATATCACAGCATAAAATATACTAATATTTAATGTTATAGTAAATATATTTTATGGTATAAATTTTATTATATGAAGCTTATTCTAGAAATTTTTGTGCATATTATTTTGTCCCTTCTTGTTAGGCAAATTGAAAAAGAAATTGATTAATTTTTGGCACAAGTCTCATATATATTGAAAAAATTTCGTTGTTATGGATTTTCAATATAATTAATAAACTCATACTACAATATTTGAATAATGCACATAAATTTTTCTCATAATTTGGACAATTAAACAACTGTCAAGTAACTTTAACTTTTATTGAGTCGGTTAAAAATCCTGATAATGGCTATTTCCATTAGTCAATCCATAGATAATGACGTGACAATTAAATAATGTGGAATAACTAGATACAACCAGTAATAACGCATTAATTATTACTGCATCAGTCCCACGAAAGTTTACATACTTTCCTTTTTAGTTTATCCCACAAAAATTTGCACACTCTCAAGATTGACGTTTTAATGTTTCTTTTTGAAATATAAGTTATCAAATGATTAGATACAATTTCGAATAAAATAAAAAGGTGAATTAGTTCATTTGACCACCGGTTCCTTATTTGAATTGAAAAAGATATAAAGTTGATTTGGAGAGGTTGCGAGACCTCACGAAGTAATTTGTAACTACTACCGATAAAAAAAACAATTTCGAATAAAATGTTAGTACTACATTTGAATGATAAGGGAATGTAGTGAGCTTTGATATATATATATATATATATAATATAGAAATATGTGATGATCATTTTGAAATATTAAAATTTTCATTTGAATCACACTCTCTTCTGAGGCAGACCAGAATTCATTTAATTATAAAATTAAATTATACCAGTTGTAACTTGTAGGATAAACTTAAATATTTGAATTAAATTACAATTACCTAACATTGCATTAATTGTCCTGTCCTCAAATTTATAAGACTGCAGTTCGCTTTCAAGTCTTCAAAAGTATGTTTATTATAGTTTTGTCAATAATATTTTTCTCTTCACCATTCAATCTTCAGTTAATTAATTTAGATTTTATTGATTTTATATTCATAAATATTTTTTAAATTTATTAATTATCTATATAATATTAAAATATTTTTATTTTATTTGAAATCAATACAAAATAAATGATCATACTTTTAAGATGGAGAAATATTAATTACTCCCTCCGTCCTAGAGCAATTTGCAAGGGAGGAGGGACACACAAATTAAGAAGAAAATAGAATAATGTAAAAAAAAATGTTTTAAGGGTTAATTTGATAAAATTTTATGTAAAAAGTGAAAAAAGTTAGTTGAATTGAGTGTAATGTGGGCCCAAAAAATGAAAAAGTAATGGCATTTTGTATAAATATGTAGATATTATGAGGGTGAAATTTATAAAAGAATTTTTTTTTTTTGGATCTAAAAGTTTCTCTGAAACGTATAAAAAAAAAATATTGTAAGTTTCTCTGGGACATAGGAGTACACTGTAACGCTAGCTAGAGACAAAAGTGAGGATAATCGTCTGCAAAAGTACCAATGGAGCATGACTTTATTATACAAACAAAATTAATAAATAATGAATCTCATAACTCATAAGTAGTACTCCAGGGACCCGCAGCGTATTTTTAAAAAAAAATATGTTTTATATATAAAATAATGACATATGAGTAAATATGTGTATAAGTTTGTGAGTGTACAAATAAATTAATATTTCTTTTTTTAATAGTATGTAAATTTATGTGGGACATCCAAATATAAAAAATGTGCAAATTCATTTGGGGCAGAGGGATAGCACAATTAAAAATTAAAAGAGAGATAGATTTGATTTAATTAATGTGGTTGCATGAATGATAAAAGGTTGTGGATGACAGGTTGTAATGCAGGAGAGTACAGTGTCCTTATACAGTGACCCACGTTTTTATTATAATAATAATTTATATATATAATATTGGTTTGTCTTTTTCCACTTCCATTGTTATGGGGACAACCAAAATACATAAAGAAAAGTTCACTCAAAGAGATTACAATTTATTCTCTCTTGCAATTGTTTTTTTATTTTTATCTTTATTTTTATGGTGGGATGATATGGATTTTAGTTGTGGTGTGATTTTTTGGGTGCAGTTTCATATGGTCTTTTTTTTTGCAGTTTTAGTTTATAGCGTGACGAAATGCATCTAATATATTCAACAGTCGAAGAAATTATTGTAATTATTATATTAGAAAATTATTGGAAATGATCACCTTTGAAAAAAAAAAAACACTCTCTTCCTAACTCCTAAGAGTCCAGTAGTATCCAAAATAATTGATATTATTACATATATTTATGGCTGACATATTATAATCTATTATATAATATATTATAGTGTAACTGATGTCGAATTTTCTTTTTTTTTTCGGTAAATGTTAGTTGTTAATTGTTAGTAGTTAGTTCACCAAGTCTTCTTACACCCTAAGAATATCCAAGTCCACCCTTATATCTCCCTCCTAATTCGTTCCCAAAGGGAATCGAACCCATGTCACTCACTCAAGTGAGGAGTCTGATGTCGAATTAATTAATACATATATTGTTGATAGAATTTGTTTATCGTATTTGTTATGTGGCTAGTTATAACATGTTAATTCCATCAAACAATAATCTTTGAATTCGTGTTCTTAGATATAATATGAGGAGGGAGAGTAAAGAGTTTAGAGAGAGAAATATTGCAGTGGGGATTGTATTAATCTTCGAAATTGTGTGAATAGTACAAGAGAGGTCTTATTTATAGGTGTGTGAGTGTGAGACGGCACCTTACGAGCCTATGTGGCTTCCGGTGTTGACGAGGGTTCCTTCCCCTTGTCTTGGTCTCTCACACTGCTTCCTTTATCATGCCTCATCCTACTACTATGCCTTAGACTAGATGGGCCTCATTAAAAACTTCGCCGTAAACCACCCTTGTGGATAAACCGGACGGAGGGAAAAAGAGTGCAACCATCGGGACCTAACAGGCTACAAGACGAGCTCCTGGGTGAGCTTACGGGCGAGCTCCAACGCCTTGTGTGATTTTCTGGGAGCCATGCGACGATGGACCTGGGCGAGGTCCTCGTGAGGGTAGGGGCAAACCTCTTGGGCGAGCTGCCCCCAGGTGGGCGAGCTCCGGACCTCCGTGGATCCAGGCCGGTCCTGGCGACCTGCCAAACCTTGGTGATTGTTCATATACTAATTACATTAGTTCGCCAGTCCAACATTTGCCCCCAGCTCGCATGTATCATGACCTCGTCAAATGTGCAGGCGAGCTGGAGAACTTGAAATTCGGTGAACTATCTCTGGGTGATTGCCGAGCTATGAGGCGAGCTCGGTGAGGGCGGTTATCCCTGGTCGTCGTGGTGCGGGAATCCAGGGGTCTTGCACGCCTTTTGAGACCTCGGTTCCCGCCCCCAATCACACCAACTTTCAAATTTCTTGCAAACAGGTCCCTGTATTCTGTGAATATCGCACCTCGCCCCGACGTCTATAAATAGGGGGAAATGAATTCATTTTCTCACTTCTTGCATTTCGAATTCTCAGAGCTTTCCCGATGATCGATTTTTCTTGTGCTCGACGGATTTTCGAAGGCTCTTCAAGGTAGGATTCAATTTCTTCTCCCTTCTCTTCTATCTTTTATTTGATTTTTCTGTTATTTCTCCCGGATTACGGGGTTTCGGACCGTGGATTGCACCGAGAACCTTTACATTTCCCTGACTCTTGGATTACTGGACTTTGAGACCTTTGAACTCCTCTGAGACCATGTCGACGCGCTCTTCGAGTAGAACCCTGTCGGACCGGAATCCTGATAAACTGCCCATAATTGAGGATGAGCCACCTCGGGTTTCGTATGTGGAGATTGGCTCCAGCTCTGAGGCGACCTCGGTAGCTCGCCAGGTCTCCAACGAGCCGCTTGGCGAGCTACGTCCCGACTCGGAGGAAGGAGCCTCCAGTTCCGTGTACCGTGAGGTATGGGAGGAAGGTGGCGAGGTAGCCCAGGAGGAAAGAGTTGCCAGCAGCAACGAGGGACCCGAGGAGGTTGAGGAGGGCGCTGCCGAGGTCGGTGAGGAGGGTGGCGAGCTGGAGGAGGTCACGCTCGAATGGTTCCGCCGCATTGGTTTTCCCGAACCTCAGCTGGTTGAGTACCAGGTCCCCGCCCAGGTGGCTCATCCATTTGATTGGAAAGAGTATGTCGCCGAGTACGTGGCGAGCTTCCCTTGTCCAAATCGGGTACCTCGCGCTGACCCCTCCAACCTGGAAGAAGTTGTCCCTTCTGAGTATAAGGCTGGCGAGGTGGAGAGCCTTATCGATGAATGCGATCTGCCTATTATACGCAGGGAGTATCGCATCCCACTGGATATTTTTATGTATGCCCCGATGAAGGATGAGCGGGCCGACGCACCTCCTGAGGGGATGACTGCCTTGAACGTGGATGTCCTGAGGGCCGGGCTTACTTTGCCGCTGCACCCGATCCTTGGCCAATACCTTGCTGACAATAATCTGGCCATCACCCAGCTCACTCCGAATGCATGGAGCAACCTCCTCGCCGCCCTGTCTGTTTTTGGGCTGGAGGGTTATGAGAACGCGACAACCTCGGCGGACCTGGGCGAGCTCTTCGTCGTGACCAAGCGGGCGCAGGACGGCGCGGGGTATTATTACCTGAAAGCTCGTCCAGGGGAGAAATTTCTTGGGGAACTGCCCAATAAAGTCCGTGAATGGAAGAAGCAGTTTTTCTTCATCGGTGGAGATTGGCGAGCCTCCAACACGTATCACGGACGGGGTGACCGTATTCCCACCCCAGGGGGATATGGGGAAGCCAGCAGTAGGTCGCTTATTTCGGTGTGCGTGGGTTGAATTAGATATACTAATTCTAATTTCCTTTCCTTTTGCAGTTCCGAAGCGACACAAATCCAGCCGGGGCAGGCCTAAAGTGTCGGAGCAGTTCGACGTGGTGCGCATCATTTGCTATTTGAGAAGCGAGAAGGACAGACAGGTCGCCCATCTGTGCGCGCACCATTGCCTGCGGCTCTCCGGGCTCCTCACACTACCGCACCACCTTGACATCCAAGGTCCCGAGCTCCCAGGTCTAACTCTTTGCAGCTCGCTTATGGGGGGGTAGCTCGTCCATCATGCTGACATTTGTATTTTTTGTGCAGGTGGTAGCTTCGTTGCCATCCCGATCGCCGAGATCCCTGAGGCCTATCAACTCGTGAAAGAGCGATTTGAGATGGGCCCACCTCGCCCCAATAGACTCGCCCCGCCGTCTGTGCTCGCACTGGAGGCGAGCAAGAAGGCAGAGCTCGCCTCCAAAAAGGGCGAGGCTGGTGGGTCGGGAGCCCAAAAGGAGAAAGCCAGGGCTCCTGATAAGTCCAAGGCATCGGAGGTCGCCCGGGCCGGGCGAGGTGGAGGACGAGTTGTTGCCCCCTCCGAGCGAGGTCTAGGAAAGAGGGGGCCCAAGGTGGTGGTGGCTCCCGAGCTGGCGGGGAGGATCCTCCGGCTCGCAAAAGAACGAGATACACTGGTCTGGTCGACGAGGAGTCCGACCGGGCTGAGAGGACCTCGGCGAGGTCAGGACAGGGGGGCTCTGTCCAATCCGCCGCCCCGCTGGCGGCCACGCCCATTCGGAGTTTGCCCCCTTCGCCTTCTCCTTTCGGGGTGCAAACCACCGACGACACGTTACTGGGTTGGGATCCTGACCGAGCTCAGTAAGTAGCTCGCCCAATTGACCCTCATTGCTTTTCAATCTTTTATTTTTCTAACAGTTTTCATCTGTTTTGATCTTGCAGTTATGCTCCAATCGCCTTCCCGAACCGCCACGAGGTTCTGCATGCCTTTGAGCGATCTCGCTCTCTCACTTCGATGCGGAATCTCCCTCCGGGCATAGCCCACGACGCTGTGAGCGAGATGCCTAGGCATTGGACGACCCCGTTGGTGGCCGGCATTAACAGTCAGGACCTGAGGGAGAACCTCCTTCTCTCGGGCCACTATGCGAGTAGATTGGTGCTCGCCAATCAAAAGGCCCTCGAGCAGGTTGCCGAGTTGGAGGCAGGTCGCTCCGAAAGGAACAAGCGGATGCTGTCGCTGGCGGACTCCGCTGACAAAGTGAAGAAACAGGCGCAGCTCGCCGAGGAACAGGCTGAGGCATCGCTGGCCGCTGAGCAAAGCGCCCTTCAGCAGCTCGAGACCGTCCAACGCCGGCTCGCCCGGCTCGAGGAGGAGACTGAGGCAAGGATAAGGGCGAAGGAAGAGGAGCTCGCCACCCAGCTCGCCCAGGAGGTCGGCAGCCACGGGATCACAAAGAAAGACCTCGCACTGCAGCGGGGTCTGGTGAAGAGCTCCAACGCCGAGTGCGAGAGGCTAAGGGCCGAATTGGAGGCGAAGGCCCTTGAGGTCGCCGAACTACGCAACAGTGCTGCCTCCTCGGCCGATTTGGTAGCTGCAAGAGCCGAGGCCTCGAATCGGGGCTTCGTGCAATGTTACGCCGAGGTTCTAAGGGCCCTCTGGTGGGCGCGAGCCCATCATGATGATGAGGTAAAGGCGGTAGTGGGCGAATTCAAAGAATGCTTGGACAGGGTCCCCTTCCCTAATGATGCCGAGCTGGATATTGGCGACCTCCCAGAACTTGGAATTCCATTGGATTTTGTTCCGGCACGGTTCAAGATCATAAATACCATCCCAGTGTCGGAACTGAATCTGGGCGAAACGGAGGTCGCCGACCAAGAGGAACGGACTCTGCCCACTATGGAGCAGCTCCAAGAGGCGTGCGGGGATGCTATGCTAAATCTGGGCGAGTTCAATGCCAGCGGGCTTACTGGCAACATCACTTCAGAGGCCGAACTTGCCCTTCCTGGTGCCCAGGTCGCCCCTATCCCCGCCGAGGTCGCCTCCGTCCCTGCTGATGCCCCCGAGACTTAGGCTTTTCCTTGCTTTCTTAGATTAGCTTTTACTTTCCAAGTTGTAGTAGGTCGTCGGGTTGTGGAGCTCACCCAGAAGGAGCTCCATTTTTGTAGTTTTTACATTTTGTCCAAGTAGATTTAGCTCGCCGGGCACGTGCAGCTCGCCCAGAAGGAGCTTTTTGTAATTCAAAGACAGCTAGCTGGTCGGCCTTTGTGGCCAGCACCACTACTCATACTTAGGATTTTTTCAAGTATATTTTTGGCTTGAAAATCTCTTAAGTATCCTTTTGAATATAAGTCGAGCATTTTTTGTCCAACTTTTTTCATTTATGTTTTTGCGCTCTTACGTTATAATTTCTTTAAATAGCTCGTTCTTGTTTATTTTCCTGGTACGTAATTGTTCGTCTTATTCTACTTTGAGAAGTGAATCGTTCGTTTTACGTCACTTTCGACTACGAATTGTACCTCTATTTTGAGTGTGCGTATTCTTCGTCTTATGCCACTTGGGGCCGCGAATCGTTCGTCTTAGGCCACTTAGGGCGGCGAACTGCACTTCGATTGATTCACGTTGGGCCATTGGGTTTCATGAACCTTGCCTTAGACGTTTCTGTCTTTTTCGCGAATTTTTCTAACTTGTGGCAGTAGGTGCTTAGCAACCCTTTAGGGAGAGTACCTTCGCGACCTTGGGCACTTTGGCCTTTGCCTTCGAGCTATTTAATTACAACGTTTGGGACCTTGGTCCTTGCGCATTACAATTTTTTATTTTTTTTTGAGTAAGTGGGCGAGCTAGGTTTGGCGAGCTACCAGGAGTAGTGGGCGACCAAGTGCAGCTCGCCTGGTTGGGGAGCTGCGCAGGTCCAAACACTTGGGAATTTTTCTGAATTTTTTTTTTAGCAACGTAATTTACATCGGTTGCCATCTACATTTCTGATGCCAACCTTCGACTAGTCTATTACAGAATTCTAGTCTATTGGTAGAACTTTTTTAGATGTGTCGAGCTCCAGGTGTATGACGAAGCTTTGCCTTCTGCGTCTTCTAGATCATAGGTACCGTTCGGCCAGGCTGCAGTGACCCGGAATGGTCCTTCCCAATTTGAACCAAATACACCTGGTGGGGCCACCAATTTCTTTTTCAACACCAGGTCTCCGACCTTGAACTTTCGGTTTCGGACCTGAGAGTTGTAATATTTTTCCGCTCTGCGCTTGTAGGTGGCGTTTTTCATTTCTGATGAAGCTCTGGTCTCTTCGATTAGATCTTTTTCTACTGCCAAGGCTTCATCATTTTTTTCTTCATCATACCCCACCACCTTCCAAGTCTTGTTCTGGACTTCTACCGGGACCACGGCTTCAGTCCCGAAGGCTAGGGCAAACGGGGTCTCCCCGGTGCTGGCCCTATAGGAGGTTCTATAGGACCATAGGACCTCCGGGAGTTCGTCTGCCCATCCCCCCTTTTTTTCTTCGAGGCGGAGCTTCAATATGTGTTTCAGGATTTTATTTACCGCCTCGACTTGGCCGTTCGACTAGGGGTGATATGGAGTTGAGTAGTGCTTCTTGATGTTCCATGAACTGCAGAAGTCCCTCAACTTCTGTCCGTCGAACTGCCTTCCATTATCAGTGATGACCGACTGCGGGAGTCCAAATCTGCAGATTAGGTTTTTCCAAATGAAGCCGATCATCCTTTCTTGGGTTATGGTTGTGAGAGCTTCGGCCTCAGCCCACTTAGTATAGTAGTCTACTGCCACGACAGCAAACTTTACACCGCCTCTACCAGGTGGAAATGGGCTGATCAAGTCGATACCCCATTTCGCGAAAGGCCATGGGCTGAAAACCGACTTAAGCTGGTTGGCTGGGGAGTGGATGTTAGGTGCGAAAAGTTGGCACTTTCGGCACCTTCGAGCGAAGCTGATGGCATCTTTTCGAAGAGTGGGCCAGTAGTAGCCTTGTCTGATCGTTTTATATGCCAATGCTTGCCCCCCAGCGTGACTCCCGCAAATCCCTTCGTGAATTTCTTCTAACACTTCGGACCCCTGCTTCTTAGTTAGGCATTTGAGTAGGGGTAGAGAGAATCCACGTTTATAGAGCTGGCCATCCAGCAGCGTATATCTGGCAGCTTGCTTTACTAACCGGCTAGCTTCCCAGGCGTCTACGGGGGTTGTTCCGTCTACTAAGTATTTTCGGATTGGAGTGCACCAATCTTCACCATCTTCACTATCTTCTTGCCCCCCACTCGAGGTCTGATTTATCTTGTAATCGGACGTCGAGGGTTTTTTCAGTGTGGTGATCACAACCTCCGTGAATTCGGCTTCACCGTTGCTGGTAGCTAGCCGGGCTAGAGCATCTGCTTGTGTGTTTTCTAGCCGCGGTATTTGATTGATGTAAACTTGTGTAAACATCGAGATCAGAAGCGCGGCTATCTTCTGGTAGGTCATCATCTACTGGTCTTTTGCTTCAAATTCCCCCCGGACTTGGGATATTATTAGCTGGGAATCTCCGAAAACTTGAAGATTGGATGCCCCCACAGCTAATGATAGCCTAAGTCCTGCTATCAACGCTTCATACTCCGCCTCATTGTTGGTTGCTCGAAAGTCGAACCGAATTGCGGAGGTGAAGACTTGTCTGTCTGGGCTGATCAAGACCACACCGGCACCTCTACTGGATGGTCAAAGAAGTAAGGCCTCAATTTTCTAACACTCATCACCAGTGCATAAGCCAGCTTCTCTGTTGGGGTGTACCGCAACTCAGCTTCATGTAAGACTTGGCTCACGTAGTACACTGGGAGGTGTGTTTTCGCCTCTTCTCGGACCAGGACGGAGCTGATGGCCACCTCCGACGTGGCTAGGTACAGATACAGCTTCTCTCCAGGTATTGGCTTCGACAGAACCTGTGTATCCGCCAGGTATGTTTTGATATCTTCGAAGGCTCGTTGGCATTCATTTGTCCAGACGAAGTGGTTTTTGAGGTGGAGCTTGTTGGCCTTGGCCGCCTCTTTGTACCTCCGTGTGTTTGCTTTAATTACCTCGAAAAATGGACGATTTCTGTCGCGGGACCTGGAGATGAATCTGTTCAGGGCTGTCATGCACCCAGTTAGTCTTTGAATCTTTTGGATGGAGTCGGGTATCCCCATCTCAATTATGCATTGGACCTGTGTTGGGTTGACCTCAATCCCCCGCTGGCTAACTAGGTGCCCCAGGAACTTCCCAGAGTGTACGCCGAAGCTGGTCTTCTTGGGGTTCAACTTCATGTTGTAGTGACGCAGTATGTCGAAGGTCTGTTTCAGGTGGTCCAGGTGGTCCTCCTTTCTCAAACTCTTGACAACTATGTCGTCCACGTACACCTCCATGGATTCGCCGATGTGTTGGTCAAATATTTTGTTCACCAATCTTTGGTAGGTAGCTCCGGTGTTGATGAGTCCGAACGGCATCCTTTCCCAGCAGTACATGTTCTTGTTGGTGTAGAACGCCGTATGTTCCTGGTCATCCGGGTGTAGAGCTATCTGATGATAGCCCGCAAAAGCATCCATGAATGTCATCATCTCATGGCCTGCAGTGCTGTCCACCAGCTGGTCAATGTGAGGTAGTGGGAAGTTGTCCTTCGGGCATGCTTTGTTCAGGTCCGTGAAGTCAATGCAGAGTCTCCACGTCCCGTTGTGTTTCTTCACCAGGACAGGGTTCGCGACCCACTGCGGACACAAAGCCTCCTTGATGAGCTTGTTGTCTAACAACTTCTCCACCTCAACTGTTAGAGCTGCATACTTGTCTGGTCCATATTTTCTTCGCTTTTGGCGTACGGGTCTTCTCATCGGATCTATGTTAAGCCTGTGGCAAGCATGTTCCAACGGGATCCCCGTCATGTCCTCGTGGGACCAGGCGAACACGTCCAGGTTGGTCATTAAGAATAGCTCCATCCTCGACCGGTACGGTTCAGGTAACTCAGAACCGATGAAAAGTTCTAAGTCCCTTTCCGGGTCCACCGGGAGTGCCGTCAACTCCTCCATGGGGGTTACTTTTCTCTTCTGACATTTCCACCTCGGGTCGCTGATGAACTCGTCCCACTCCCCTTATGACATATGCGCAGGCTCGTGGCCTATGCGCGGTTCGAGGTCATCGGGTTGGCTTTCAGCTTGGGCGAGCTTATCAGTTGTGAACACCTCCGGTGGTCTGTCGGCTTGGGATGGTGTGGTGACTTGGGGAGTTGGGTCAACATCCATGGGTGTTGGTTCTTGACCTCCCGCAGGTCGCCCACCTTGAGCCTCATCAGCTACCTCCAAGGGAGTAGGCTGCTGCCCCTGCGCAGCTACCGACCCCTGCGCAGGTCTCAACACTTGGGTTTCTTCCACGTCCTCCATTGGTGTCGGTTGTGTGTCTTGCACAGCATTGCCTTGGTTGATTTCTGACAAATCGCCTACTTCCATCATCTCAGTTTCGACTGAGATGATGTCTAGAATGTTTGGCTCGTCTACAGGGATCTGTACGTCCTCTTCGAGGATGTGGACTTGTGTAACGGACTTCTTGACCCGGCCATCTTTGATTTGGAGTAAACACTCTCGGGCCTTTTTCTGGTCACCTTTTATAGTTCCGGCACCCTTTGGAGTTGGGAATTTTAAACAGTAGTAGTAGGTCGAACACGCCGCTTTGAATTCATTAATAAAAGGGCGGCCAAGGAACCCGTTGTAGGAGGACTGCTGGTCGACAACTAGGAAATCTATGAGCCTAGTCAGTCTCCTTTCGGGGTCCTCAGCCGATACAAGTTGGACGCTCAACCTAACACTACTTAGGGGGACAGTTACAGCTTCTCCGAACCCCACTATCCTAGCATTGCTAGGTTCCAGGTACGACTCAAAATCACCTAAGGCATCCAAGGCGGATTTGAAGAGAATGTTGGTGAATGCGCCGGTGTCCACAAGTAGCCTGTGAACTCGGACGTTCATGATGTCGGCGGTTATCACCAACGAGTCGTTGTGGGGCATCAGTACCCCCTCCAAGTCCGCTGAAGAAAATGTCAGCTCGTCAGCGAGCTGTGAGACGGACCTGGGGCCGGAGCTGCCTTCCTGGACTTGATATTTGGCCCGGATTTCGGCCTTCCTCTTTCTCCTGGATATGGAGGATCCCCCGTCCTGGAGACCTCCTGCAGCTCCGATCTCCCCTTCAAGAACCAAGAGTTCCCGAGTCGGATCCATGTTTTGCTGAGGTTGGGGAGGTGCCCTCCGTCTGTGATGGGGACCAGGTTGGTCTGCTTCCTCCTCCTCGTCATCGGAGGTAGCCCTCCTCTCGAACCTCAGTCTCTTAGCTGGGGCCTTCTTCACGAACTCGGCCAATTTCCCCTCCTCGTAAAATTTCCAGAGTTGCTTGAGGAGGTCTCGGCACTCGCTGGTGAAGTGGCCGATGGCCTGATGGTAGGCACATAATTTGTTGGGGTTGAGCTTCGTTCGGTCCTGGCGGATCCGACTTGGCTCCTCCTGCATGGCCTTGCCTTGGACGGCAGTGAAGACATGGTCGACGGAGACAGTGAGGACCTGGTTGAGCTTTTCTTTGAGCTCGTCTCCCTCGCCAAAGGCCTTTAAGTTTCGGGGAGCTTTGTAGGCGCCCCCGGACTTCTTCCCGTAGGGCTTCCTTTCCTCGTGGGCACCAACTTCTTTCAGTAGTGCCTCCTACATAGCCACAAACACCCCCGCCTTGTGGCGGAATTCGCTGTAAGTGTTGGGACATGCGAGGTGCATCTCCTTCCAGAGGTCGGTGCCTCTCCTAAGTCCGGCCATCGCTGCGACGACCTTGGTGTCTTCGCTTACCGGCTCGCCTTCCAGCAGAATCTTGTCGAACCTTTCCAGGTACTGCTGGTCGGTTTCACTCTCGCCTTGATGGATGTTGGCGAGCCGGTGCTTCTGGGTGAGGTAGGACCCGAACCCAGAGAAGTGGGCCAGGAACTCCTGCGAGAGTTGGCCAAATGTGCAGATTGACCCCAGGGTGAGTGAAGAGAACCAGCGGTGAGGTCGGTCCCCTAGGGTCAGCGGGAAGTTCCGGCACTGGGTGGGGTCTGTGGCGCCAACCGAAATCATGAAATCCGCATACTTGGCCAGGTGGACCTTTGGGTTCGATTCGCCTTCGTATGCGGACATCACCGGGAATTGAATTTTCTTCTGGACCGGTGCGCGGAGGATGGCAGGTGCCAATGGAGAGGTGGGGAGAGTCGTGGCGTCAGGTCCGCCAGACTTGGCTGCTACTTGTGCTTGTAGCGTTTCAACGGCCTTTTTCAGTGAGGCCAGCTCGTCATCTCGGGTCACCTCCGGCGGAGGGTGCTCAAAGGTCGTGCATCTCGCGGACGCACGTCCCCGAGGTGCCTCACTCTGGGGTGACCTCTCAGTGGCGGGCTGGAACTGGCGTCCGCCGTGGGGGCCTAACCGGTCAGTGGAGGGCCTCCTCAGCCTTTCGTGGGCTGACCTGCGTGGCTGCTGGTCGGAGTCGCCATGGGACGCAGCTGGGACTGCCGTACGCTCATTTTCTTCGTACCTCGGGCCCAGACGGCCTTGGAGGACTTCCCTCCTTTGAGATTGGTGGGTGACAGATGCCCCGGTGTAGGCCGACTCCCTTCCAGTGTAAGGAGCGGGACCCTCCTCCACCATTTTGGCTTTGCCGGTCCTCTCCCTGCGCTGGCGAGCTTGTGCCGAGCTCGCCTCCTGCTCGGTGGGGAGTACGCTGTAGTCCCCCCTGGTTTAGGTGCCCTGGGTGGGCCTGGTCTGCTCCCTGGTTTCGGCGGCTGGAGCTCGCCTGGGTACTAGGGCGAGCTCGTCCTGCTGTCGCTGCTGCAACCTTTGTAGGGTCACGATGGTGCGTTGGAGCTCGTCAGGATTGCTGACCAGGTCCCTCAGAGCGGGGGGAAAGTCTTCCTGGGTCACCGCAATTCGCTGAGGTCGCGGAGCTGCGGTGCTCTTCTGGGGAGGTGGTTGTGATGTCTCCACCACCTGGCGTGAGGTCTCCACCTCGGCCTGGTTTTGATCGCCCCCTTTAGACCTTCCCGCAGCTGCGGAGGCCTGTCCCTTGGCGGCTCGAGTGTTAGCCATTTTTGGGTTTCGGAGGGGGTAACTTGCTGAAGGGCGTCGAAGTGGAGGGAGGTCGCCGGAGTGGTGGAGGTCGCCTGAGTGGTTGTCGTCCAGCTTAGGCGGAGCTGTGCAAGTTTTCGTCTAGCCTCGCGTGTGATGAATTGTCCGAAATTCGGTTTATTCGTGTGCACGTGCGCGTTTGAAAACTTGTTCCGGACCGATTTCGTGAAATCCGAAGACTCGGGTTTTTGTCCGGAAATCTGGGTTCTTCGTTCAAGGGATGAAGATGTATGTGTATCTTCAAGTGCTCTTGAGTTTTATCAAGAACACCTTCAAATCTTCAAACCTTCAACCAAACCCTAATTTTTTGTTCTTGAGATTTTTTAATTTTTCAGATTCATGGCCCTCCCTCTAGCGCCAAATTGTTGATAGAATTTGTTTATCGTATTTGTTATGTGGCTAGTTATAACATGTTAATTCCATCAAGCAATAATCTTTGAATTCGTGTTCTTAGATGTAATATGAGGAGGGAGAGTAAAGAGATTAGAGAGAGAAATATTGCAGTGGGGATTGTATTAATCTTCGGAATTGTGTGAATAGTATAAGAGAGGTCTTATTTATAGGTGTGTGAGTGTGAGACGGCACCTTACGAGCCTATGTGGCTTCCGGTGTTGACGAGGGTTCCTTCCCCTAGTCTTGGTCTCTCACACTGCTTCCTTTATCATGCCTCATCCTACTACTATGCCTTGGACTAGATGGGCCTCATTAAAAACCTCGCCGTAAACCACCCTTGTGGATAAACCGGACGGAGGGAAAAAGAGTGCAACCATCGGGACCTAACAGGCTACAAGACGAGCTCCTGGGTGAGCTTACGGGCGAGCTCCAACGCCTTGTGTGATTTTCTGGGAGCCATGCGACGATGGACCTGGGCGAGGTCCTCGTGAGGGTAGGGGCAAACCTCTTGGGCGAGCTGCGTGGGCGAGCTGCCCCCAGGTGGGCGAGCTCCGGACCTCCGTGGATCCAGGCCGGTCCTGGCGACCTGCCAAACCTTGGTGATTGTTCATATACTAATTACATTAGTTCGCCAGTCCAACATATATATTTTATGACAAAAATTTACGTGAGACCTTCTCATGATATGAGATTATATAAATTAATACATATTGTCTATCAATGTGATAATAAGTTATATCCAATTCACATCTGATTTAATTATCTCATGTTATGAGACGGTCTCATATAAAAGTAACTCATATTTTATAATATAAAATATTATAATATCAATAATTATATATGTAATGATATTAATGGTTGTATATTATGGTATTAGTTTTCTATAAATTTAACAATAGACTTATTCTAGTAACAATTTTATTTTTTAACATTCTCTCCATCTCACATAGACAAACATTAAATTATATTTCAATTCATCCCACTAAGATAGTTCTCTTATTATATTTAAGATTTCATTAAATTTGTATTATCATTTTTTATATCTATTTAATGTATGTTATTACTCACCCTATGTCGAATCTATCTTTATACTTGTGTTCAACAAATATATTAAAAAAAATTATTTTATTGACTTTTTCAACAAATCAAAATGAATTATTATACTTAACAAATACTTGTGTGCACCCAATGCACTTGGAATTTGGATTTAATTTTGACTAGCCCTATTACAAAAATTCACAGGTCGAAAATTGGTCAATTTTTTTTTAAACATACATTGTATATTTAAAAATTGGTGTATTACTGACTTGTTCTTTGTTTATTAGTTAGACTGGTTGTTAAAGTATTAGTGACTTATTCTTCGTATTACTAATTTGTTCTTTCGTTATTACTGACTTATTTTTTGGGCATTACTTAAATTTGTTCTTATGGTATTACTAACTTATTCTTTAGGTATTACAGACTTGTTCTTGCTATTAATATTAAAGCCACTTAGTATATTTAAGCATGCATCTGGACAGTTGGATGTATGTTTGGTATGAGTGGGTCATATGCTTGCAGCATATTTTTTTATTAGCATATTCATAGTTAAAATTTGATTATAAATTTATGAAGAATATTGTTTGTTAATGTTGATTTATAGTTTGTTGATGTATTTTGAGTAATTATTTTAAAACATTATAAATTTGATTAGAAATTTATAATCAAGAGATATTATTTATTCATTTGATATAAATCGATTTTTTCTTAATTATTACTGAGTTGTTCTTGGAGTATTACTGAATTGCTCTTGGGGTAACACTGACTTGTTCTTGGGATATTAGTGAGACTTGTTCTTGGGGTATTACTAACTAGTTTTTGGAGTATTGCTGACTTGTTCTTCGAGTACTACTGACTTGTTTTTTGGGTATTAGTGACTTGTTTTTTAGACATTACTGACTCATTCTTCTTATATTACTTAGACTTGTTATTCGAATATTACTAACTTGTTTTTGTGGGTATTACTTAAATTTTTCTTGCAGTATTATTGACTTATTTTTTCGGTATCACCTTAAACCAAAACCAAATCATTCCTAAGTCGGGGGAAATAAGATTGAAAACAAAAAAATTATCTTGTGCCTAAGCCACACAACTAAAGACACACGAATAATGGTAAAAGACAAGAAGCAAAATTATTGAGCATAGGAAGGAATGTTGGAAAAATGGGTTAAATTCAATTAACAAATTTGAATCAGACATGAATTTCTTATTAGTGTATAAAATTGGTATAATATTAATATTAATATTATATTGAAATTTGTTTCTTTTTTAAGAGTTTGAATATATAGTTGGAAGGGTAAATAGCATGTTCGGTCCTATGAGAATTTCTACTTAACGGATATGGTCCCACATTCTTTTTTTTTCTTTTTAGCATATTTAGTCTCACTCATTAAAAAATATTGCACATATGGTCCCATGAGAATTGTATTAAACAGATTTGATCCCACATTAATCCATTACTTTTAATAAAAAAAATTCTGGAACCATTCATGTTAGAAAAAATACAAAATTCATGAGCACAAATTCTCATGGAAGCAAATGTGCTCTTTACCATAGTTGGAATGGATAATTTCAATTTCATGATAAGATTTATTATAAACCATTTTTATATAAACCATACTCTTTATATTATTTTATGACGTATTTCACTAATCCTATGCATATCATAGGTTAGAGTGTATTGTCTCTTAAATTTATTTTTGTTCACAGTAAATTTGGGTTATCAATTATCACTGTCATGATTGTATATTATCACTGTTATACTTATACATTATCACTATTAAAATATCAAGTATATTTTTATAACAGTGATAGTGATTATATATAACAGTGATACGAGTTCATGTAAACTCGAGTTTAAAGAGACGTACACTAAAAATTGACCAACTTTGATATATAAATATCATGATTACATAAATGAGCATGCGTATTTTCTTATATTATAATTCTTATATTATCAAGAATGATGCAATACACATATATAACATTATTGAATAATTAATCTTTTTTTTTTCTTTTTCTACAAGTGACTGCATTTGAAGGGAAAGTAACGAGAGATACATGGCTGAAAGTGGTTCACGTGAGTAAATTGGTATGGGCCAGGTGAGGTTTTATTAATTAAAACAAAAAAGGGGGAATTATATTTAAATAAAAAAATAAAAAAGGGGGGTCTGAATTGTGAATATAATACTCCCTCTGTTCCATAGGTATTTTCATCTTTGGGATGACATAATTTTTAAGAAAAATAGAGTGTTGTGTAAAATTATGTTATTAAAACAATGAGATTAGTTGGATTGTGGGAATAAAATTAAAGTAATAATTTTTATTTATAGAATTTGAAAATAATTGTAGAATGGATAGAAAAAAGAAAATGTGAAAATAATTATGGGACTAAGGGATTATATACCTAACAGCAACAACTGTATGTGTTACTTTATTTGGCAAAATTCAATCCATCAAATTTGTACTGATGAGCATTCACTATCACCGTCAAGCCACGACAAAACCAGCGTCATTGACACTCATCTTCCCATTAATGCAAATATTACTTTTGATGGACCTATCATTAATAATAATAATAATAATAATAATAGAGGGAATTGCACTTTTGTTTCGTAAAATTAATTTCATATTTTGTAAAGAAAAAAATAAAATGAGAGCAAATTTAGAATAATTGGGACTATTTTAAAACGGGTGCATATTTTATAAGATTAAAAGTATAATTCTCTCATTAATAATTTTAGGAATATATATTTCCACCAATTTTATGTTGGAAAATCGAAAAGGGGTTGAAGATTAAAATTTGGGGTTTTTCTTGGTTAAGGGATGATTAGAATTATAACATTTCTACTCCTCTTAGTCAAGGGTTCAAAGATTTCGTTAAAAATGATTGGCATTTTTTTTAGTGCCCTCTTTCGATCAATTATTGGAAATTAATAGGATTTTATATAGTAATTCAAGATGTCATTACTACAGTTAGGTCTCTTGTGCACTCAAGTTCACATGATCTCGTATTATTATTATGTATAATTAATTATAATTTTTATTTATATGTTATCACTGTTATAAAAATAAATTTAATTTTAATAACATTAACAGTGATAATTAATAAACTCGAACTCAACGTAAACTCGAATTTATACAAATTTTTGTCCATTATTAATTCATTTATTCTCTAATGTTGTGCTGCTCGCTTAGTGGTTACACTACCAAAGTCTTGCATATATCCCCCAAGTTAGAGACACAATATCTTCAAAACCTATCCTTGCATCATTATTATCAATCTTGATCAAGAAATCCATAGTAGGCAAATCTTTGATAGGGTTTGTTATTATAAAAATATAAATTATGGATTATTAACCTTATGGCTCATTTGGTTCGTATGATAAGTTAAGATAAATTAAATTATTTTATCTAATTTGATATTTGATTTAATGGACAAAGGCTCAAGATTAATAAAAAGCTCAAAATAAAATTTCAAGTATCTTATGAATGAAAGATAATATTATCTTAGGGAAGAGGTATAATAATAATCCATTTTTTTATCTTTACAAAAATACTTCTTTTATATTGGAAAGGAGAACTATAATTCACTTTATTTTCGTTTATGATATAGAAGGCAAAATTATCAATGATATATTTTTTTATTATTAATTTTGCAATCCAAACATTCAAAATGAAATTATCTTACATTACTAATTATTTTAATCCATCAATCCAAACATACTATTTAACTCACAAATAACAATCTCTAGATTATAATCTTGTCTAATTTATCTTGTCCATTGAACCAAATGAACTCTTATACATTAAAAACCACTAATTTTTAAAAATCACTTAAAACCCAAAAAGAATATACACTATTTTTTTTTTATTTGAAAATTTGTATAAGTGTTTGTCCTTAATTTGCAAATCTAAAAATCTCTCATAATTTTTAATTTATTTTTATTCATTAATTCTCTAATTCTTTTTTCATTGGATAAATCATCTTCCGTACAAGTCTAATGATATTTTAGTTGTCTCATTCTAATTTTATCAAGATAAGTAATTTTATAAAATAATTGTTTGTGTATAAATAATTTTATCAATCACTCTAACACAACTTTAGAATTAACAGATACCAATATGTGAAGTTACAATCCAAACAGCCCTAGGGATGACAAATGGAGCGGATCGGGGCGGATACCTCAATATCCATGTCTGCTCCGCGCTCTGCCCCGCTGATCCGTCCTGCTCCATGCTCCACTGCGGGGCAGCATTTTGAGATCCATGTCTGCCCTGCTCCATCTATTAAATTCTCATAATTTTACAAAATAAATATATTAAAAAAGTAAATGCAAAATATTAAAAATTCACAATTTAATCAACAATAATCCATCCAAATCACCAAATCATATCCAAGATTTGATTATTTTAAAAAATATATATATAATTCTATATATTATATATATTTAATATTATATATAATTAATATTATATGGAGCGGGACGGATCAGGGCAAAAAATATGTTGATACATGCCTGATCTGCTCCGCAAGCGGGGCGGGGCAGATCTACTCTATTCTCAAAACGGGGCCGATCCAAACAGAGTGGGACGGATTGGATCAACTGCGGGGTGGGTCGTTTTGCCATCCCTAAACAGCCCGAATCTTTTACAATAGTTCAACCAACTTCACACCTTAATTTATCCTTTAATTTATCAATTAATTTTACACAAGACAACTTCCATATTCTTAAATATTACATTAATTTTGCACTTTCATAAGATCCATACAGATCTTAGTCATACCCTAGTTGTGAATTCACAACCCACCTCTCAAAAAATAATTAATTTCTCTCTCCTCCACACACACAATATCCAACTCAACCAATTTTCATACTTTATCAACAAACTCTCACAACCCAATCTCTTATTAAAATGTTCTTTTTTTTTCACAATTTAACAATTATATTTATCTATTATTTCTTTTTCACAATTTAACAATTATATTTATCTATAATTAATTTTTATTCTATTAATAATATGACATATTATATTATTTAATATTCAAAAAATATAAATATAATGAAAAAAATTACCATATACTTAAAATAAAATTACAATCTTAACAATAAAATTTAAATTGCAAAAATTTAAATACAATACTGTGAATAAATATATCAAGTTACAAATAGATGCGCGAAATACAACAATGCGGAACAAAAGATTACATATTTAATTATAAATACCGAGTTTTTGTCATATATGCTCAATCAATCTTTATAGAAAATGATATATTAAATTATTTAATATTCAAAATGCATAAAAATAAAAAAAATTAAATATTTAAAATAAATTATAATCTCAATTATAAAATATAAATTACAGAAATTTAAATACAAAATTATAAATAAATATATTAAGTTAAAATATGATTTAATATATCAAGTTACAAAATTGTAAATAAATTAAAAATATGGGATTGTGATTTAAAATATATCAATATTGGTCTCTATTTATTAAGATTTTTTTTTTATAAATTTTGATATAACTTTTTTTTTTTATAAATAATTGACCAATATATAAAATTAAAATATTAAAAAAAATTATAACACCCAATTTGAGTCATGGCAAAACATATCTTCATATTGCCTTGAAAACTGTGTGAATATTGGTTCTCCGACGAATCGTTCGTGTGAACTCCATGTAAAATTATACAATTTTTATTTATTTTTATTGTTTATATTCTACGAACGGTTCACACGAACCTCCAATAAACATAGCCTTACAAATAGAAATATGAAAGAAGCACATAACACAAATCACACACTCTGCGTCCAACCCCCTCTTTCGTAGAGGAGATCCGATGCTCCGACGCACCCCCATCCGGCGCAACACCACTTCCGCCTCCACCTCTCTGGACGCGAAGCCCTCCCCATCCGACGCCAATTCCTTGCGGCTCACCTTCTACTTCACCTAAACTCTGTCGAGGTAATTGAACTGAAAACCCTACCACATTCTTTTTTTTTAATTAGATTTTCCCATATGTCTTTTTTCAATACTGGTATATCACCCGTGCATCTGCACGGTCTGTAAATATAAGATATATATAATATTCATTTTTATTATAGTTATTTTTACATAAAAATATGTATTCTTTTATTGTTGAATAAAGTGTAAAAAATATTAATGCATATTTTGTGCATAATTCGTACATGCACTTTTTGTGCACGATTCGTACATACGCATTTGTGTATGATACATACATGCACACTTTTTGTATGGTTCGTACATGCACATTTTTTTAATGAAAAATATGTACACTTCTCTTGACCGATCTGTACGTTCATATTTTGTAAATAATCCATATATGCACATTCAATACAAATTTTTTGAATGATCCCTATGTGTGCACCTTTCTTGAACAGTTAGTCTGTTCAGGTGCACGATTCATTGAAATTCAATTTGTAGATTGAGAAGATGAAAGTCCAATAATATATCATAAAACTATTTTGAAACCATGTTTTGTCCATCTCAAAACTCGTCTTTTAATTGAATTTCTCTTTTAATATGCATTTATTCTCTTTAACTACATTTTGTGAAAAAACTCAATTGTTAGTTTTACAAAAAAAAAAAAAGGAAAGTATTATGTGAATGATACACACAATAAATTTTATGGTGAATAATAATAAATTTTATGGTGAACAACAATTTATTCAAGTATTGTACTCGTGCGATGCACGATAATTTTTTTAACATCGTATTAAAATATCCTGATAAAACATATAATCGACTTATACATGAAATAAATTTGTATCATTCTAGCTACTTGAATTGTACTTTAATTTATAATATAATTAGATAGAAACTCAATAAACACATGAATCATAATAATAGAAGATATAGAATAAGTATTATGTATAATACCATACAAATTTTTATTTTTCTTGTTTATTTATAGCTAAGTAATTTTGTAAATGTTCTTTTTTTATTTCTAGATTTAAAAAATTTAAAGATTTAAATATTCTATTTAAAATTTAAAACTCCTAAAATTATCAATATTCTTAAACACCTCTAGTAATACATAGTAGTTACTTTTATAACTTAACTTGTAGGAGATGCATTGCAGAAAGTAAACATTTAGGAGCCAATAGATAATTTTTCCTTATAACATAAATTCAAAAACATAGTTGTTTGTATAAGTTTCATTTTGCAACTTCAGAAACTTATAAACTTTCATCATATCCAACTATCATTGAAAATTATCTCTATACCTTGACACATTGCTTCTTCATCATATATATAAACATCTCTTTGGGCCACTCTTTATTGGAAATTTCTCTATACAACTTCATCTTCTCTCTTGATTGGGGTGCATACGCAATCTTCAGTTGACACCTAAGAGAAACAAAATCTCACCGTTAACTCATTAATGCTTTTATTAAAATCGTAAAAGAATAACTCAATTATAAACTAAGTTTAATACCTGTTTCATAATAAATCAAACCAACATTTCCTTGATTGTCTGCATCATCATTCTTGTTAATCTACCAAATATATCATCAACATCAATTAATATTTATTCAGCAATAAATTAGCTAAATAGTTTATTATTAACATTGCCTTATTAACACATGCTCAATTTCGTTAAATCTTTTTCAACAGATTGTTATACAGGGGAAACACACATATAAAAAATTGTACATAGATGAATAAACTTTAAATAATCACATTTTCTAATCCAAATTTTCAAAATATAACAAAATACCTCATCATCAATTAAAGAAGAAAAAATAATTTATCAGCTTCTCATCTGCAGTTAATTTTATAACAATGAACTGGTTATCGTCGTCTACTTACTTGTTCAGCTCTCACTTGTGAACTTTAAAAAATGATATCCCCAGTTAGTTGCATTTGCATTATTTCATTACTAATAAATTCAAATATTCAATTAATTCATTAGTGCAAACTTAATGCTCAGATAAAAGTTATCATTTTTTTGTTCTATTGGTTATCACAATCTATATATTCAGCAAAAAATTCAATTGATTCCAACTTTTGTGGAATTTTTTTTTTCTCAATGGTAAGATTTTTTTTGAAAATCAATAGCTTGATTTGGCAAAGATTTAAAAGCAACAATTCATAAATTATAATCAATTGCAACTATACTTTTTTTCAACAATAGTAGAAACCCCTAAATCTCTTCTATATAAGAAAATAATAAAAAGTAGTAGAACTCCAAAATTCAAAGTGTTAGTGAATTGCACTAAATAATGTATCTCGTCGGGGTGAGTAAAAGTTTGTCATGCTAGCGTGCATACATAAATTTTAGAAATTCAAACCTCCAGTATTTGGATATTTCAGGATTTGATACAATTTTGGACAATTTTTTCTAGGGTATTTGAGTATTTTTTCAAGTGTTTTATGAATCTGATATTGAATACTACAAACATATAAAGCGTTTTCCCCTTCTACAGCCAAAAAATATTTTAAAATAAAAAGTATGTTTTTTTATATATATGCATATGATAATGATGTGAAAATTTTAAAAAAATAAAAAGATAATTAAATGTGTTTACGCTAGTGTGGTAAACTTTCACGTACTCCGATGAGCCATGTCATTAGTTGCCGGCCGAAAATAAAAGAACATGTATCGAATTGAAATTTCATAAAATGTTGAGTTTTTTAATAATTTGTGAAGACCAAGATTAAATTGAAAGTTGAGTACAATGTGGTGCATTTTTCATAGAATTAATCCCATTTTTTAATTACACAACTATATTTCGCGTCTTCATTGCAAATACAATTTAACCATTTGTTGTTCATCAATTTAAAAAAATATATTAGTAGGCATATAATTTTTATAATTATTTATATACTTAAATTATTTATATTTTATTTTTAAGTGGATAGTAATAAAATAAAGACAATAACTTAGAAAAATAGAAAATTTATTATTTATATTTTTATTGTCTTTGATCATTTTGAAATTTTATTCATAATTTAAATTTTAAAAAAAACTATAATTATAATATAAATGTAGTCACATTATTTTAATTATAAAGAAATTATGTTAATTAATAATTGAATAATTAAATTTGAAAAAACTTTAATGAATATGATAATATATTGTGAAAGTAAAATAAACCTGTTAATTAAATTTATTGACCCAATATTTTGATAGGTCACTAAAGCGAACTGTGAATTGGGTCAATAATTGCTAACTATAACATCAGAGTTGTCATATAATATTATAGTTTATTAGTTGTATATTAAAATTAAGTATAATCATTTTTTTTTCTGAAAAGTAGGGTATTAGCAAATGGAAGTTTATAGTTCAAATTTAAATTTTGAACTTGTCTACGGTTCAAATTTAAAATTTGAATTTATCACATGTATTTTGGTAAATAATAATCTTTTCATGAGATAATCAGTGCAAAATTCTTAATTACTTTTTATTTTTTAAATTAAACTTGTTTTTTATACCATCAGAAGTTACGATTAACAAACTAATAAAATTGATAAAATTCTTATTAAATAATATAAAAGAAAGTTGTACTCCCTCCGTCCCAGAGCAATTTGCAAGGGAGGAGGGGCACACAAATTAAGAAGAAAGTAGAATAAAGTAAAAAAATAGTGTTTTGAGGGTTAATTTGGTAAAATTTTATGTAAAAAGTGAAAAAGTTAGTTGGATTGAGTGTAATGTGGGCCCAAAAAGTGAAAAAATAATGGAATTTTGTGTAAATATGTAGATATTGTTAGAGTGAAGTTTATAAAAGAGTTTCCTTTTTTGGGTCTGCAAGTTCCTGTGGGACGTCCCGAAAAGGAAAACTTGCAAGTTCCTCTGGGACAGAGGGAGTATTTGTTATTTTAAAAAAATATAATATATATTTATTAAAAAATTATGCATGTTTACAAAAATTAATAAAATACATTTTTTTATATTTAAGATCACACTCATTTATTCTTTTTCTTTTAACGTGTGGTCTCATATTATAAAAATGACTATGCACCGAATAAAATTAGCACATCATCTTGTAATAAATATGTTTAAGTAAAGGCCTAGGTTATATGCACCCACAAATGCTTGGAGTACACACACTTAAACATAATTTTTATTGTAATAGTTAATAAAATGACAAATATATCCCTCATAACTTTATAAATGTGGTGCACCCACCTTCTTGCAAGAAAACCAAAATAAAAATAAAAATCAATACAAACATAATGCAGTTTCTAAGGACGACTTCTATGACATACTTGAAGCTTCAATTACTTGTACTTTTGGAACAAAAAAAAAAAATCTTTCATCCCTAATAAAAATAAATGGTGTGTATTTTTTGCGTTAATATGAAATTCTTTTAACAAATTAACAAAAAATTTTCTATATATTAGTTAATATTTCTGGAAAGTAAGATAGAGTTCGAAAAAAATATGAAATTTAACAAAATATTTTCATCTAGTTGAGATTTTCTGAAAGTTTCAAAATGATTTGAATTTTTTTTTCTAAAATATAGCCTAGATTTCGGCAATAAAATTCAAAAATCACCCTAAAATAAAAAAATAAAAATAGAAGACGTGAATTGTAGAAGAAAATCAAATTCATTTTTTTTAAAGGATAAAAAAGTGTGAGAAGTGAAGGAAAAAAATAAATTTTAAAAAATGGTAAACAGTTGAGTTAATTAAAAAAAAGGAGGAAGGGGTCGGGGGAAGAGGGAATCTATGATGAAAAAATGATGTTTCATGATGCCTTTAAGGTGGGTTGAACCTCTTTTATTTTGAGAGAGAGAGGGAGGGAGGGAGGGGGAGGAGGCTGATGTGAAATGGAAAAAGAAAATTAAGATTAGGAATACAAATGATACTATAAAATGGGTGTACTCATTTTATAATGAGTGTGTTCATCTTAATGTGTGCACTCATAACAAATTGGGGTGCATTTAACCTGGGCCTTAAGTAAAATAAATAAATGAGAAAGTTTGGGCCCATGACAGCTAATCTAAACCTAAAATTTTCAGCGGCCAGGCATCGCTGCCTCCTCCCACAGTCCCACGCCTGTGCGCTACATCAGACACAGTCGCCTCCGCGCTGCCACACGCGACGCTGTCAACTGAAGGTATAATTGAATGTGATTATATTTTATTAGGGTTTCAAAATTATTTTTTGCAAGTGTGGGCTCAACAGTTTTTGCAAACGGTTTGCGATTTTGTGACTAAAAATTAGGCGTCCCTGTGAATATGGACAAAAAAGTAACAAAATTAGATTCGGATACGATGGTTTAAAGTTGAGTGTTCACTCGCTACGGTAGAAAGTGCAAGTCACGATTTTACTGTTGAGCGAGTTACTGTTCACTCGCCAGCAAAAACATCGACCAATTATATAATTACTGTTGCTTTTATATATTTATAGATTTGTTCTTGCTGCTTTCTTTCTTTGTGGATTGTTAATTGTTGTGGCTTATTTTGCCGTGGAGAAATTGGATCAGTGCCATTGGAATCGACTAAAGCTGTGGAGAAATTGGACAAAAAAAAAAGCTATTCACATGACATCGATTCCCTATTGGAATCGACTAAAGCTAAAATGTGCTTTTCCCTGCATTCTCTGTGTTTATTCGGCAATATTGTGATTTGATCCTTTAAAATTGAGTTACTTCTTAAGTTGATATTTGTTTTGTTTGGGAGGTATATGAATTTTTCACTGAATACATATGTTCATCTGCAAAACTGCTCTATTTCATCCATATTCCAGCATCATCTTTGCACTTCCAGTTCAGCCTCTGGATACTTATGTTTGTCTAATTAATCTATCTTTTGGCAATTTGTCTTTTAAATTAATTATGACAGGCAGCCGACAATTGTTCAAGCATAGACTTTTTGATTTCCAATTGATGATTGTTTATTGAGATTGGGTCTGGGATTTATATTTGTCTATTGAGGTCTGTTGTATGGGGTATGTTGTTTAGCTGGTTGATGATGTTGAATATATTTGTTTATTGAGATGGGCGATTTGTTTTGGGATGGTTTGATGAAGTTCTTTTGTAATGGAAGGACCTTTAGGAGCTTGGAACATTTCAGTGTTTATGATCTTCCGATTCTTCTTTTACCTTTGGTTTTTGTTGTGTTTGCTGTTGCTGTTGAATGGTGTTTTAGCCGAGGAAGCAATTTGAATTGTAATATGGTTTAAGCTGATTTAAGTAAATTTATGAGATTTATGGGAGAAAATATGGTCTCAGGTTCCTTCGTTATTTTAGCTGTATTTCAGGTTGAGTAGCCAAAATGGTCTCAGGACTAATAAACGCGAATCCTGTTGTGTACGAAAAAAAGGAGCGTCGAACTTGCAGTGCACCAATTGATTTGGACGAATATGCAGTTGAACCAATTGACCAATTAGAGATTTTTGATATCCTTTTATATGTTTTAGATCTTTTTTTTTTGTTGATTATTGCCCAAATTTAGAGGGATTGAAGAATTTATTTTCCAACATGCCTTCTGCATTGCACGTTCATATGAATGTGGAAAAATTGAACACTTATTTCTGTCTATATATTCGCGTTTCCTAGAGTCCTTAAGCCCAAACTTTTTGATATAATCTTACTTAATTAAGTTATTTGTTAATATGAATGAGAATGATGTTTAAGGAAGAGTGAATGGTTATAGATGAAGAGAAAATGATGTGCTGGTAGATTCATGATTATTCTTGAAGCAAAACAAAACAGAACAAAAAATAGATGGGGGAATTGTTACCTCCTGTGTGGTCTGGAGAATATCACATTAATCACTTTTCATGCATATGCAATACATTCTTCTGCAGGTTCTCAGAATCACCATCGCCTACTGTTAATACAGTGAATTTATAAGCAGTCCTTTGTTTGCAAATTTTTTGATGTAATCTTAAATATATCAACTGGTCTTCTCAGGTTAGCTTTTAGACAAGTCTAAGTTTAGTGCATAACTGAAGGTATGTCTTTTCAAGTATGCATGGACATGTTGGTTTGTGAGTCCAATCTGCAGATATGATTGTGCAGCAAATGCATGTGCTGAGAAATTTTGCTAATTCTACTGGATAAAGCTTTGGATATTATATACTCTTTCTTGAATAAGTAAAAGAATATCATTTGTTTATTATCTCATCTATTATTTTTTGCCTCTTGGAGTGGAGCTACTTAGTAGTGAAACTGAATAACACCGCATGAGTCCGGAAATGTCAAAGTTGTAAAAAACTGAACTTCTTAAAATTAACACAGCATATTAGAGACATAAAAGACCCGGAGCACCCTTATTCCTTGGAAGACCTGAAAGTTATAACGGAAGATGCAGTTGAGGTTGATGACAAGCTTAGCTATGTAAGGTAGAAAATTTCTGTTCCTTGTGTTTACTTTCTTTTACGGAGGGATGCCTATCTATATCAATTTGATCTGCTTCAGGGTCACATTTACTCCGACAGTTGAGCACTGCAGTATGGCGACAGTCATTGGCTTATGCTTGCGGGTTAAACTCATGCGTTCTTTGCCGCCTCGATACAAAGTATGCATCCACAAAAAAGGACTTGTCAAACATTACTTGAACTCTTTATTAGTGAATGTTTTCAATTTGGTGCAACAGTACATCCAGAAAATGCTTTTCAATTGTTTCTTTTCATTTTTTTAAACAAAGGAAGACTGCTATGGTTCTGAACAATGCTCTAGCGTTGTGCAAAACTTTTCAGTTTCTAGAGCTTTTTTGTCTACATGATTTCTAAAGGATATCAATCTTCGAGTTATTATAGTGTTGCCTTCTGTTTATTCCTAGGTGGATATTAGAGTAGCACCTGGTAGTCATGCCACTGAAGCTGCAGGTCTTTCTCTCTCTCTCTCTCTGTTTGTTGTGTGGTTGCGGGTGGATGTGCATTTGTTTGTTTGACAGTGATATATGTCATTCCTTGTTCTTTATCCATGCATTTACTTGGCTTAGATGTGGTAGTCATGCCACCGAAGCTGCAGGTCTCTCTCTCTCTCTCTCTGTTTGTTGTGTGGTTGCGGGTGGATGTGCATTTGTTTGTTTGAGAGTGATATATGTCATTCCTTGTTCTTTATCCATGCAGTTACTTGGCTTAGATGTGGTAGTCATGCCACCGAAGCTGCAGGTCTCTCTCTCTGTTTGTTGTGTGGTTGCGGGTGGATGTGCATTTGTTTGTTTGAGAGTGATATATATCATTCCTTGTTCTTTGTCCATGCATTTGCGGGGGCCCCCACACACACACACACACAAATATTTTTTATATGTGTACACATATATAATTATACTACTATGTGTTTTATCCTCCTTGTTTAGATTTATGTGTATGAAAATATCAATATGTGATACAGACATAGGTCTGAGAATTGACTTATTTTCTGCTCTACTGGACCTGTACAAAATTCTGTCACGAGTGATATAATTTGTTCTGTCTGAAGATCGTATTATTTGCTTGCAGTAAATAAACAGTTGAATGACAAAGAACGTGTAGCTGCAGCTTTAGAAAATCCAAACCTTGTTGATATGGTGGATGAATGCCTCGCACCGTCTTATGTGTGAAAAAGGCAGAATCTTCTCAGTATATTTGTTCCATTGCTATATGATATAATTATCTGGTTTAACTTTACTTCTCTCTTAATAAAGTGCTGAATTCATGATTTATGAGGTTTCAGATTGTTGTTTTTAATCAACTTTATAAGGGTTTTTTTATTTTGGTAGTTAGGGATATTCAGTCCTGAGTAGCTATAAAGCCATTATCTTAGGGTGTGTTTACTTCAAAGGATAAAGTTAGTTATCGCTCCAAAATATGCATGTTTGGAGAGAGAGATAATTTTATCCTTTGAAGCAAATACACTCATAGCTTGTATAAATTGGCAGATTCTTTTATACCTTAATGTACTTTTTAATCTGGTTTGCAATTATTAGTTTACAACCACTAGTCCCCCCATCTCGAACAATTCCTTATTGTCGTAGATGATGAAATGAAATATGAAATAAAATAGAAAAATATCAAAATTGATCAATATTTTCCATGGTTGGAATTGTACTACATTTATTATTTTTTTGAATCTTCATATTTGGGGAGAGAAATTGTATAAGTAATACCTTTTTTTTTGTCATTAATTACATTTTGAGAATCCAAATATTGATTTTTGTAGGACAGGTACTTGATTTTTGTTTCGTTACATAATTAGGATTATGGGCAATAAGAGGGCAAAATATGTGGGTATTTCTGTTGGTTCATGTTCTTCATTCTTAAACATTTTTCCAGTTATTGCTTGGTAAATTTCCGATGCATACAAAAGTTTCGTAATGTTTGCCAACCTCTAATCTCCATTTCCTTGTCTGCCATCGCTCGCCTACACCTTCATGCGACTTTGTATCTCCGCGTGACTAGCGCCCCGTACGCAAGCATTAGGGCTTTCTTCTTGAGCAGCCACTGACTTGTAAAAGGAAATCAGTAATTTCCGCAATTCCTCCTCTTTGCTTCTCTTGGCTATGTTGCGTAGAAATTAAACATGGGTATGAATTCCCTAGTTTTGCATGAATTGGGGGGCGCTTGTTTCAAAATTTTCAATGGTAATGGGAATGAGTTTTCATTTTCTTTCTTTACCTTTGCATATGTTGAATGAGAGTTTGTGTTTATAGTTATTACATCATTAGTCTTGTGATCTAATTTTGGAAGAAATTGACAAATATGAATGTTATTGGTTGTGGTATGAGGGATTGATTGAGGATGATGATTATAAGATGAAATGTGGAGTAATTAAATGGGGGTGATGATATTTCAGTAGGTCTTTGTGTTGTAGATGATCTGGAGTGTTCGAGAGTTGATTTCCTTTATGAAAATCTATTCGTTGAGAGGCAATGCTCGTCGAGAATTGGTGTTTAGTGAGAACAGGAGCTTGTCGGGAGGCTTTGCTTGTCGAGAGACTGTGCTCGTCGAGGATTGGAGCTCGTTGGGAGACTTTGCTCATTGAGACATTGTGCTTGTCGAGGCCGGAGCTTGTCGGGAGGATTTGCTCGTCGAGAGACTGTGCTCGCCGAGGCTGGAGCTCTTCGGGAGATTTTGCTCGACGAGGATCGGAGCTTATCGGGAGGGTGTGCTCGTTGAGGACTAGAGCTCATTAATTGGGAGACTTTGCTCGTCGAGTGACTATTCTAGCCGAGGACTGAAGCTCGTGGGGAGACTTTGCTCGCCGAGAGACTGTGCTCACCGACGCTGGAGCTCATCGGAGACTTTGCTCGTCGATGATCGGAGCTCGTCAGGAGACTGTGCGCTTGTCGAGAGGCTGTGCTCACCGAGGAACAAAGCTCGCTAGGAGATTGTGCTCATCGAGAGACTGTGCTTGTCGAATTGAGAATGTTGTTAAAGGTATTGAAGTTCGTATTCTGAAAGAAGTTCAAAAGGTACCTGATACAACTATTTGTACAAGAGTAAAGAAAGGTGTAGAAGATGTGGTGAAGAAAAGGCACGAGAAAGCTCTTGAAGAGATGAAGGTGATGCAAGAGAATTATGAAAAGATTGTAGATGGCCTGATACAACATAATGTTGATTTGAGAAAAGAGTTTATCACAAGAGGGAGTGAAGTGATGCAACTGAAGGATTCTGTAGATGAGATGAAGAAAGAAAATACTGAATTAAAGAAAGAAGTTTTTGGTTTAAGGATTGATGTTAACTCATTGATTCCTGAGCCTAAATCAATGAAGGAGGATGAATTCTTAAAGCTGAACCTTGTTTTTTCACATTTTAATGATGGCAAAATGGGAGAAAGCTTGGTTGATAAAGGACAGAAGAGAGAAGGTCAAACTTTGAAGAACATGAAGGAAAAGAAAAGATTGTTATTTGAAGAATTTTCTACTGCAAGGTCCAAAGACTTGTCCTCCAGAGTTGCTGAACAAGTTGAGAGTGAGAAAAGCAGTCAAGGAAAAATCATTAGACTACCCATTTCAAAACATGTAATGAAGCAACCTTCTGTTAAAGCTTATCATGGTCAAGGACAAAGACAAGATCAACCTACATGAGGTCATTGGAGAAATAAAGTAAATGAGATTTAGAAGTACAATAGAGAAAAGGGAAATATGAAATCAATCTAAACACCATCATGGTGGTTTTGCAAGAGAAAGTGTACTTTTTGAGTCCTTGAATGTTCAACCAATTAGCCAATTGATTCTAGAAGAGGATGCTGAAAACAAGAGAATTCAGAATGAAGCTAAAACTGATTTTCAGATTTTATGGGAAGAATTTGGGGCAGTAAGAGACAAGCACTCAAATTTGAAGAGAATTAAACTCACCAAGGACAAATTTAAGATGTTCAAGGACTTGAAGATGAATAGTGATCTCTACAAAGGAGATAATACTTGTTGATAGAATTTACTAATTGTGTTCGTTTATGTGGCTTTACGACGAATTAATTCTACCAAACAATAATCTTATGATTTTATGTTCTTGGGGAGGGAGAGTAGAGAGTTTAGAGAGAGAAATATTGCAATGAAGATTGTATCAGGATCCCCTGAATAGTACAAGAGAGGTCTTATTTATAGGTGTGCGAATGTGAGACGGCACCTTACGAGCCTATGTGGCTTCCGGTGTTGACAAGGGTTCCTTACCCTCGTCTTGATCTCCCACACTGCTTCCTTTATCATGCTTCATCCTACTACTATGCCTTAGACTAGATGGGCCTCATTAAAAACCTCGCCGTAAACCACCCTTGTGGATAAACCGGACGGAGGGAAAAAGAGTGCGCCACCGGGGTTCTGCTGACAAAGGGCGAGCTCCCTAGCCTTGACCAGATTCCAGAGTATCGCACAGTGATGTACCACAGTCGGGCGAGCTCTAGGCCTTCCACAGGCGGGAGAGCTCTGGTTCCTCCCCAGCTCGGATGGGCTCTGGATACCTGGCAAACCTTGGGGATTATTTCTGAAACCGACGTATTAGTTCACCATATCAACAATACTTATCTGATAGAAGAAAATAATGCCAAGAAGATGAGAGAACCATCCAAAAGGCAGTTTAAATCAAAGAAGAGTATGAATTGAAAATGATGCTGCAATATATTGAAGAGGATGAGAGAAACCAGAAGCTTTTAGCTTAAGGAATCATGCCCATAACACATGATTTTGAAAGCACTGATGATGAAGAAGAACAAAAATAGAAGGATGCAGACCCAAACACATGAGGAGATGAAGACTGAAGATTAGAATAGACTCTAAAACTATTTAATTTTTAGTCTATCTACACTTTGAAAGTTGTATCAAACCTTTTTATTTAATGCAACTTTTTAGTTATCTACTTAGTTATTTTCTTGATTCTTATTGCTACTGCATACTTGTATTTTTGTTGCATATAGTTTTGTCATCATCAAAATAGGGGGAAATAGTTAGAACTTTATTTTAAGTAGATTAGCAAGGTAAGGAATATATGTGCATAAACTAATATTTCAGGATAAGATTGAATAACTGAGTATATTACAGTTTAAAAGGCAAGCCTACAACTGCAGGGTTGATGAACTTACAGCTTGACAAGACCTTACAGCTGTAAGGTTAATCCTATAATTTGAACTTAATATTGCAGAACTAAAAGCCAAGAGACTAAGAAGAACCCTACAACTAGCGAAGATCGTTGGAAGATTAAAGTACAATTTTGACAAATCAAGATGCTAAGAAGACCCTTTAACTCAGTTAGTGAAGCATTATAAGGACTCACTAAAGAGCACTTAAAGATGTATTATCTTTTGATGTCTGAAGATTATTCAAGCAAGAACCAGATTTGAAGATAAAGACGATTAGTATAATCAGTACTATTCTGTGTGAAGGCGGATGATCACTTCACACATGTGGAGGTTTATATAGAGAATAGGGAGCCTTATCTAGAATTGAAGAATTTGAATTCTCACCAGATAAGACACACCTCTTCCCTATAAATAGAAGAAGAATTCAAATGAAGCAACAACAACAACCTGATCATTTCAAGCATTCAACATAAGCAACTCTACAACAACAAATTTCAGAGAGCTTTATTCAAGATATCTTATCTTTGTGATTCATAAAATAGTTGGTTAGAATTTCTTAAAGAGAATCATATTTTTGTTGTTGTTCCCTCACACTTTTATATTGTTATTATATCTACTTTGTGTATATTACTCTTGGTGAGGTTTAGGCTCTTAGTGAGTCTGTTTATTCTGAGTGAATAGGTCAGACATTTTCTTGTTCTTAGATTAGTGATCTTATTGAGATCTAGTTCTGAAGGGGAAATACTTGTAAAGTGATCTTAGCGATCTGATCTTAGTGAATTTGGCGCCTAAGTGGTGTAACAGTGGATGCCGGAGGTCTTTTTATAAAATTTGAATCACTCTAAATACTATCGTTCTCATTTACTTCTTGTATAAATTCTGAATCAAATTCCAAGAACCTGCAGAAGAATGTATTGCATATGCATGAAAATACTACATTTTATTAATTTTTTGAATTAATGAATAAAAAATATTTTAAAATAATATAAATATTATAAAAGTTTTTTTTTATGTGTGAAAGTTATTATTGAACGTTAAAAAAAATATATTAGGAGATGGATGGAAAGAGTATCATTTATTCTTTTTCTATGGAACTCTTATGCCATCGTGAAACACTCTAGCGCTGGTGAACATCGTAATATACTGTCTGCTAATAGATGTCCTATCTTACATAAACAATTTTGTGTTTTCCAAACATGACTAAATATCATCAAGAACTCAAAGACATTACGTTTGAGATATAGGTGGTGACGTGAAATTATGACTTTAAAACCATTGAATGTAAAAAAACTTAAAAATTGTTGAATTGTGTTTGTTTTGAGATTTTGATAAATTGAATTTTCACTCTAAGCAAAATTAATATTTGATAATAATTAATGTTATAATATTTTAATGTATTGTGTAAGACAAAAGGAAGAAAGAGAATTAATGAGTGTGAAAAAAGTGATAATATTAGGATTTATTCATGTTTTTGTTGTGAATGGAATATGAATAGTAAAAATAAAATTTTAAATCTCTAACTCTAATGGGACGGGGATGGGGGTCGAAAAGTCCTCCTCCCCAACATATAAATCTCAAAACAAACGCATTTAAAATACAACAATTTCAAAACAAATATGGAAAAATAAAGGTTCTAGTACTCCTGCCTTAGACTACCTCCATTTTCACAATCCCAGCTAAGCAGTGGTGTAGCACGGAATTTGTTATTCAGTATATTTTGTATTTATTTGGTTTCTACGAAATGAAAATAAAATTTGTAGGTGGTTTAGTGATGTGTCTTGAAATTCATGACATTTTTGTCCTTGGATTACTTTTTCAAAATAATATAAGGGCAAAATGGCCAATTCAGAGTCGGGTATAAATTTGTAGATGCCACCTCCAAGACTGAATCCCCAGTGACCCCCAAAATGACATAAACTGGGCCCTTACATAATACAAGGCTCTTGGTTAAGCAAAACTGGGAAACCAAACACATGAAGGGGTTTTGGCCATCAATAACCCCCTAATACTCGAAAGCGAACGAGTCCTAATCACTTGAGCTATCACGACTGATTCAATCTGTGCTTTCAGAGCACATCAGGAAAGTAATGTCTGGGCTAAAAATTTCTGCAGCATCTGAAAACTCATCATTTTCAGATGCTAAGTGACCCTTCAGTTGATTGAGCATCGCGTATATAAGATCAGAACCTTTGTGTTTCTTGTCGTCAACCATGAACTCATAGACGAGCCCGTTTACCTCAATCGAGCTAACTGCATCGCTCTTCTTGATGCCATGCTCCCTCATTAGTTTCCTCATCTTCTTCATATCATCCCATTGCTGAGCTTCACAAAATATGTTTGAGATGAGCACAAACAAACCCCCTGCATCTTGGTCCAACTCTAGTACTTGCTTTAGGATCTGTTTGGCAACCCCAACATTTCGTTGAATCCTACAAGCACCAAGCAACGTCCCCCATATAACTACGTCTGCCTTCATCGACATTTTCCCAACCAACTCGACTGCCTCATTCAACAATCCCCTACGACCAAGTATATCAATCATACAAGCATAGTGCTCGACGCTATAAGGAATCTTGTAAACCCGATTCATCTTACTAAAGAAGTATTTCCCGATTTCAATCAAACCGCAATGACTACAGGAAGATAGCAGGCCAATGAAGGTTAGAGCATCAGGCTCTATCCCACCAACCTCCATTTCTTGAAATAATTCAATTGCCCTGTATCCAGAACCGTTTAATGCAAGAGCATTGATTATAGTATTCCACGAAACAATATTCTTCTCCGGGATCTTCAGAAAGATATCCAACGCTGCCTCTGATGAACCACATTTTGCATACATGTCTATGAGGGAATTGAACAGGGTTACACTAGGTTTTATCTCATTCGAAAGAAGATAGCCATGCAATTTCATTCCTTGAACTAAATCTCCAAATTGACCACATGCTGAAAGAACACTAGTTATCGTAGTCTCATCGGGTATAACACAAGTATCACACATTTTGTAGAACAATTCTAAGCATTCCTTGTAGTGGCCATTTTGGAGATAACATGAGATCATTGAATTCCAAGAAACCACATTTTTAACCGGCATTTGGTTAAAAATCGTCTCTGCTAACTCAGTGAATCCATGCTTAGCATATGCACTAACCATGGAAGTCCAAGAAACCACATTTTTGTCAACCATACGATCAAAAATCGCCTCAGCCATCTGCAAGTGCCCGCATTTAGCATACATATCTAGAAGCGCATTTTGCACGAAAATATCAGTGAAAACACCAGTAATTTCGATATACCAATGGACAAACTTCCCTAACTCTGCATCGTAAATTCTTGAACAAAGAGAGAGCAAGCTGACAAATGTATGGCCATCAGCTTCCACCCCTCCTTCCCTCATACCATCAAACAGAACAAAGGCTTCTTTCCACCTACCGAGTTTCGCATAACCATTGATCATAGAGTTCCATGTGACTAAATTCCTGACCACAAAGCAATCAAACACTTTTCTTGCACACTCAATCATCCCACAACCAACATAAAAATTTATAAACCCGTTTTGCACGACTACATGAGACTCAGAAAAGCCCAGTTTTATGGCGTGTAGATGAATAGCAATACCTTCCAAGTAAGCCTTCCGAAAGGCGCAAGCTTTGAGAGCAAAAGGAAAAGTGAACTCATTAGGTGAAATACAGCTACAAACCATTTTCTTGTACAGATAAATTGCCTTGTCTGAGTTTTTCGCAGTGGAGAAGGCCCTAATTAAGGTGTTGTAGATGTGCCTGTTCGGTTGAGGAATTCTGTCGAACAGGTGGTGTGCGTATTGGAGATCTCCCGAGGGGGAGAGAGCAAGGACAGAAATGAGTTTGCTGAGGGAAATGGGATCATCGGTGAGGCCACGGAGGATGATTTGGGCGTGGAGGGCTTTGATTTGCTTAGTTGAAGAGCATTTTCCGATGTAAGAATCGAGTGTTTGTAAACAAGAAGTGGAATTTCGGGTGGCGGAAGTGTGAAGCAAGAGAGAGGAACTGAGGTTGCAGGGCAGATGTTTGAACAATGTAATCATTGGGAGGTTCAAGATGTTGACCTCATTGTTTTCGAATTCGGATAAATTTGATTCATGTTTTCATTTTTTAATACAAATCATCTTTGATTATCATTAGCAGGCTTTTTATATGCGAGGAAAACCCATATGGCTGAGAGAAGCAATTTTTGGAGACGGAATACGAAATGATATAAAATGGATCAATGGAGCTAAAATCTTCTGTTTTACCATGGTGTATGAGTATCTCCTCTTAATTGTTTAGATTAGCGCCAAGTGCAAATAAATAACAAAATTTATAGTATTTAATAGTCTTAATTTTGTATTACAATATGCAACTTAAGTATATTTTTAAAAAATTATATTATTTATTATTAAAAAATTAAACGTATTATTATTGAAACGTGTATATCTGAAATTACATTTTTTTCAGTAATAACTAATAACATGTGTGACTTTTCAGTAATATTATGTGTAATTTTTTAAAAATGAACTTAAGTTGCACAATGCACTCGGTACACAAGATATTTACTTTATTTAATATATGCGAATGAATCAACTTAATAGATTATAATTAATTTTATGAGATTTTTAAATGAGATTTGTAAGAAATTTATTTTTCTTAATTTAGGATCATTACATATTAAAAGGTTTTGTTATAGAGTGTCATTCACGTATTCCTAAATTTTGTATGATGTACAAGTGGCACTAATTTAAATAGTGCAACAATAAATATTACACCATTGTATAACAGGAGATCTCATTCGAGCTCCTTGTTCGTGATTTTTGTTTTTCAAAATTATTGATAACTTGAATTTACATAAATTTGAATTCAAAGTGCTTTTTGTAATAAAAAAATTATGACAAAAACTCTAATGGACAACTTGATTTTGTATAATATCAATGTTATGCATATTCATTAATACTTTTATATATACATTATCATTATCATAAAGGATTAGTCTTGTATGCACCAGTCACACGGTGCAACTCAAGTTCATTTTTAAAAAGTTAAACAGTTTATAACTGAAAAGTTAAACAGTTTACTACTGAAAAGTTAAGCTATGAAAGATACACTTTTCAGTAATAAATTGTTTAACTTTTCAGTTATAAACTGTTTAACTTTTTAAAAATGAACTAGAGTTGCACCGTGTAACTGGTGCACAGAAGACTTACTCTAAATCAAATACTCTCTATGTCCATAGGAATTTGCACATTTTTTTATTTGAATTCTCACACAAATTTGCAGACTTCTTAAAAAGAAAATATCGATTTACGTGTACATTCACATAGTTATACACATATTTATTCATATGTCACTACTTATTTAAAAAACACACTTTTCTTAGAAAATGTGAAATATCAAGGATACAAGTATCTCCGGGACAGAAGAAGTATATTTTTATAATAGCGCTAGTAATTATATATAACAACATTATGAGTTTTTTTTATCACTATCACTGTTGAACTCCACGATTTACCATTAGTTTTATTTGTGACCCTAGTTACATCTCATTCGATTCCTTTGAAATAATATCACATATCCAAAGAGAAATAGTGAATTGCTTACTTCTCTTCACTTTGAAATACACTCAATAAATTGCTTACTTCTCTTTTCTTTGAGGATGCCATTATGATGTTGAAGATTATCAAAGATCCGAATTTGTGTCAGCTTTGGAGACTCTAACCAATTATACCATTAATTCCACTTAAATTTTAACTTACACTAGAAAAATAGGTGGTTTAAAATCTCCTCCTCATCCTTGCACATTGACGTATTTCATTTCCTCACTATTATGCAAAAAGTATGAGCAAATAGAGTGAAGGTGTCTGGAGATGGGACTCAGAGTCAAAGTGCAATTTGTTTGATAGAATTCTTTTTTTGATCTTCAATGTATTTCAAAAACAAATAGTCATAGTCGTCTTAACAAGTTTTCATCTTTTGATACCCCTAACCGATTTTCCAGCCCTTCCTAAAAGCTAAAACACGTCCATTCTCTTCGGATATGGATCCTCTACTGAGCAATGAAATCAGCATATAGTGCTGAGCATTAAAACGATAACGTATGGTTAAACTATTTCCTCCTTTTTAGCTCATTAATACGGTTACGAAAAAATCATGACTTGATCAAATCTAAAAGAAGGAAATTATTTTAATAATACATTATCATTTTAATACCCAGCACTATTTGCTGGTTTTATTGCCCAACAAATGATTCATTTCCCCCTTCTCCTATGTCTCTCTTAATGTGAAAAGGACGGATATTAGAGAGATAAAAAAATTATTTTAAAAAGTTATTAAAGAAATATTCTTCATCCCATCTCTAGTTGCTTTTGGCACATAAATTAAGCAAAAGCAAAAAAGTATTAGTGCTGTGATGGAAAAAGTGAAAAAGTAATGAGAATCATGTAAAAAGTAATAAAAATAATAATAATAAAGTGAATAGTAATTTAAAAAAATGAAAATAGCAAACGGGTAACATATAGTGAGACGGAAATGATAAAATGAAAAACATACATTGGAACAGAAGGAGAGAGAGTAGTAAAAAACAAAAGGCTTATTTCTTTTAGAGACAGCAAAATATTAAGAAAAATTATACTTTAAAGAGATTGTGACAAAACTAATTTTTAAAATTTGATTTTGGAATTAAAAAATTAAACACAAGAAAAATATAAAGTGACTTTTTTCAATTAATTTCGCAACTAAAAAATTATAAGAAAAAAAAGTTGCTGATTAGACTTTCAATGTACTTGAGAAGCAAATTGTCATAGTCTCTTAACAAGTTTCCATCTTTTGCTAGCTTCATCCATACCTAATCAATTTTTCTAGCCATTCCCAAACCCTTAACATAAAAAAAGACGTTTATAGAGAAATACAAAATATTAAGAAAATTTATTTTAAAAAATAGTAAAAGAGAAAAGGTTGATAATTTAGAGAGCGCTCAAAATATTAAGAAACTGATTTTTAAATTTAATTTTGCAATTAAAAAATTAAATAGAAGAAATATAAAAAGTATTGAGAATAATTATAAAAAATAGTAAAAGAAAAAGGCTGATTTTTAGGGAGAAAAATTGATGGTTTTATTACCGTAAAAGGCTTTTTTATTTATAGAAAATATTTAAATAGAAGAGAAAAATATTAAGAAAAATTATAATAAAAAAACATGCTTATTTTTTTTGAGAGAGAAATGTGCAGTTTTTTTAATGTAAAAAGGCTTTTTTTTTTTTTTTTTGTGTTGTGACCAGAATAATTTCTACGATTATTTGGTTCCACCTTGGATTAGCGAAGCCTATGTTGTAGATCATTGAACCCGAGGTCTCAAGCCTTGGTCGCAAGAATTGAAGTCTCGAATACAAAGTCAGTCGAGGTGATAAATGTCAAATGAAATCGGGCTAATTTAGGTAAAGAAATTAATTTGTGGAAGAGATGATTCATGTAAATCGTGTGTGCCTTAAAAAAATTTGAATATTTTTATTACTTATTTATTGCATTCTCACCACAAAAAAAAGGGGATTTAAAGAGGGCACCAGGGAGGGGAATGGCTAGGGGGAGGCAGTTGGGTAGGGATTTAACTAGGGTAAAATGCTCTCACCAAAATCTCGTCGTTATTGAATGACGAGGGGAAAAATTAACCCTCAAGAAATAATGAGGGGAAAAATTATTGAATAACGAAGGTAAAATGCTCACGGCCGGTGAGAGGAACGTTTAATTTCTAAGAGATAATGAGCTGTGTGTATTATATTATTTTTTCACAGAGGAACGTTTAATTTATGAGAGGTCAAATAAATTTATCGTGTTGTTGCAGAATCTCATTTACGTAGGCACCGATCACGTGAAGACCTGCTCAGTTAATATTAATTGGCGAGTACTAAGACTAGAGGATTGCCCTTGGTAATTTAGCGAGCATATCTGCCCTCGCCAAACTTGACGCGCCTTTGTGCCGAGGGCTCCTCACTCGTTAAATAACGAGGGGTGACGTGGCCCTCGCCAATTTTAGTGAGGGCTGACAAGGCGAGGGTTTAGCCCTCGTCTTTTGCTGAGGGGACCCAGTACCCTCATTAAAACTCTTATTTTAGACAAGGGTAAAATTACCCTCGTCAAAACCCTCGTTAATAGTGAGAATTATTTTTCCCTCGTTAAATTCCCTCACTAAAATGAAATTTTTTTGTACTGCGTGCAAGCTTTCAATACCGTAAACACTCATTCCACCATATTTATTGTGTAGTCCTAAATCCAAACAACATTAAATTCTCACCATTATCATTAAACATATAACTCCAACATTTTGTTAATTGAAAATTTTATAAAAAGAATTTGCAATTAAAAATTTAAATTGAAGAGAAAAATAGTTCTTTTCAAAGAAAAGACTGGTTTTTAGAAGAAAAAAAAAATTGATGGTTTTTTTAAAGTAAAACTGTTTTTTATTAATTAAAATTTATATTAAATAAAAATATTAAGAAAACTTATAAAAGCTAGTATAGAAGAAAAGGCTGGTCTTTTAGCATAAATATGCTATTTTTATTAATTAAACAATGAAATAGAAAAACATTTCTAAAAATAGTAAAAAAGAAAAGGATGGTCTTTTAGATGAAATTTTTTTGTTGATTTTTAACGTAAAAAGGCTGTTTTTATTAGTTATTAAAAAGTCTAATGCTAGGAATTAAAGTGCTTTTTGATGAAGTCGTGGAGGGCCTGTTGATGATACAACGAAAGTTGTTAAAGCGGATAGGGACACAATTAGAAACGCTGAAAAAATCTTCTAAAAAATTGATGGCCCATGCAGGTCTCGAACCTGCGACCTTCGCGTTATTAGCACGACGCTCTAACCAACTGAGCTAATGGGCCATATGTTATATAATTTAAAAGATAATTTATATCTTTCAAAGTTTTACAATTATATTATTTTTTGACTAAGTATTTAGCTCGGCAAATTTATGTGCTTATAGAACCAAAATACTTACCTAAGTCATTTTTTTAAGAAAATGTATTTTATATATAAAGTAGTAACATATGTGTAAATATGTGTATAATTTTATGAGTATGCACACAAATAAATATCTTTTTAAGTAGTGTGTAAATTTTTGTGGAACGTTCAAATAAAAAAAAATCTAACAATGCAACAATAAAATATATGAATATTATTCAATTTGGGTGGTTTCGCATATCTTATTGTGTGTGACAAACTTTATACTTAACCACATAAAATAAAAAATCAACTCAACAAATTTCTTTCTTCAATAAATATTAATTGTCTCATTAGAGTCTTTGTTAATTCAGTTTAAGTTTATGTTGATAGTAGACCAGTTTAAGTTTAAGTTGATAGTATACGTAAGATAGTAGATTTTTTTTTTAAACGTACCGCAAGAACATGAAGACCCAAATAAAAAGAAATTCTTTTATAAAATTCACTCTTACAATATTTACACAAAATGTCATTACTTTTTTATTTTTTGGATTCACATTACACTCAATTCAACTAATATTTTACTTTATACATAATATTTTATCAAATTACCCCTAAAAATACTTTTTTTATTTCACTTTTTTTTAATATATGTGTTTTTTCCCGTTTCAAGTTGCTATGAAAAGGAAAAGGAAGGAGTATGTATGTAGTTAGAATTAGAGAGAGAAAACTTAATTAGGTTGATCATGGAAGAATTGATGCAGATCATGATCTTGTTGTTGATCATTCATGGAATAGTTGTTGTTGTTGCATCATGAAAGAATTGTTGCTTAATTTTTTCAGCGCTTTTAAATATCAATATCCACACCATAGTAAATTTACAATATTCCTCGTTTTTTTACATTAGGTTATGTCTAGTAATTACAGGAGTTTAAATGCTTCTAACAAATAAGAAAACTGGATCTTCTAGTTATGATCGCTTATTTGGAAGTACTTTTTTTAAATAGATAATTTTACTATTTTTATTTTTTAAATAATATAATTTTCTAATATTTATCGAGCATGGTGTGTTAGATGTCATTTTCTTTCTTATTAACTCTGAAGTTTTGTCGACGTTATGTAGTCATTATTTAATTTCCTCCAGGTGGAACAATAATTTGAAATTAAACTACCATTTGAGTAAACATTATTAGTCTGATAATTTCGCAAATTTGTGTTTAACGAGTAACAATAATTTGACCACACAATCTTATAGTTTTTACGGTAAAAAATAAAAAATAAAAAATTCAAGTACGTTTGGCTTGGACGGTATTGGAAATGGAAAAAAATATAAAAGTATGATATGTGTAGCTATGATGTCATTTAGAAAGAACATGAGACAAAAAATAAAGAGCAATATTTTGCGAATTTAATGGAAAACTGCAAAAAGCAATTTCTGAGATTATAAGTCGCCCATTGATATGAGAAGTACTCTTTAACTTCGATCAGTTCTTTTAAGGTTAGAACCGTATTTTTAAATTTCATTATAATTTTCTTTCAAATTGTTAAATTTTATTCTCCTTCTCGAATTGGCATGCAACCGATTTGAGAATTGTGTTGGAAGAAAGAGAGGAAAAACCAGGCAATCAATCTATTTTGCATGTAAGAATTAATCTCTCATCACCATCAAATTCTGTTAATTTTGTAGTAATTGATTTTCTTTACGAATCACCTTTTAATATATATATATATATATATATAAAAATTTGTATGAGAGACTTCTACAAACTCATATTACTTATTTGTTACCAATTAAAATAATGGAACACTTGTATGAGATATACCACATTTACTATTTGTATGGATTTATTCCTTTATTTTTTGACTTTTTAGACCTAAAAATAGGATGAAAATAGTAGGATAAGTAACCTTCGCATTTTTCCCCCAAATTTTCTCGACATGGTGTTCTTGGATTGAGTTTGTTGAGATGTATACTTATTTATTTTCAAGGGTTACTTACATATTAGTTTTAAAAAAATAGTTATATTTACAAATTGTTGGTGGTTATTATGTTTACAGTTGGTTTGGAAGTACGTCGTTGAAGAAGATGCAATGCAACGTGTCAAATATCCAAAATTACGTAAATAATCACAAAAAAGTATTGTAACTCAATCCACTTCATATACATCACCAACTCAATTCACCAGGCTCTATATATGGCACAGAGTCCAATTCTTCTTCAAGGTATATACCTTTTTTTTTTATAATATTCATTTTAGATTTTTTCTTAGTTTTTATGTTGTTTGTTTAAGAAAATTTATGGTTATTCTATTCTATATTTAGCATATGAAATTGGCATGATGCATTAAAAGACTTATAAACTATTAAATGTTGTTTCAAAATATCTTTAAACTATTTTTTTATTATATTTTTAAAAAACTCTTGAACTATTTTTTATTTTTTAAAATCTTAAACTATACAATTTTTGTTTCATAAAAACTATTTTTTGTCTCAATAAGTTCTTAAAATATATAAATCTTGTTTCATGGAGCATTTTTTTTATTTTACGATCTGTTAAAGAAATATTTTGTTTGGAATATGATACTACATGACATTATCTGGATATAATAGCATTAATTAGAATTAACTGATTTGTCATGTTTTAATGTAAAAAAATTATTTTCAGGATTTCCTGAAATAAGAGTTATATATAATTTACAAACTTATAAAATAAAAATAAATTTAAAAATCTATGGAAATAAATTAAAGTTGGTAGCCGACTTTTATTTTAACAAATAAATAACTAGCCAGAATTTGATCATTTGTAACATGATGCCTTGCTCAGTCGCTCTGTCTTAAAACAAAATTTACTTTTATTATTTATATAATTCTTTTCTTTTTTTTTATTATAGTGTGTATACTATATATAATTTTTTAAAAATTGTTAAAATAACTTTTTTTTTTATTGTACATTTTCTAAGCAGATAAAAGAGCATGGAGATGTCTGTTTCACTGCGTAAGAAACTTAGAAAAGGAATTCTTCAAGAAGCCTCGTGTGAGTGAATTAAAACATGATGTATTGTACGAGACTTTTTACATATTAGAGAGACTCTAACGGAGCGCTGCAACCGGCGCTCATGCTCAATCAACGTCCAAAATCATGTTCAATTCTGTGCCACACACACGAAATTCGGGGATAACTATCATAGTTGTAAATGTCACACAAATTAAGAAAAAATTATGAGTATGTGAGTGTAAAGTTAAGAAATAAAATAAAAAATTGTACTTGTATTAATTTTTGTGAATGCAAGTTATTTTCTTTTTAAGTGTGAGAAAATAGAGTTGTGACGTCCAAATAAAACAAGTTTAAAAGTAGAGTTAGGACATATATGTGAACAATGTCGCACTGAGTGTAGCGGTACTGTTGACGCTGCACTCAACCTCTCTTTTTTAAAATATATTAAATTGTAATATTTATCTTTTGAACACATAGTAGACACTTTTATTAAGAGGCGCTTGATATGCAAATTCTTCAATGGTAATAAGAATTGAGATATATATGTAGTAACTATAGTAAGGGAAAAAAAAAAGGTACACAACATTATTTTTCCTCCTAAATAGGTAATCACAACCCCCATTTGATTACCCCCTTCACATCTTATAATCATCCTCCCCAATTAATTCTCCATACCACAACCAACTTCTTTCATTTTTGTCGACTTTTTTTCAAAATTGGAGCACAACACTAATGATATAACCACCATGAACACAAACACGCATTCAACATATATAAGGGTAAAGAAGGAAAATAAAATTTCATTATCATTATCATTGAAGAATTTGAAACAACCGCCCGCTAAATCTAAGTAATACCCCCTCTGTCTTAGAAAATATTGCATACTTTCTATTTTGTCCGTCTCACAGAAAATTTACATAGCTAAAAGTGAAAATTATTTATTAAATTCACTATCACAATACACATATAATTTTCATAAAAGTATATACTCATTATACTTTTTTCTTAAATTGTGCGCTCAAAAATCCCACAATGTATTCCGGAACTGAGGGAATATATTGTAATATCTCAAATCATAATTAAATTAGACAAGATATGTTAAAATGCATAAATATAATAGTTAAACAAACACTTGAAATTAAATATCCTAAAATATTTGTAAGTAAAGCATCCTAATTAATAATTAAAAAACTTGAATTAAAGTTTTCTAATAATTAATAGTCTCCGAGATTGATTTCCGACCTTCCATGATTATTCTGACAATATCCATCATATGTATCGAAAGTATTATTAGTCGGTGGATGTTATAGAAGTTCTTCAATTTTTTTCCATAATAATTCCTTATTTCATTCGAAATTGTTCACGTCGACGTGGATCAGAAATGGTATCCAAGTCAATCATCATAATTTTATTTTCTTCTTGCATTAAAGTGGCTTCAGCTAATCGTTTCTTTGTTGTAATTTCTTCCCTTCAAATATCATTGTCATGCTCTTTTTTTACGCAACTAGTTAAGATAATTTAGAAGTTTTTTGTTATCTTTATGCGCGATGTTATCAAAGGCACTCATATATATCTTCAATATTTTTCGCTTCACTTTGAATTTTTTACCCCTTCATGTCGCTGTAATGGTGAAGACACACCGCTACTATTATCATTTTCAACACTTAAATTAATTTAAAATGAAGATAGTCCAGTTGTTTGGCGTGAAAATTTTCTCAGAATTCATTTGCTTATTTCATTATTTTAATAGATTTTCATACATTTTTTATACTAAAATTGATTAATTAATCTTAATTATCAAGAAAAATATTACTTTTACTATTTTAATAGAAAAGTAAGACTTTTAAAGCAAAATATACTTACATTTAATCTTAGTCAATTGAAGAAATGAGTAAAAAGGACGATATAGAAAGAAAAATGGAATCACTAATCTAAATAATTAGTTGTCTAATATGTTAACATGTACAATATAAAAAAAAAACACTCTTAGAACACCACCAATATCAACAAATCTTACCACAATAATACAAAGAAAATTTCAGAACAATGGCAATGATAAGCTTCGATCTCCTTAAATTCCGGCGAGCGTTGAACGATTCCATTTTTCTTGCCTTAAGTGGATATAACCTGCAAATATACAATATTCGTGGTCAATGGTATGATGAAGCGAGCAACATGGGAGGTGTATGGATGGATTGCAAACCCTTTTTTGAGAGAGTATCCTTATGCATTTGTTTATTGTTTTGTTCATCGGTTGCAATTAAAATTAGTTGCTGCAAGTGTTAATCTACGGCCTGCAATAATATTTTTTGTGAAAATAAATTTTATTAACACAGAAACGATTTACAAATAATTTATTCCCTCCGTCACACTATAAATTGTTCGTTGCTTTTGGACACACGAATTAAGGTAAAAGTAAAAAAGTATAAGTGATGTGATTGAAAAAGTGAAAAAGTATAAATGATGTGATGGAGAAAAGTGAAAAAGTAATGAAAATAGTGTAAAAAAATATTGAAAATAATAATAAAGAAATGAATAGTAATTTCCAAAAAAAAGTAAAAAAAACAATGAACAACATATAGAGTGACGGACGAAAATGACAACATGAGCAACTTATAATGGGACGGAGGGAGTATTAAATATGTTGGGTTCTCTCTCTAACTATGATCCTCTGATTCTTCTCTTTGACTTTGACTTAGTTGTGTTGACTTTAATTTTGAGGCGCTTTATCCTAGGACAGTTTGTCTTATTTTGGATCTAGCAAAGTCTTTAAAGATTTTAGTGAACAACGCCTTTGAATTAGAAAGGAGTCTTGGACCTTGACCTCTAATCGGAGAAATATTTGTATTTAAGCTTGATGAAGAACAATTGAAGGCGACGATAAACATTAGAAGTCGTGTTCTTGGACGGGAAACGTCTAATTATAGGGATGAAGCTCCTTCTTTCTGATCGAATAATATTTCTGATCAAATTTGACGGAAGAAGATTGAAGGTGGCAAAGAACGTTCGAAGATCTGAAGAACATTTGAATCTTCAAATATGGTTCTCTGAATTTTCTTAGCTCGCATTTTGCTCATTGAAAGGATTATTGTTGTTATTTGTTCGTTGATAGTCTTCATTCGATATGGTCATTGACCTGGTCCACTTTTGAGTGAACAAGACAATCTCTATTTATAGGGTTTGAAAGTAAAAATCTTAATAATCATGTTTATAACATAATCTCCACATTGCACTTTCATTTTTTAAAGTTAGTGAACTTGTTTACTCAAGCTTTGCTTATATATTCAATGTTCACTTTTGTCTTATTAATGTGTGTTAGCACAAAAACAAACCCCTCCCTTATACTTAATTTTACTGGCGTAGTTTATCACTAATTAAATAAAACTTCACTAACATTTTTTTTAGTTTCATAATACTTGATTTAAATACTTTCTTGTACTACATAATCTCTTCTTTTTAGAATTTGGAGAGGTAACAAATGCTTGTTTGTTTGATTTTAAGAGAATTTGCATTATCATGAGATTAAAAAAAAAAAAAAAAGACACCAAATTTCCACTTTATCCAAATAAAAATGACACAATAATTTTCTATAAATGAAAGAGTATTATTTTCTTACTGCTATCATCCAACTATTGTTTTCTTATGTTTGTCATTCACTACTATGAAGAAAATTTTGTACTATAATTTTTTATTAAGTATATACTCATGTTGAGTACTCGCTCCATTTTAATTCCACTTTTATGTTTAAATTATCCAAAAATATTATTAAAAAATTATATTTATGTGCCTTGGTCAAAATTGATAAAATATAATTTAATCAATTGTAATCCATACGAAAGAATCCCATACACAAAAAATAGCACGCCCCACAGAAATAATCTTTCAAAAAAACAAACTAAAAGAAACAAATCTTTTTGTTTCCTAATTATTCTTCAACAAGTATCAATTTTTTCTATATTTTGCTTATTTCTTTTTTTATTGCTCATTTCTTTTTTTTTACCTTCAAGTGTAAAAATGTACTCCTTCGTCCCAATATATTTTGCTCATTTCTTTTTCTTTTTTTTTTAAAAATTACTATTCATTTTTTATTATTATTTTTAATACTTTTTACACTATTTTCATTACTTTTTTACTTTCCTCCATCACATCAGTTATACTTTTTCACTTTATCCATTACATCACTTATACATTTTTATTTTTACGAGTATTTTAGAACAAAGGATGGGCGTGAAAAAACAGCTTTAGAACAAAGAGAGTACATGTAAAAAACAAATGTGAAATTTTGATATTCAAAACTTTTAATAATAAAAAAATATCATAAACTTTAAAAAATAGAGAACAAAAATTAAAGAGAAAATAGAATATTTTATGTTATAATAGGAATAATAGTTATTTTGTGAGTGTTGTATTGGAAAGACTAATAATAGATTTAATAGGTATTTTTAGGTGTAGATTGAGTTTGGGATGTGAAATCCAAATGTTACGTCCCAAACTCGTACAGATCAACAAAATCCTACGTCCATCCATGCTAGTTCCAAAACGAACATACCCTAAGAATATTGAATTTGATGTACTGAACACTCTTTTCTGAAATGGGAAAAAACTCTTAAATAAGGAATGTGAGTTGCGAAAAGCCAAAAAAACCAACATTAGTCACACAAATCCTGAATTTCTACCAAATTTCAAATTTAAAACATCAGAAAATTGTGGGCAACAAAAAGAAAGTTATAATTAAAGGTAGGGCATTCAGAATGAGTAGGAGGTTGAGAATAATCAACACAAAGTTCATTCCAATAACAATCCTCATTACGCCCCAAAATAACAATTTTTTTTTAAAAAAAAAATGATATTTCTCGATTTAAAAGATTTATTAAAAACAAAATGAGAAAATTTACACAGAAGAAATTTTGAAGTTCCTCTCAGACAAATGCCTCGATATGTCGTCACGATTTTAAACGAATGGATTTCGATCGGACTCGTCATCATAATCGATTCATCACTGAGGAAAACAAACTTTTCAATCCATTTTCTCTAAATCAAAACGAAAAATAAAATAAAAAGATAAAGGAGGAGAAGATGACAGAAATTGAATGACGACTACTTCAAAACCATTGGAGATGGCAAGAGATCGATCTTTCTGACGCAGAAAATCGTGTTGATAGAAGATGACGATTGAGAGTATTTATAGCTCTTGCTCTATTTAGGGTTTCAAATTAGGGCAAATGTCTGGGCAACTTTGGGCTGGGCTATGCGATGGCCCAATCTGTGGAAAGAAAGTCATCAAAATGAAAAGGAGGAATAATGCACTCTTTAACAAATTGCATCTTTTACTCCTTATATTTTATTCACTGATATTTTGTCCCTTATTTATCTTTTTTTTTTTTTTAGTATCTATATTCATAGTTTGTCTTTGTACATTTTCTTCTACTTTTATTATTTTTTAATTTTTCATATTTCTTTAATCTTTTGTAGCTACATTTTTATTTATTGTATATTATTTTAAAAAATCCATCAAGGGATAAAATGTGAACAAAGTTTAAATACATAGAATTGGAGCATTTTTCAAAATTATAATGAGTATATATGTAAAAGTAGAGAAGTAAAAACAAAAAAACCATAGAGATAATAAATTAATACTTTTCTAAAGTGCATGAGACAATGTATTCTAAAATTTATGAATAATACTTAATAATATTAAATTTCAAGGAATAAAATATGCATTTTTAGAACTCTGGTTACGGTTTGTAATAAATTTCAATTTTGGTTGACTTCACCCTTATATTTTAGGAAGACCTGCACAATATAAATTTGCACGTGAAATTTACTTTTAAATTATTTTCATTTTAATATGTACCCCGTCCAACGGTAAGTTACTCATTTTGTATTTTTAGAAACTATATGTTGCTCATTTGTTTTTTTACCTTTTTAGAAACTACTATTCATTTTTTTATTATTATTTTCAATACTTTTCACTTTAATTCTCATTACTTTTTTCACCTTTCTCCATTACATCACATGTATTATATCAATCTTTTTATATATTTCTTAATATTAGCGCCCAAAAGTTGTGAGCAACTTATAAGGTGAATGATGGAGTAGTATTTTTGTAAGCTTGTCTCTATGGTTAAATTAAAAATTGATTGATCTGAAAAAAGGAATATCATGTTTAAGTTTCATGAAATTCCTCAACGCCCCATTTTTTTTTTTTTATCGGTAAATGTTAGTTGTTAGTAGTTAAGTTAGTTCACCAAGTCTCCTTACACCCCATATCTCCAAGTCCAACCTTATATCTCACATCTCCCAATTCGTTCTCAGAGGGAATCGAACCCGGGTCACTCACTCAAGTGAGGAGCCCGGTGGCCAGGTGAGCTATCCCACCTCAACGCCCCATTTGAATTGAGGGATTTGAAATTTGTAAATTTCACACAAAAATAATCACCCTCCTCAGGTAAGTTAAGACTCCATTTGCATGGATGAATTTGAAAATGAATTAATTTTAAAAAAAAAATGTAAAAAAACAGTTAAGAATTATAAAGAAATGTGATAGAAGGGAAAAAGTAAGGAGAGATAGAGAAGGAAAGTGACAGAGAGGAAGATTTCAAATGACACGATTTTGAAGAGAATTTAGAATTCCTCAATTTTAAACATAATTCAAACCTAAGTATTTGTACATTCATGGGGATGGTGATTATTTATGTGTGAAATCCACGGATTTCAAATCCATTTATCCAAATGGAACCTAAATAAATTATATAAGTAAATTTGAGTTATGTTTTAAATTGAGAAATTCTAAATATTCATCAAAATCATATCATTTAAAATCACTCCCCTCTATCACTTTTCATCTCTATTTCTCCTTTATTTTTTTCATTCTCTTCTATATCTTTACAATTCGATTAAAAATATATACATTCTTACGAATATTCTTTTTAAAATTCATTCATTTTCAAATTCATCCATCCAAATTCAACCCAAACATTTTTTGACAAGCAAACACATCACGAGACATTTAGGTCGTTTAATGTTTACAAAGGATATGATTAGCCATCGTGCCTATTTCTGGTGCAATATTTCTCAAATTCATTCTTATATTCTCGATGTAAAAAAGATGGCTGGCGACAGTTTAACTTTATGATCATAAGTTCATTTTTTGAGGCTGTCTGCAACTCAACGTGGACTAAGTTTTGGCTGTTCTGCATAACTATCCTACTCGTTAATTTTAACAAGACCCCAAAAAAACGAATGAAACATAACTGCAGAAAACATACCCAAGTAATTTCTTGGTTAAGAGAGTAACAAATATCTCTTTAAATTCGATCAACTGCTGATGCTCAAATTACACATAGTAGACATAAACACCCTTTCCTAAAATAGACGCAGAAAACAGGGTAAAAATAAAACATTGTAATAATAAACGAACCCGCCCTGATATTAGGATAGAAGTTGCCATTGTTGAGTTCAAATTTTTCAAGATGTGCCATCACCATTGTTTGAAGATGGATCAATTGCAGGTCTTTTTGCAGGGCTGGATTGCATGGTTGAGCTCATTACCACCCGTTTCACTCCTCTCCCCACCACTCCTAGATGTGTCACTCCGCTTGCACCATTTGTTGCTGGAGCTGTAGAAACAGTGGCAGACTCTGAATTTCCGACCTGCTGTGAGGGCGAACTAGTATTCTTCTCATTAGCCTTGGCCTTTGCGGACATCAACTCAAGGATATCAGACAGGACAGATTTCGGGTTTGCTACAAGCTGTTGAAGATCTTCCAGCTGCATCCCAGAGGTAACAGTATTAATTTGTTATACTACTAAGCATATCAGTTAACTTATTTAAAAGTATCGGTTGTGCACTAGTTGCACGTTGCACCATGCACCCAAGCTTAATACAATGTGTCATGGAAGCTGTTTATAGGATTCAATCTTACCTTCTTTTCCAGTTCACCACACAGACCATCGAGTGTTTCAATCTCAGTTTCTTTCTCTGCTAGAGAATCATCTGATCCAGATGTAGTAGAAGATTGTTGAACAGTTTGACCCGTCTCAGAAGCAGTTGGTGATTCTGCTGGTTGTGAGAAGCTCTTCACTTCATCCTTGAGTCGGTCCACTCTAGACTTGCAAACAGAAATAGCCTTTTTACAGTATGGAATAGCTTCTTCTGCTCTGGAACCAATTTCCAGACATAAGCAAATCCTAAAATTCCTGATTTTTAATATTAAGGAAGTTACTTGGATCTTCTTGTTTTCTGAAAATAAATATATTCAACTGAAAAAATGAATATATATTAGTATATAACTAACAGGACATCCTATTCAATACAAAGTTGCAACAATTTCAGCAATTATGTTTAATCTCATGAAGGATACAGCTCAGCGACAAGGCGGCTGTCAGGTTCAACCAGGCGCTCCAAGATGGATAGGGCTTTTAAGTAGTCACTTAATGAAGTCTCGACATCCTCTGGAAAAAGCAAAAACATCTAAAATCAACCAAAAGAGGGGGCCACATAATCCACTTAATTTGTGAAATTGATTTAGTTAAAACAATTGGAGAATATCACAGACCTCTTTCAAGAGCTACTTCTGCCAAAGTTGACAATATATCCACCTTTTCCATTGTATCACCTGAATTCTTCTCAACGATCGCCCGAGCAACATCAAGCATCTTCCATGCCAAGTCAAGATCAGATTCATCTTCATCACCGTCGCCAAGTTCTTCATCGCTTTCACCTTCGCCTTCTTCACCTTTCTCTTCTACATCTGATTCAAGTATAAGAAAACTGAATACCTCCCATATTTCAAGCAAACACCAGATAATGGAGCTTTAAGCAGAGAGTAAATCCTCAGTCACAGAATCACATGATTACAACTAATTATGAAATCCCAATTCAAAGTAATAATAGAACCGGAGTCCTAGTATGTAGACTACACCTTGATACACAAATTCTAGGTATCATATGGTATACAACCTAACATTGAGGAAGTGTTAAAAGTAGTCTTCAAAAGTACCAATAAAAGTCTCGGCATTTTCTCTAACAAAGCATTGGGTATAGAAAAGAAGACCAAGAAAATTAGAAATCCATAAAAATACATAAAATTAACACTTACGGGTAAATTACTACGCAGGTAATCAACTAAAAATGCAGACATGTTCTCTAACAAATAACCATGACTTGGCATTTCGTGCAATCATTCAATAACATAGACGTGCCACGGTGCCAGTAAAGTAATATCCATTTAACACTAACAAAATAATTTAACTAAGAGAGAAGGAACACTAACTGTCATCTGGAACATCATCGGTGCGTTTTTCTTTTCCAGTTTGTTCTGCATTATTTGAATCTTCTTTGGAATCAACAGAAGGAACATCATCTGGAACAGCCGAAGATCCGCCATCAACAGAAGGTTTTTCTGAAGTATCTTCCTTGGAATCTTCTTGAGGGGCGTCCTCTTTTTTGGGCATAGAACCCAATGGATCAGCCTCCTCTTGTGCTTTGTATAAGAGAGCACGTCCATATTTATAGTAAGCAGAGACACACTGAGGAGCTAGTTCACCAAAGTGTTGCGCCCTAGAAACCAATATAACCATTATTTAAAAATGCGAACATAATAATAATCACAAAAAATCGTTTTTATGCCTACGAAGAGAATTCAAAATCATGTTCAAAGTTGCATTGACACAAAAATCACCTGATCTCTAGGGCACGGCTAAAGCAATCAGTGGCTTCGGCGTAATCGCGCTCCTTGGCGGCTTCAGCGCCACGCGCCATCAACTCGTCCGCGAATTCCAAAGACTTCTCTCGCTCACCATCGGTGGTCACGGCGGAGCTTTCAGCGCCGTTGCTGTTGTTGCAGGTGGATTCCGCGGCGCCACCACCTAAGGCCGAATCGATGGTGGCTTCAACGGAGTTAGGGTTTTGGTCCGCCGAGAGACCTTGCACCTCGGAACTGGCAGCTTCTTCAGCCATTACCAAGTTGACGGAAGAGATTTAGGAAACCCTCGCTCGCCCCTTTTCGCTGTCCGTTTCAAATGGGAATAAAACCCTGTCTGGCGCAAAATCGCCTGTAAAATTGAACGGGAGAAACGGTGGGATTTTATAGATGAGTTTGGGAGCGCTCGATGAAACGACGGCGTATGGAAGTGTGTGCTAAAGTAAGCTTGGGCTTATTCGTAAATTTTATTTTTATACATGGGCTGGGCCCGACCCAACTGGATTTCTTAAGGCCCATGCCTTAAAAGAATAAATTATTTATTTTGAAAATTTTGCAATTTTAATCCCACAGAATATGTATTAATTACAATTGAACCGAAATATTTTATTATTGGTCTCGTACAATTTTTTTCTTGCATTTATAATCCTAAATACTATAAAATTTGCAGATTTTATCCCAAGTTTTATTATTAATAAATTAATAAATCTGCAAATTTTAGAACCATATCAACAAATTTTGTAACGTTTAAAACTATTGCAAGAAAAAAAAATTATATGAGACCAAATTTAAAATAATATGTGTCCTGTGAAACAAAAAATGCATAAAATTTGATTTATATTCAGCTTATTTATGCAATTGGTACATAAAAATTTATATCCATGCATTCATTCATGTTCTAGTCATATCGGTTTGTATATTGCAGTTTAAGGTAGTGTCACGTTGCACCCATAAAGCCCGTCTCATATGCAATTGGTACATAAACTTTATATCCATGCATTCGTTCACGTTTCAGTTATATCAGTTTGCACGTTATAATTAAATCCGATGAGCCATGACATTAGTTACCGACCGTAAACAAAAGAACATGTATGTTGGGTTTTTTAATAATAATTGTGAAGACTAATATTAAATTGAAAGTTGAGTACAAGGTAATGCATTTTTCATAAAATTAAGTATTAACCCACTTTTTTTAATTACACAACTATATTCCACGTCTTCATTGTAAATATAATTTAATCATTTGTTGTTAATTTTTTTTTTTAAATATATTAGTAGGCATATAATTTTCATAATTATTTATATACTTAAATTATTTATATTTAATTTGTAAGTGGATAATAATAAAATAAAAACAATAACTTAGAAAAAAATAGAAAATTTATTAATTTATGTTTTATATTGTCTTTGATCATTTTGAAATTTTATTCATAATTTAAAATTTAAAAAAACTATAATTATAATATAAATGTAGTCTCATTATTTTAATTGTAAAGAAATTATGTTAATTAATAATTGAATAATTAAATTTGAAAAAACTTTAATGAATATGATAATGTATTGTGAAAGTAAAATAAATATGTTTATTAAATTAATTGACCAAATATTTTGATAGGTCACTAAAGAGAACTGTGAATTAAGTTAATAATTGCTAACTATGACATCAGAGTTGCCGTATAATATTATAATTTATTAGTTGTATATTAAAATTAAGCACAATCATTTTTTCTGAAAAAATAGGGTATTAGCAAATGAAAGTTTATAGTTCAAATTTAAATTTTTAACTTGTCTACAGTTCAAATTTAAAATCTGAATTTATCACATATATTTTGATAAATAATAATCTTTTCATGAGACAATCTGTGCAAAATTCTTAATTATTTTTTATTTTTTAAATTAAACTTGCTTTTTTTATAAATGATAATCTTTTTAATTACTTTTTATTTTTTAAATTAAACTTGCTTTTTTATAATAAATATATTTAAGTAAAATAAATAAATGAGAAAGTTTTTTTTTCTTTATTTTTGAAAAAAATAAAATAAATGAGAAAGTTGGGCCAAGATTTCATTAATGGCCCGGCCCATAAGACCTATATCTAAGAAACCCACGTATGTACCATCTATTATACTCTTGGAGTCTTTTCTCTTCCTCAAGTCATTACCACGGATTTTCAGAGGCCAGTCATCGCTGCCTCCTCCACCTCAACCACCGCCTCCTCCGACGCCGACGCCGCCCACGCCTGTGCGCTACATCAGACACAGTCGCAGCCTCGCCTCCGGCGCTGCCACATGCGACGCACCCCCTGCCGTCCACGGCCACGCCACGCTGTCAACTGCATCATGTACTGTTTATCAATTTGCATTTTATATTTTTTTTTAATCAAATTACAATCTATATTATAGGAGTACATTTTTTACGAATTACAATCTAAACTAATTTTCTTTTAATTTCCAATATGTGCAGGACACATTTATCCACTAAGGGCTTATTAGGTTCATAAGATAAAAGTATCTATCCATCGAAATGTTTTCGATGGATAGATACTTTTATCTTACGAACCAAATGAGCCCTAAGTACATAATCATTCATTTAAATATTTTATTTATCTACCAAGGACATAGTTTCATATCATTCGTTTAGATTTAGCAATTATAATGCTCAACAAAGTAAGAAATCTCCTTTTTTTTGTAATTTTATTAGATTTAAATTATGCTTAATGTATTTTAGTAGTGTATTATTATGAAATAAAATATTTAAATGGACAATTATGTCCTTGGTAGATAAATGTGTCTTGCACATATTACCAGAAAAATAAAAAAAATTAGTTTAGGTTGTAATAGGTAAAAAATGTATAATATAGATTGTAATTTGATAAAATAAATAGTATATGATGCAAATTGATAACAAGATGCAATTTGATATTAACCTTATTTTATTAGGTTTTCAAAATTATCTTTTGCAAGTGTGCTCAACATTTTTTGTAATACTCTTTATGATCCTAATGAATTTACACTTTTTTATTTGTCATTCCACACAAATTCACCTACTATTAAAAATAAAATATTAATTTATGTGTATATTTATAAATTTATATACTATGTATTCATATACTATAATTTTAAATTTTATATATAAATTTATTTATTATTTTCCTAAAAAAATTTGACATTCAATATGGTGCAAATCATGGAAAGGTGGGAGTATATGCCAAATATTGCCAATAATAAAATTTATCTGGTAAAGATAATCTGCATCCGCTGGCTTAAGCGTACAAGCCAACGAAGTGTGTAGTAGTACCTTTGACCATTTTGCACCACGAACTAAACAAACGGCCGCGCCTCCACTCCGCCATGGCCCAGGTGGCTTCAACTTCTAGCACTGTCGGCGTTCCCAGATTCCGCTCCTCATCCTTCCAGTCTCAGAAGCATCCGCCGTGTATCGTGAACTTCTCCTCCAATTTTCCGAAGAAAAATCTCCGGCATCGCAGGATTTTCTGCGAAACCAATCCCGATTCTATCGACACATCCGCAACACAGGTACAGCCAATTATGTTAGCTCCGATTGTGATAATCTGTTTTTCTCTGTTGGCATTGATTGATTATAAGCATTTTGTGCAGGACAAGCCTTTGGCGCCGCCTGAACCCGAAACTGTTGGAACTGCCGTTAATTCCGTCGTGACGGAAGTATCTCCGCCTAGCGGTGGATTTCCGGAGTTTCCAACCAAGGATCTGAATAGGCGAATTGCGGTGGCTACTACGATCGCTGCAGTTGGATTGTTCTTGTCACGACGATTAGATTTCGGCGGCGGCATGTCGTTGAAGGATCTCTACGCGGCGGCGTTGCCTTATGAGGAGGTTTGCTCCACCTATGTTTAAATTTTACTTTCCAACGTCGATGGAATATCATATTCACCTTCTGTTAAATTTAGCTTGATAACTATGGGTATTAATCCTTGGAGAAACTAATGAATTTGATATACTCATGCTTGAAAGTTGTAAAGTATTATTAAACTAAAGAATTTGGTAGACTCAAGCTTGATAACTGTAGCCTGTAGGTATTAATCCTTGGAGAAACTAATGAATATGATTAGGCTTTCGCTATATAGCTGTAGGTAAGTCTCAGTGAACTAGTTCCATGAACAAGTTCCGAAAGAGATCTACTCCAGTAGAAAATGTAAGAAATGGCTTAAGACGATGGCATGCTGCACAGTTTTTAATTCCTTTTCTGGGTTCAATTTCAATATTTTGAGGAAATTGTTTAAAGAGTGGCTATATTGTGGAAATAGTAATACATGCAATTCTGTTTTTCACAATTAAAATATTTTGTGATTGACTGTCTGTAATGTTGGAAAATATTCAGTAGAGGATTTCTGAGATTGACTTTATTCTGGAAAGAAAACAAAACTTCAGATATTGAATATATGATTCCTCATTGTCAACCTTTTCCTTTTGCTTTGTTGTGTGCAGGCTCTCTCGAATGGCAAACCCACTGTTGTGGAGTTCTATGCAGATTGGTGTGAAGTGTGTAAGGAGTTAGCTCCAGATGTCTACAAAGTGGAACAGCAATACAAGTAATTATCTTATTTAATACTTGAAATATAAAAGTTTTGGCTCAATATATATGTGTATCTTTTTCAGTTTTGAAGCTGTATTATCCATTTCTGTCTTTCCCTTGCCACTACAGACATATCTACCATTAATTTGTAAAACGGGAGTCTTGTGTGGCGGTGTGAATGATCCCATACATGACACGGAGCACTATTATGCTATTTGCGTGATACTTTCATTTAAAATCTTGAGTCATAGTATAATATGTTAAATGGAATACCGTTTCATGCAAAAAAAATTCTTTAAAAAGTACACTTTCTGTCCCAGAAAAATTTGGACTTTTAGAAATTTTACGTGGTTTAAGAAAAAAAATATTTTTTTAAAAATAAAGTAGCGATACATGTGTATAATTTTGTGAATGTGCACGTAAATCAATGTTTCCTTTTAGTATTGTGCACATTGGTGTAAAATGTCCGAGATAAAAAAAAAGTGTAAATTCCTTTGGGATAGAAGGAGTATTCTATATGAGGACATCTTTCTTTACCTTCACATTCCAATTGTCTTTTATGGACTGAAGCTGCAAGATGAGAGATTTTGTTCAATGCGTTTGAGTTGCATAGGTTTTATCAGCTTTATAAATTTAGATAACTCATTGCCCCTTGTGGTTGTTTCGATCAGGGGGAGAGTGAATTTTGTTATGCTGAATGTTGATAACACAAAGTGGGAACAAGAGCTTGACGAGTTTGGTGTCGAGGGCATTCCCCATTTCGCATTTCTGGACAAAGATGGTAACGAGGAGGGCAATGTGGTAGGCCGCCTTCCAAAACAATACCTGCTTGAAAACATAGACGCCCTTGCTCGTGGAGAACCAAACGTACCTCATGCTCGTGCTGTTGGACAATTTTCACGTGCTGAGTCCAGGAAAGTACGTCCAGTTGTTGACCCAAGAAGCCATGGATAACGAATCCACACAGCGTGCAGTACACATACATCCAAGGTCAGTTTTTTTCAGATTCATCTACTCAGGAATGTACAGTGATTATTAGAAATTCGTTCTATATTCAATAACACAAAACTTTCAGATCTTAGTATCCATGATATTTTTACAAGTATAAACAAATGAAAGTATGTATATGTATATGAGTGACTTGGATGCACCAGTTGAACGGTGCAACTGATACACAACTAATATTGTTAAGTAAAAACAACTAATATTGTCCGTGAAAACAACTAAAACTGACACGGTGCAACTAGTGCATATGTATGTGTATATCTACTGAACTAGATTACCCAGTAAACTGTTGGTTGATGGTGAACTCTCTTCACTCAACCAAGGATCTTGTACAGACACAGGTGAATGCTCCTTCATCTCCTCTGCTATCGGCATAGCGGCACCACCCCTCTGTGGAGGAACAACCACTCTCCTACTTCCCAACCCTGATAATCTCTTGTTCATCGACATGTTAAACGATTTCTCACTTCCTTGATGTGGAGATGAACAAGAAGATGCAACTGATGAACCCATGTGCATGTTTTCATCCATCGGTGCCCAAGCGCTGTGCCTTATCTGCTCTAGCTCATCCGCTACTTCCATCATTGAAGGCCTCATGTCCCTATGAAAAGCAAGGCATCTAAAAGCAAGTTCAGCCACTTTATGAATAGACGATAGTGTCCATGCATCTCTATTTGGTTCAAGAAATGGGTCGATTATCTCGTCCACACGCCCTTTCCCGATCCTGTCAATTGCTAGAGCAGCCAAATTGATCTCGCTGTGAGGTCGTGAGAAGTCAACTACTCTCATAGCTGTGATTATTTCCACAAGAACAACTCCAAAACTATAAACATCACTCTTATCAGATAAATGAAAGTTCTGATGATACTGCGGATCGAGGTAGCCCGGGGTTCCTTGTGGTGCGGTGGAGACATGAGAGTCATCGGTCATACCGAATCTACATAGACCGAAATCTGCTACTTTTGTTTTGAAATTGAAATCTAAGAGAATGTTGCTCGATTTTATGTCTCTGTGGTAAATCGGAGGGTTCATGGCGGAGTGAAGGTGCGCAATGGCATGAGCTGTATCCGCAGCAATGGTGAGACGTATTGTCCATGGAAGAACGGAGCCCCTTTCTCGTTGCAGATGCTGAGAGAGGGTCCCGTTTGCCATGTACTCGTAGACAAGAATTTGTTCGCCTTCTTCAATGCAGCACCCCAGAAGACGGACCAAATTTGGGTGACTGACGGAGGATAGGAGCTTGATTTCGTTCATCACTTGATCGATGCTCTCGTGATCACGGTATCTTATCTTCTTGATCGCTACACGCTCACCGTTGTAGAGTTTTCCGGAATAAACCGTGCCGTAGGCACCCGTTCCTAGTCTTTGTTTTTCGGAGAAGCCGCTCGTTGCTCTGTCGATTTCTTTGTAGGGATAGAAGGGGACAATGAGGTTGCCAGCTGCCTCGTTGATGAGACGCCTCGCGCTTAATCTGCTCCTCAAGGTCTTCGCACGTTTCTTCAGACAGTAGCAAATCACGGCTACAGCGGCCATCAATGTGGCTCCCGCTATAATCCCTAATAATTGAATGATATGATGCTTTTAAGAACGCTGATATCTTGCAATATTTCATAATTTTAGATTTGGACATATACATCACAAAAAGACTCAAACTGAGTACCTCCAATAAGAATCACCACTTTCGTTGCACCTGAACCACATCGACTAAAAATACGCCCACGTCCTTCGCAGTGAGAGGCTGTTACAACGAAAGAAAATGAGCAAATGTTGAGATTCTTTAAGCTCTGAAAGAAATGTGTGAGAACAAACAACTGTATTGATAAAACTATTGCTCAATTGATGTATAGGCGATAAGCCAATATTTTTTTGTCTATTTTTAATTTGAACAACTCTTTTAACCCACCAAATGTAACTATATTTCCAACATCTAAATTAATTCATAAAGTTATATTGGCACAAAGTGAGCTAAAATATAGGATTCAAGATTCCTCAGTCAAGAGACTTGTCCTGGAATCTTCATCCTGCTGTCTAATTAACCAAAAGAGAGATCTTTTCAACAACAAAAAATCATTAGTCAATCTCCTATACACTAGCTGTGATGCCAACTTTTATATGACGGATATTTATTGCGTCAATGTTGTTGCAGTTTCTAAATAGTGCATCAACAATACCAGCAGCAATATTCTAATGCTATGTTCTCCAAAATTGAAAAAAACAACAAAGCAGTCAACGGTTTATCCAGCTGCCAGATTTGGACAAATTGGAGATTGCTTTGCAATCCATGTCATCTCTTTCCTATGACTTTTATGTACTCAAATTCTTGACAAGTGGGATGTGCTTTCTCATATTCATATATGTAAATTTAATTAGTCAAAGGAATTGAGTAGTAGCACCTTTGACTTTTGTGATTATCCACTTAACAAGTTGCTACACGCCAATAATGCAACACGTAAGCCTCATTAGCAGAAGATCATTCACGATTAGCTTATATACATCGTCATCCTGGAAACAGTCAACCTACTATCCTATTCCTTATTTTCCCTCTTTCTTCCATTTTCATTATTCTCCTTATATTTCAATTTCCTCCCAAGTAACCATACTTGCATATTGAATATAAAAGATAATAACTTTGTTATAATAGAAAGAGTCCCGTCCGAGGTCATCTCATTCTGTGAGACAGAGTATTTGATCCACACAAACAAAGTCAGCTCATTTATTTCATTAACCATATTGCTCAAACGTGGTTTCTAGTATCCGAGCCCTAGATTAAACTATGTTTCAGGATTCAATCCTAGCTAGTCCTAAGTTTACTAATTTACTCTCAAAATATAGTTAATTAAAAAGGGGTAAAATTGAAAATTTAATATTTTTATCCTATTTATTCTTAAATCTAAACACAAATTAGGATTAATTTTAAGAAGACAATCATAAATATCAAATGCATAATATCTTAAAATTAAGACAATCAATGCAATCATTTGAAATTATATTTTGCTCTATTAATCCTATCTAGGAAAGCAAACACCTCCAGATAGATTTCTTTTTATCGGACAAAAAGAGACTTAAATCCATAACACCACATAATGAAACTCTAACCATTTAAACTATTTTATTTCGTCCTCAACCTAGTGACAGTTAAAAGGCTTCATCTTGTTCAACTAACACCGAAGATGAGCTTTGAAATCTATAGAATCGTTCCTATATAAGTAAACATGACATTAATTAGATGAAAAGTCTTGACAACTCCTCAGCTGATTTAACCAAATATACCCAGTCAAATAAAGACAGCTAAAAAAACAGGTCAATATTTCCACTCTCACCAGCATATTCTATGGAAAAAGCAGAATACCCAAAAAAAAAAATGCTGTTCATATTGGTCATATTCATAGTTTCCCAGTCAAAACTGCGATTAGACTAAACAATTTAATAAAGCAAAGAAATGAACTGACCTTTCCGGCAACCTTCCCCGCCGGTGAAACCATCTCCGATGAACCCTTCATTACACGTGCAACGATGTCCTACCTTCCCTTTAACCGGAGTACAATACCCATTGGAGACACAACTACAGGCTCCCGGAAGCCACCACCCGAGCTCCACCGTCTGAAATTCCAGCGCCACAGACCTATTACCATTCCCTTTCAAATCAACCATGATCGACGATAGCAGAAATGAACAGTTCCCCTTACTTTTAACCTTATCCAAATCCAAAAACTCCGCATCGTCGTTAGGCTCGCTCGAATAACAACTTGTATTAAAATGAGTATCTCCTAAATCAGACCTACAGTCTTCCAGGTTAGCGATTTTAGACCTGAGCAATCTGCTAGGAATCGCGCAATCGTTAGTGGTGGGGACGCTGCAGTTCTCTAACAGAAGACCGTTGCGCCACGTCGGCGAATAATTTGTACCGAAAACCTGGGACAGTTCTCCGATCGGACGGTTACATTCAGCCGGAAGACTCACCAGAATCGAGTCGGAAGTGACATTTTGCACGTCAAAAGCCCCAATCATCATTTTCCCGGTGTGATTGCTGCTACAATCCAACTTGATGTCGCATCCATCAGAAAACCCAAACGGATAAGGAACTAGGTTTCCGCTGCAACTTCGAAGGCAAACGGCGAAAGACGTCAGGGGCAGAATTGAAAGGAGTGAAAGGGCAATTATGCGGTGAAAGAGGGGAATCATTGCTCGCAGGAAGAGGAAAAATTAGGAGATATTTAGCATGGTGCGAGAGGAATAACGAGTAGATAGCAATAATGGGTATAACGCTGGTAGAGCGTGATGAAGGTTGACTTGTGAAAGGGAGTATTAATGGAGGGAAATTAAAAAGAGCAGTTGATGTTAGTTGGCGAGAAATTTAATGCGCCTTCTTGTATTACTCTGTCGTCTTCAATTCTGGTAATTCTGAACTGCTTTCAATTTCTCCTCATCTTCTTCTGCAAAAATTATTTGATTTGATAAAACAATGGCGCCGCATCACGCATGAGAGAGAGAGAAAGAGAGAGAGAGAGAGAGAATGTGTTGTGTGTGAAATTTGGGAACAGAGGAGACTGTAAATGGTGGGGTGTGCTCGCTATATGCGCGTACTGAGCATTACAGATTGTAAAATGACAACTGTAACCTTCCTTCTTCTTTTTTTGCCCCTGTGTATTCGCTATTTGGAATTTTCTAATGAAATGGTTGTTGCCTTGTTGGAGATTGTTAACATATTACTAATATTGTTGATTTCTTTAATATATATATATATATATATTGTTGACTATTATTAATCTATTAATGAATGAGGTGTTCGTGTAGTTTGAATTATCAATTGTCGTGTTCTATATTGAAACCCAATTCTTTTATTGTTCTTGCTTTTATTTTTGGGCATAATTCTTTACTAGATATTTTGTCAGATGGGCTTGAAAAATAATTCAAAATGCGATGAACTTTTATTTTAAGAAAATATTTTGTGCAAGAGTTCCATTTTAGTATTGGAGTAATTCTTTTCTTTAGAACATGCATGATTGAGTTAAGATGTCATAAAGTCAAATACTTCTAGTTTGTTTGGACAGCCCTCAACAAAGTGTATTGAAGAAGATTTGCAACCTAATAGAGTAACATCTCTTGCACAACTATGGTCATTCTTTAGAGAGACAAGCCTACAAAAATTGGACTATTTGAATAATTATGTAAAGAAACTTCCTGCCTCTAGTCCCTTGGGTTCATTTTGAAAGTTGTTCCAAGGTGATTTTTTATTTCGCCTTCCTAAAGATGGCAAAAACAAGCTCGGACAATAACACAAAAAGATGCGGCAATCTGGGAATGTGATATCATAGAAGATTCTATAGAGTTTGTGCCTTTGTGGTTGGAACATTTTCGAAAAACTTTGGCAACGGAGGCGCTTGTGAATCCGAATTATTAACGATATTAGATGGCGTATATATAGTTATGGAAAGGGCATTTAGTTGAAGAGCGATCAACTTACGTTTGTTGGGTCACCCTCCTTCTCTCAAGACTCACGTGTTTGATTTAGATATTAGGATTCAGGCCACCCAGTTTTGGTGGACATAAAATCGATGAGAATGAAAGTCACAAAATTCCCTCACAGTAGGGTTGCACACCACACTACAAGCCTCTCAACTACCACTCACGATTTTATTGATCATACATTGAGAAGAGAAGCACAATAATATATATATGGTGGCTACCCACTACACGATTTTTCTGCACAGAAGCACATTTTTTTTCTGCACAATACTTATTTGTAAATATAGTGACTTTTTTGAACCTATGTGTAAGTCACCCAGATTTTTTTGGGATTAATATCAAAATCATCCCATAACTTTTTTTACTTCTTTTAATTTAATCACATAACTATGCAATGTTTCAATTTAGTCTCATAACTATTTAATGTTTCAATCTAGTCCCATAATAATTCAAATCTAACCAAATTAGTCCTAAATCGCTGGAAATGACATAAACAACGTCGTTTTACTCACGTGCCGTGTGAGCCAATTTCGCCGAAAATATAACACATGACTGGCACGTGAGTAAAACGACGTCGTTTTATGTCATTTCCGGCAATTTGAGACTATTTTGGTTATATTTGAATTATTATAGAACTAAATTGGAACATTAAATAGTTATGGTACTAAATTGAAACATTACATAGTTATGAGACCAAATTAAAAAAATAAAAAAGTTATAGGACAATTTTGATATTATTCCCAAATTTTTTCAATTGAATTTTCTTTTGATGTAATTTTAATGACATTCAAAGTTTCTCCGTTATATCTCGTGATTGCTACGCTTTGTCGAGTGTACTTTTTCTCATCTTTTTTATAACACAAATTCTAGTATGCACCCGGTTCCATAGTATGCACCTTAATTTTAGTTTAATTTTAAATTTAATTTGATTTTTTCAGAAACACACACTACACGCAGCACTATATATTTTTTGATATAATAAGTTGTTCTTGGGGTATTATAGAGAATTGTTCTTGGGGGTATTAAGGAGTTGTTCTTCGGGTATAACTAAATTGTTCTTCGGGTATTCCAAACTTGTTCTTTGGGTATTATAAGTTATTATTTGGGTATTATAAATATGTTCCTTGTTTTTGCTTTCGCAACTAATTTTCCTAAAATTCTGGAGAAAAAATCTATTCTTTTTGAGAATGAGTCCAAGCAGCCCATCACTATATAAAGATAAAGAAGCATTTGAAAAAAGCATTTGAATCGTTGTTTGTATTCACTTCGTAATATTTTATTTTATAAAATATTATGATATTAATTAATATATAATGATATAAGCTAATATATGTAATGATATCGAATTAATTATTTTTTATAAATAATTAAATTATTTTTTAGGCATTGTTAATATTTAGTTTATTCTTAGTTTTATAAATGTAGCTGCTGATATTAGGGTACTTTATTTTTTATATTGAAGTATTAATTTATTATTCATTGGGTGTTTCTTTTGCTTTTTTTTTTTGGTGTATAATTCATTTTCTGTGAAACTTCTTGTTTAATCTTTGGGTATTTTTATTTGGTCTTGGGTATTTTTATTTAGTCTTCGAGTATTTTTATTTGGTCTTCGGGTATTTGTTATATAATTTATGAATTCTGTTGTTTTTTTATAAATAATTTATTATTTAATTGTATTAATTCAATCATTTAAAATATTTTATTTTTAAAAACTTTATTAATAGCCGAAGAGATCTTTATTAATATAGTATATAGTTTAAATCATATTAAAAATGCTAACAATTAATCAATTTGTCAGTGCATCTTCCCAAAATATTTCGTCGAAGACATCCAGACGCCACTTTTTCTTATTGAATCAGCTTTTGATGCATACCAGGTACAATTATTCTTCATTGTTGATGTTATCTATATATATAATTCAATCATTAATGAACAGGTATTTTGATGCATACCAGGTACTTTTATTTTTGATATTGAGGTATTGATTTATTATTCATTGGGTGTTTCTTTGTTTTTTTTTTTTTTTTGTGTATAATTCATTTTCTGTGAAATTTCTTGTTTAATCTTTGGATATTTTTATTTGGTCTTTGAGTATTTTTATTTGGCCTTTGGGTATTTTATTTGGTCTTCGGGTATTTGTTATATAATTTATGAATTCTGTTGTAGTGTATTATTTCTCCAAGCCTGCACCCAAAATTTCAAGGCCGTTAGAAGAGGAAGCATAAACAACAGAGTATACTAATCATAATTTCAAACAAATGTCAAATTACAGTTTCTCTCATTAGATTGCAAATCAAATTACATCAGACGGTGCGGCCTTTCCCTCTCTTCCTTTGGGCGACAATTGCTAGGGGGAAACAGAGTAGTGGGCTTTGAATGTGCAGCCATGGATTTCAGGAGAGGAGCTTCATCAATGCCTGTTATCTTAATTGTGTACAACACCACACGCTTAATGAGTGACGTCGGGGTGACTGAAGAGAAATTGGATGGGAATTAGAGAAATTAATATTTGAATTAAGGGTGCATACCATGTACCCGATTCCACAACAGAATCACTCTTTTTATAAAGCAAGTAATTAGTATTGTATAGTATATGAAATTTGTCTTACAAATTGTTTTATTATTAAAGCATTTTCATTTAGAAATATTGACGTATTTCATTACACCTTAATAAAAGATCTTAGTCCTGTATGCACCAAGTGCACCGTACAATTTTAATTTATTTAAAAAATTACATAAAATAGTTTGATACATATAGTTTTTGAATCAAAGAAAAAAAATTTAATCGTAAAATGCTTGTAGTGTTGTATATATAGTGCATGTTTGCAAACTCTAAATAAAAAATAGAAGTACTTATTTTTTGAAGAAAAACACTTAAAAACATGTTTTCAACTATTATTCTAAGTGATTATTATCACTTTTGGTCAAGCAATAAATTTTAACTTCTAGCTTCCACTTAATCACTTCTACACATTCCCAAAAAAATAATAATTTAATACCCTTTTTAAAAGTACCTCTTTTGCAAACATAATTCTCTTGATTATTTTTTAAAATAACTTAACTTTAAAACACTTCTTATTTTTTTTTTTATTAAAAAAATTACTTAATAACACTTTTTAATTTCTACTAGTGCTTGCAAATAGACACATAAGTATACAACTACGAGTTTTTCGGGTCCTCAAACATTATTTATAGCTGGGACCATAAATTTTAACAAGTCCTTAGAGCATGATCAAAGTTATAATAACATATTGATGTGTAGCTTAAGAATTGATTTAGTCAAATCATGTGTTATTTAGGTATTTTTAAATTTAAAATGATAAGATAATTATAATTTTATATTTTATGTTGAAATTTATTTATTTATTTTACATTTTTTTTACCTTGTTCCCATTAATATGGTTTAGCTCACGAAATATAAAGTTTATATCCCGACTCTTAGTGGTCCGCTATAATAAACTGTTAAGATACAAAACCATTTAGACCCATAATTCTATTGGACCGACCTTAATAGGTTAGGACCAGTCTATTTAATATCTATACTATATGCAACCCATTAATATATCCTTATGTAAGATTGAAGATTAATACAGAGATTGTGAAACAGTTCACATATGTTGCGTATCCTTTATGTTGTGAATGAATGATTCCAAGGTGAATACAATTTAAAGAACTGTCACATTATCAATTTAAATGAGTTTCACATTATCAACTAAAATTATTTGATACAACCTTAGTCTTGTATGCATCAAGTGCTCTGTGCAATTCAACTTCATTTTTAAAAAGTCAAACTAAATACTACTAAAAAGTCACACATGCTAGTACTGAAAAGAGTATTTTTAATCGTGTAATTTTTTAATAATTTATATAACTTTTCAGTAATAAATGGTGTAACTTTTTAAAAATACATTTAAATTGCACGGTGCACAAAAAACTTACTCTCTAGTATAATAAAATTTAACTAAAATAATATATTAATATTTAATAAATAGGATCCACGTATTAGATTTCAGAATTTGTTAGCCGAATTCTACACATAAAAAATTCAATACGGCCCCATTTGGATGGATGGATTTGAAAATGAATGAATTTTAAACAAAAATACATGTAAAAGGCATACATTTTAAGTTAAAAATTATAAAGAGATGAGAGATAAGAAAAAAAGTAAGGAAAATGAGAGATGAAAGGGTGGAGAGGAGAGATTTCACAAATGACATGAGTTTGAAGAGGATTCAGAATTCCTCAATTCTAGACATAAAATGTAATCTAATAATTTGTAAATACATGGAAAAAATGATTACTTGTGTGTGAAATCCATGAATTTCAAATCCACCCATCCAAATGGAGCCTACGTAAATTTAGAAAATCTTTAAAAAAATGAGTATGAATTTAATATTGCACGATAATATTTTTTAAAAAATTTGTACATCATAGGTGAAATAGATGAGACAAATAAAAATGATCGAGGTAAGTAAATAAAATCAAACAATATAATATATTTTTAAAAGTTAAATTCCTAAATTCTAAGGTTGAATTTATTTTTTCCCTAAATCCTAATCCATAAACCCTAGTAAGTAGAGAGTAGTCTCCTCCGCACCTCTCAGTTCGCGGCCATCCACTCTTGCTCTTTTCTGTTCAATTTCTGGTCGTTCTACTCTTCTCCACACTTTCCCAGTTCGCCGGGCTCCGACGACGGCGGGTTAATCCGACCCATAAGATTGTAAGCGCAAACTCTTGTCTATCTATATGATGAGAAGAATAGATTTGTGTTTCTTTCATTATTGGATTTCTACGGAAGATTCTGTAAAAACAAATAGCTATATCAATTGTAATATATTCACTTGCTTAAGAATTTCGTTCGATTTGTATATGATTTGGCAATGACTAGAGCAACAGAATTCGGATTTCTTTTCTGTGTTGTGGCCACATCGTATGTAGCGAAATCCCTAACCCTAGAACCCTTTTCAGATTAATATGTCGGACGCCGACTCTGATGCTCCCGAGGAGGTCACGATCCAACAGGTTCGCTTGATTCTAGCTTTTATTTATATGTGGAATTCTGGAATATAATTTCTAATTAATCTAACTTTTACCAGGGGATGCAACAAGATAAACAAATACAACAGGTTCAAAGAGAAAATAAGGCGAGGTATTGTTTATAAACTTAATAATGTTGTTACGTTGAGTTCATAGGGTTTGTTGATTGATTATTGATCGATGATTGTAGGTTGGAGGTTGAGTTTTTTCGTTATTAGTGAGAATTTGTAGGAATACCAATTGAGATTGAATGAGCTCCTAATAAAATTGGATGTTGATGTATTGTATGTAGGGTGTGTGCATTCATAAATGAAAACATGTTCCTGGTATTGTAAGTGTATAATGTCGACAGAAGACGCTCAAAATGCTTTCTCTATTCATTATTTTTTTCTCTCATCTGATTCAGATTAATCAATTAAGATATAAAAGCTGCACCATTCTCATGTGTTGAATGATGAGAGACTGCCAATACTCGGTCTTTGCTCATCCTTTCATTGCCACACTGTGTTTTGGCTGGAATATATATTGGGTCTATGTCTATCTGATGATATTGCATCTCTAGGTGTGCTTCAACGACAATTTCTGTAACTATTGCCTGCTGTTATGGATTATGGAATGCTAACTACTCTTTGACTAAAATTGAATGCCAATATAGAGTGACAAATGTGGATGTCTTTTAGGGTAGTTCGTGAGGTGAAGGAGCGTCGTAGACAGTGGGCACAGAAATTGACCCCACGACCTTTGCCCAAAGAAAAAATCATCAAAGAAGCAGAAAAAGAAACAACTGAAGAGTCTCAAGTTAACAAAGGAATGCTACCTGATGATATTGTAAAACATCTGGCAGAGCGTGAGAAGTACGTTCATTAACTTCTCATTGGCAATTTCATCCTTTCCATGTATGTTTATATGCCCATATCCTGCTGTGATTTTTGGGAGCCTTTATAATGGCGTGCTTTATCTGCAGAAAAGTGTTTACATCAGACTCTGAGGATGAGAAAGTTGAGAAGAAGGCGGCCTCAAAAAAGAGAAGGCTGAAGAAATCTGGGTTAGTCATCCTACTCTCCTTTTGATTAGATTCCAGTTTTGAATCTCATAACCTTATAGGATATAAACTTCGACATATGTTGTTTGTGACAGGTTGGAACCTGTTATTTTGAAGGACATACCAACTGCTCAGTGCGTACAAAACTCATTGGAATTCTTGAAGAAGCGAAAAATGATGGTTTCAAGATCCTCTGCAGTTTTGAACAATTCAAATCAAGCACTGCGCCTGCTGTCAAAATCCGGGTTTCTGAACTAAGGTAAGATTAGATAAACATATTAAAAAAAAAGAGCAAATTATTGCATTTTTGGCTGCCAAACCATGTACCTCAGTTAAAGTTTAGAAATTCAGTGGCCCATGAATTAGATATATGATCCTGATACAGATTAAGTTGATTTGTTAGCTGCATTGTATGTCTTGCGAAGGAATTATATTAATGGATTGTTGTATGTGGGATGCATTGGGAAGTGACACAGGTTTGAACAATGTAATCAACCGATGGTCGGAGTAAATGATGATTTAAAATGATTATCGTTTTTTGAGATAAATGCTCCTTTGGAAATCCTCATACAACATTATTTTTAGGTATCAGAGAAAATTTAGTTCCCTGATATTGACCTTGGCACGTTTGATCTAATTAATGTATCAATTGGAATGTAGGGAAAATGTGGATCAAATTTGCATGTTTTTTTGTTCATTGTTCTGGCCAATGGTTTCTTCCGTACCTTATTTAGAAAACCCTCTGATTTGTCTGCATAATTAAATGATGCAGCAAATGACTATGATGTAATGATGCATTAATTAATATTTATAAAAAAATTACTCTCATATAAGTTCATAGTATAAAACTCATACTATGCATTCGTTTGTGATGCAATTTTTTTATATGAATTATAAATATTTACATTGTGATATTAATTTATAAATGTAATAGAGTCAGTATATGAATGTTAATGGTCTTATTTAATGAATATTAATAGTATAAATTTTATACTGTAAATAAATTTCATGGGAGAGATTGTGATCTAAGAGCAACTCCAACCCTGCGCTATGCGCCAGGTTGGAGATGAATTTTACCTCCAACGCAGCGCTACAATTCAGCGCCACATGAGAGTTGTGAACAGTGTCGCGCTGATTCTAGTGCGCACTATTCACCTGCTCTAGACTTTCTTTTAAAATAATTTTATTTATGTAATATTTTGTAATACTTTTATATTTAAATTGTAATTATATAAATTAAATTTATTAAAAATTAAGAAAATATATATAGCGTAGAATGTAGTGCGAACCACTGAAGATGAATTTCAAATTCAGCGCCACTCTAGTGCGAACTCTGTGCTAGAGTGGTGCAAACGGTTGTAGATGCTCTAAAAAAGAGAGCTTGATAAAAAAATCTTGTATAACATATACCATCCTCCTGGGAATTATTCAACCTATGGAATTCTTGTGGAGTATGTTTTTTTTTTTTTTTAATTTAAAAAATGGATATAGATTTTAAAATCTAAAATTCATTTTAGTTTAACTTTTGAAAATAGAATTTTGAAATTCTAATCTTAGTCCCCAATAAATAGTCTAAATAAACATATTAATTAATTATAATTATATTTTTATTTCACTCAATAACTATTCTATTTTTATTTTTTCTTACATTATAAAGTTAAAATTTATTCAATTAATTTTTTTAAAAAGAACACGGATTTTGAAAATTGAATTTTAAAAGTCGTTTAAAGGTCAAAAAGAATATTCCCGTCGTGTTAGATAAATTTAGATGGAGAATCTTGTAATTTAACTTTGTTAGATGAGACAGTTTTTTTTTTTTTTTTTTTTTTAAAATTTAAATTATTTAATTTTAATTTAGGTTTATGAATATGTAGTTAATTTGAAAAGAGTTATGTTTTTAAACGTAAAATTATTTGGAGTCGCATTTGGTCGCTTTTCTGGCAATGGTAGTATGGTGCCTAGTTAGACGCACTTGGAAGTCGCGTTTGAGCCGTACAAATCGTGTTTTGTATATGATTTTGCGCGCCCAAACATGATTTCTTCAAGTAGCCACCAAAGGTACATGGATGAAATTGTGACTCCAATTCACATTTGGACCGTTGATTTTCATGTCTCTGTGTATTTTCCCTCGAAATTGCGCTATCAACTAACGCGATTATCATGTTTGACCATTCTGTGGAAGAATTGTTTTCTTTTTATAATTCGTTTCTTCACACAATAAAAATACTCCTTCACAACAATAGTATTCTTCTCTTTAATCTAAGGTTTCATTTGAATGGATGGATGAATTTGAAAATAAATGAATGTAAAGAAAAAATACATTTTAAGTTAGGAATTATAAAGAGACGAGAAAGAAGGGAAAAAGTAAGAAAAATGAGAGATGGAAAGGGGTAGAGGAGAGAGATTTCAAATAATATGAGTTTGAAGAGGATTTAAAATTTCTCAATTTTAAACGTAAAATGAAATCTAAATATTTAATTTGTGTGTGAAGTCCATGGATTTCAAATCTACCGATCCAAATGGAGCCTAAGCTTTTTTCTTACAGTTAAATAAATAAAGAAAACTTTTTTATAGGTGCACATAGTTCAACTTGCAGTTGTGCACAGAGGAACATATCGTTGTAGTGAAAGGTTCTGAGGTGGGTGAAAGGTTTGAATTAGGGTTGGAGAATGGTTTTTTTTGTGAAGGAACGAAGTCGTAATAGAGAGCAATTCTCTCATAGAATAGTCTGTCAAACATGATAAATGTGCGTTGATTGACAACACAATTCTCGGAGAAAATCTGCAGCGAGCCTCATGACATCTTTCGAATAGGAAGGTATTTACCTTATTCTCTTTTAACACTCGCTTTGAATCCAACACCTGCTTTAGTATATGCATAAAAATCAATGTGAATTGGAGTCATCATTTGTGGGGCTACTTGGAGCATGCCCATCATATAAATTATTCATCATACAAAATTCCAACAACACGAAAAAAAAAAATTAAATATACGCCTAAAGAAAGTTGAATAAATATCTAAAAAGATTAATAAGCACCTAAAAAAAATTAAATAAATGCATAATAAAATTGAATAATTGTCTAGACAATTGAATAAGTGCATAAGAATATTGTATAAGTGCCTAATTTTTGACTATGTTCCGTGCTTGGTACCTTTCTTCCATTTTCCTCTGCCACCATTGCCTAACTTTACTGGAAATATAGAAGGCGCACCACCTCAACCCACCACCTTCTGATGCCATCGTCCATGGTGGGGACTCCGACGCTGCCTCTCTCGAGCAACACGCTGTCGGATGGTGCCAATCATGATGATTTTCTATTTTCTTCTGCCTATCTTTACCGGAAAGGAAGAAGGGGCAACACCTTTGCCACCTTCAAAAGCCACCACCCATGATGGGGACTTCGATGCCGCCTCTCTCACGCAACACGCTGTTGGAGGATGTCGTCTCCCCACGTGATATGTCGACGTCTTCTTTCTATTGCATTGTCTTTTAGCCTCGATTTGGAGGGAAGAAAGTGGGGTGGCCGTCTCTTGGCCTCGATATGAAAATAATCCTTTTTTCGACAATCCCTGTTCCAATTCCATCTCCCCCCCTTCTGGCGGTGAAAATGATTCTTTTTCTTCATACTTTCACCCAATTCATGAATTTTGCAGCGTCCATCTTTGGTGACAGAGAGAAAGGGGTGGGGGGACGGGAGGGCTTGCACAGCTTTACAGAGAAGAAAGTGTGATAATAAAGAAGAAAGTGTGATAATGGAGAAAATAATTGGCTCACTTACACAACTTTATAGAAAAAGGGTGTGTTTGGTAAATGTGAACAGGGTGAGATAAGGATCATTATCCACCTTAATATACCCATTTGGTAGCATGTAGAAAAAATGCCAATGACCCTATAATTCGTCCACCCAATACTTCTACTACACTAAAATCTCTCATTTCTACTATTCTTCTTTACATTCTAAATCACACTCCATGGGCATTACTATTAGAGCTGGCAAACGAGCCGGGCCGGCCCAGCCTATTGGGCCAACTGGCATTCACGGGTCGGGCCGGACCGGCCCATTTTTTAGTCGGGCCTATAAAAATTGAGCCCAGCCCAGTCCAACTTAGCCCACGGACTAACGGGCCAGCCCGACTCATTTTTTTAAAATAATAATTTTAAAAATTATACTATAATCACTGCTGCACTACTATTAAGTATTAACTCATACTTTACAATTCACAAACTAACAACAAAAATATAAAATAGAACTAAAACCACAAATTCAAATATAAATTATAAAGAAACAAAGATCATTACTCATAGTCATAATGTCCTAATATAATAAAAACAGTTCATAAGTTCATATTTTTAATTCTATTATTTTAAAATGAATTTAATTTTAAATATATTATTTTAAAATGAATTTAATTATATTATTTTTTAAAATAAATTTTATTTCATCGGGCTAGACGGGCCAGCCCGCAGCCCACCGGATGAAGCCCATTTGGCCCGCAGGGCCAAAAGGGCCAGGCCAAAACGACCCGACTTTTTTTGGCCACTATTTTTTCAGCCCAGCCCAGCCCAACCCATACATCGGGTAGGCCGAGCCGGCCCATCGAGCCGGGCCGAAATTGCCAGCTCTAGTTACTATATACTCCCTCCGTCCCAGAATTACTTTCATAGTAGTCCCGGGCACGCGAACCAAGGAAAAGTAAATATGTGAGTGTAAAGTTAAATAATAAAATAAGAAAAAGTGTATTTTGTTGACTTTTGTGAGAGAAATTTTTTTTTTTTAGGTGTGTGAAAGAAGAGTTGAGACGTCCAAATAAGGAAAATGTGAAAGTAGTTTTGGAACAGAGAGAGTATATTTTTATAACAGTGAGTTAGATAAAAAGTTGAAGGAGGTCGACTATTGGCGCACACCACCAATAGCCCAATTCTTGCAGCCGGAAACTACTCTCTGTTGCGAAACATCAATTCAAGCTGTAAACCGCCACATTCCACGGCCATTGTAGTCGCAGCCCAACACCGTTCACTCTGAATCAAAACCACTGCACTAGAAAACCCTGCAACCTTTGGCCACCATTTCAGTCGCCGGAGTCCGCACTTCCACCAAAATTTTCGAGCTAGCCCAACATGTAGGGCCCATTTTGACAACTCTACTTGAGGTTGTCTTAAATATGAAATATTTTTTAGAAAAGATATTTGAAGTAAAGTCTACATTCCAAAAATGACTTTAATTAATTAGAATCAAACGGTGATAGTGAATTTCACAAGGAAGTAATTTCCAATTTTACTACTCCCTCCGTCCCGTAGGAATTTGCAACCTACGGGACAACACATTTTTTAAGAAAAATATATTTTATATATAAAATAGTGACATATAGATAAATATGTGTATGTTTGTGAGTGTACATGTAAATTAATTTTTTCATTTTTAGTGTGTAAATTTGTGTGGAATATCATGTGCAAATTTCTATGGGACAGGAGTATATTATATCATGACAAAAAATAAAAGTCAAAGTCAATCTCTATCTGCCGGTAGATTATATTTTTCCAAACCAATATTTACACGAACAATTATATATTACAATCTCCAAAGTAAAAAATAGGAGAGACTTAAAATTTTTTTACTCGGGGTTAACCATCCAAACAAACAAACTTACAAAGAAATATTTTAAAATTTGCATTAGTATTGTAATTTATTTTTTGGAGTAAAAATAATAACATTTTCATTTCGCTCTTTTTACGATTTTGTGTTCAATATAATAATTAAAAAAATAACACTTTTTTTTCAAATGTTAGGAAAATATATAACAAATTATATACTCCATCTGTCCCATAGGAATTTGCACATTTTCCTTATTCGGACGTCCCACACAAATTTGCACACTACTAAAAAAGAAAACATTGATTTATGCGCACACTCACAAACTTATACACATATTTACCCATATGCCACTACTTTATATATAAAATACATTTTACTTAAAAAATGTGCCGTCCCGTAGGGTGCAAATTCCTACGGGACGGAGGGAGTATATTTTACCGTTTTAGATGAATAGTTAGATAAAAAAAATTAATACAAACAGAAAACATGATAGTATTTCATAGTGTTCTGTCAGGCCCCCAAGAAAAGGGGACACAAGAATAAATTTCTTTTCCTTTGGAAAAAAAAAATTTTGCTTTGAAGAAAATTATGGAATAATCAACAAAATTGTTTCTGTATTACATGGTAGTAAAATTTCATTTTACTCCTATTTTCTACCTTCCTTTTGACTATTCTTAAAAAACTGATAATGTTTCTAACTTAATCAGAACACCAAAACTAAGTACTGACCTCATTCATCAGCCACAAAACTGTATCTTGCCTGCTCCTGCGTGCTCAGAAGAACATTTTTACAAGCCCATCCCAGTCCCGACATTTTGTCGATAAAAAATTCAGCATCAGCTTGCGCGGTTGTCTTGCTTTCGTTCATTAGTATAACCCAATCCCTAAAACCCGAATCTGAAGAATCTTCTAAACCCTTTTCCCAACTGATTGTATTGAATAGGAGGCCCTTGCGTACATAGCAAGCCTACGCACGTGTTCACAGATATCATATTAACCACAAGTTCATGAGGAAAAGAGTTTCAACATCTTGCTTTCAGTAACAGAGAAGAAAATTCACCTGCAATAAACTAATGATTACATCTGAGGTTCGAGCTCCTTCTCTTAGACAGACAAGAATTCCATGCTGGATAATCACGAGAAGAGGTGATTAAAATGAAAAATTACAGCAGAAAAAGTTATGGGCTTAATGCATTAACAGGTCTTTGAATTATCGACTTTTGTTTTGATAGGTCCCTGAATGATACTTTTTGTTTCAAGAAGCCCTTTAGGTATCCAAATTTAATTTATGAGCTCCTACGAGATGAAAATAGAAAGAATTTTTCGATTCATCCTAATGATCACGTTAAATAATGTACATGTCAACTTCATTTCATTTTATAGTATAAAGTATTTTTTGGGAAGACAAGTTAGGTCCTCATCACCTGAAATATTGGGGTTAAAACAACTTGACAAAGCACATCCAAATATTAATAAAATTGACGTGCATATATTTTAACGTGACCATTAAAATGAATCAAATTGGGGGGGGGGGGGGGTGTTTAAAACAAAAGATAGTTTAAGGACCTAACGAAACAAAAGTTGATAGTTTAGGAATTTGTTGATGCATTATGCCTAAAACTAATACTTCTATCATACTCACATCTGTTACTTGCGATCCACTTCTGATGTTCTCAATGCAAATGAAGTAGAAATCTTCATCTTTTAAAGATTTCAATGTCATCAAAGATAGCCTCGGAATTTTTCTCTTGGGATTCAAGCAACCTATTCTAATTGGCACTAGCTCCCTGCCTGATCCAAATGTGACCAAGAAGAAGTATTCGATTGATTCTATAAATTTTAAAAGGAAAATTGAATAATTTTGAGGTTAAATATAGAGAAAAACCCTTACCTTTGCTCCATAAGAAATCAATACCTTCCCGTTTGCTCACTTCAGCTGGTGAAGGGATATACCCAAGCTGAATCCAGATGTTTATTATCAACTCAAGCCTATCCTGGAAAAGATATCTTATAATGAGATATCTCACTAACTCAACAACAGAATACTGGAGATTAATAAACCATAAAGAAATCTAGTAGTAGAATAAACTACACGATTTTACTTCATAAACACATCAAATATATTTTTAAAAAATTGCATCACGATACAGGCCGTGAACATATGGCATTTAAAATCACACAAATCAGCATCTAACTAGACATATTGTTCATGCAAGAGCAACACAAATGGATGAAAATTTTAATATTTTCTAGAATATAGTGGTGATCACATATTTGCATCATAAAACATGTAAAAATATGAATGAGAACTCAAATACCCTTGTGTTTTAAGCAAAAATCGCGATTAAATATTCGCAGGTATATATTGGACTAACCTTAGTTAGTGTTTGCAGATGAACATGTTTTAGTGCTTGATAGATCCCGAAAAGGTCAACAGCAGAGAATATCGGGTACAAAACAAATGGTAGAGCTACCAAAAATCTTTGACAAAACAAACAAGTTAAACATCATTAAGCAAGTCTATTTGATTCTTTAAAACAAAATAGCTATATTACTTTTTGATGCATAACTTGACAAGGAAATAAAATAGCACCATTCTTGGGGGAAAATGAATACGAGCATAGCAACAGCTACCTTTGATTGTTTCTAAGCAAAATGTTGAAGGTAGCAGCAACGAGAAGACCGACGTTGTCAAAGCACACTGTCTGAATCTGAAACGCAAACCAAGAATCAGATATTATGAAATGAAGAATACAAGTAATAGTACTCGAAATCTTTGCATGATTTTGTAATGTACCTGGGCTTTCGCAGAAACCTCACCAAGGTTGTCTGAGATGGCAAAGCTTTTGTGGACAGCAGTCTGACAAGATAATAAATTGAGGTGTCTGTCACCATGTACATAACTGGTTACCATTATATGCAGAAATGAAAATTGTTTGGATGCTAAAGTATGCCATTATTATTAATACTGTAATCGAAGCAGCTAAATTATGTGCTTAAATAAATTGGGTGCTTTTGATGATATTCTTTTTAAGCAGAAAAAACTGTAGTCATTATGAAATTTTGGCAACATCTTGTAACAGAAGTAAGTTGCAAAATTGGTCCCAAATTTATTGGGTGCTGACGATTTAGACCTATACAACAAATTTTCTAAGTTAAGTCTTATTCTTATAACTTTTAAAATGATCGAATTTTAGTCCTAAATTGACAATGTTGCATGATTTTTGCACGTTGGCCTCACGTGAGCTACCAGAGTTCCATGTAGAACCGCATTAATGACTTGGCATCGCTTACGTAGCATAACGAGACTCAAACGTATTAATTTCAATTAGAAAGATCAATATAGGACTAAAATTGCAATATAATAAAAATTATGGGAAAATTAATCCGTGTGGGACTAACATCTCCAACACCCTATAGAAATAAAGACCAATTTTGCAATTTACTCGATGTAACAGTCTGCACTGCCGAAAACCAGAGGCATAGAACCAGTAGTTTTTCAAATGGACCAAGGATCTAGACATCAATGCTTACTTATTTGATTTCCTATAATTCCAAATGATGAATAATCAGATTCATAGGTTAACATGAACTGATGAAGCAGTATTGCTGAAACTTACACCAGTTGCTATGTAGCAAGCAAGGCTTATTTGCTTGGCAATGTTGGCTATTGTTGCGAGAAGCAGAAAGTATTGGGGAAAGGCGGGAGTCAATAACTCAACTCCGATGCTCAGGCTGAACAGAACTGAAGTTGAGAACCTGACTCTCTTCAGTTAAAACAAACAAAAACAAGTCAGAAAGTTGTCGAATGCAGCTAATAATATTTAAGCAAAGCAAGAAATTCTTGAAGGGTTTAGCGCAACTCAGGGGGCACTTGGTTCAAAATTCTTCAATGGTATAGGTTAATTGTGGTGGTTAATGAGAATAAATGATGACGAATTCACCTCATCATATTTCATACAAGGTAATGAGACTCAAAATAAGTGAATCATTACTCCATTTTGATTAACTATATTCTCCTCGTTAATCATTTCTACTCAATCATTCTACTATTCCAGTAATTTCAACAAACAATCATTTTTTATCCCCAGCTTATCCCAAAATTAGATCATTATACTACTCCCTCCGTCCCAGCGGAGTTTTCACCTTTGGGATGACACAATTTTTAAGAAAAGTAGAGTGTTGTGTAAAGTTATATTATTAAAATAATGAAATTAGTTGGATTGTGAGGATAAAGTTAAAGTAATAGTTTCTATTTATAGGGTGTGAAAACAATTGTGGGACGGACTGAAAAGGAAAGTATGAAAACAATTATGGGACGGAGGAAGTAACAATGTAATCACAATTCTAACTGCACTTACAATAATTCTCATTATCATTCCTATTGAAGAATTTGAACCACGCCATCCCCCCTCCCCCCCATACATACACACACACACACAATTCGTTGAAGGGAAGGCATGTGCAACTTAGGTTGAAACTAGAATTAAAGATTCACCAAACTTGGTGAACAAATAGGATAATACAGTACTTTACCAACCGGATATGCGTGGCAAAGAAGTTGTACCTTGAGATTGGTATCAAAAGCTGAAGCAAGGCTGGCAGTGTATATGCAGCGACTCAGCCGCCCAAGCCCATCCTTCAAAACCCAATTTAGGGCGGCAGCTGATGGGAGTGAACGAGAAGAGCCGATTCCTATTGCTCGAAACATTGCCTAATATGAACACTCAAAACGTCACAATTATCCTGAGTCAATATGTGCAATGCGTTACTTACATAATCTGAAAGGAAATGAGGTTACATAAAAAGTATGCAGTGATAACTTCAACAACCCAACAGCACAAAGAAAATCACATCCATATCAGTCTCAAGTTATTTCAAATCTTGTACCATATATATTCAGACACAAACACACTCGACGCACAGAGCTCCTTTAAAGTTTACCTCATTCAATCTTATTTTATCAATCTAAAAATAAACTGAGTACCTGAGTAGCAAGGACCTGAAGAGCAGAGCTGAAAACTCTATGTAAAAACTTCCATTTCACATACTCCAAATAATTCTCACTCACTTCTCTGGGAAGAAAAAAGTTCCTTATCGCAGCCCCACAAAGCCTAAGGAGCTTCCGCATACCATTTTCAAAACTAAGAGAAAAATCCCAGATTGAAAACGATTCGATTCCATCAACAGAGACAAATTGCAGGTCCTCCCCATCCCAAAAGTACCTTGAAACCGACCCAGAATGACGTATGACAACAGGGAGGTCGAAATTATCTTGGGTTTTGTCATAAATGAGGTGGGGTTTTATCGTTTGGTCGTCTCGAAATTCAGGGTTGAAGTTGATGGAGGTATTCGAGGATTTTGAGAGAGCAGAGGGTTTAAGAGAGGTTTTTGGATTGATGGGTTTTGTGATTTTGATAGGGTCGTAGCGCAGAGGCCATGAGGAATATAGGTATGAATTTGAAGGTGCGTGAATTGCTACTCTCATCACTTGCTATCCAAGATTGAATGATAAATTGAGGACCTCCCTCTCTGTGAATTTGGATGCTCAAGAAGAGATTGGCATGGACAAAGCGTATTCTTTCTTCCTCTTCAGATTCTATTTTTATGGTTTAGAGCGGGATTTCCTTGTCTCACATCACACCATACCTTTTTTTTCAGCTTGTACCCTGGATTTTGTGATTTTTAAATATATGTATTTTTAAATAAAATAGTAGTAATAATATAAAATAAATATATAATATATAATTATGTGAATAATTATGTAAATTAATATTTTTTAATATTGTGCAAATGTAAATATATATAGAATATTGAAATAAAAAAAATACGTAAATTCTTCTGGAATGGATGAGTAAGAGGACGTTTGGTATAATTGTAAGGAATGAAAATGATATAAGAATGAAATGAGTATGGAATTAAAGTCATAGTTCTCAAATAGCTGAACTATGGTCGATTCCTTAATTTTTAGGAATCAAAATCATAGTAAAATTATTCCAAACGAACACTATGACTTTAAATTTCGTTTGTAATTTCTATTTAAATAATCCACTAAGGGCTCATTTGGTTCGTAAGATAAAAGTATCTATCCGTCAAAATCATGCATGTTTTTGACGGATAGATACTTTTATCTTACGAACCAAACATACCCTAAGTCTAAATTATTCCAACATTCTGCAAAAACAGAACGCGCACACACCCCCTACAATTTGTAAAATTGGAACCTTCGGGTATGCATAAAAATGTATTCTCTCCATTTCAACTCTACTCGCACATTTGTCTATTTAAACATCCCAATCATATTTTCAAATACCTAAAACAAAAAAATTTAATGCTCACAAAAATTGATAAATTACACTTTCTTATTTTTTTTTATTTAACTTTAGAGTCACTTATATATTGGTTAAAAAACATCACTATATTTTCAAATTAGTTCAAAAAATTTGCACGATAGTATGTTTTTTTTTTTTTTTTGCACGGAAGTATTTTATTTTTGCACGGGACCAATATGTATTTTTTGTCAATTTCTTGAACCATTTTCCCTTGACTTTATACTCACATGCTCCATTTTTGTTTTTTTGTTCATGCATAATCTCCAAGTTTGATTATTTTCAAAACAGAGGGAGTAATTTAGATGGATTCCAGGAATAGGTGAAAAACCACTTCACGTGAATTTCAAAATTAATATTTTATTTGAAAACTTAAAATACTCCTATTAAAAAAACACATCGAATATAAATTATATTAGACAAATTTATGGATGCTTGAATGCCTTCATTTCTAATAACTTTGAAATTCGATTTAAGTTTTGGTATAACTTTGACTAACGTTAAAAATTAATTGAATTAATATATTATTATAATAAAAACAATTAAAAAGGTGTGGAAAAGAAAAAAGAAAAAAAAAAAGGAACACCACATCAAGCAAAAATTCAAATGCCAAAAACATTACATTCACCATTATCCATCACCTTCTCAACTTGACATTTACTAAAAAGCATAAACTCAAAAACTTAAATTGCTGGTAATTTTCAAAAGCTATACAGGGAGAAGTCGGTAAATGCAAGAAAAACTTACCTTCAACTCTTTCAATATTTTTAGATTGCAGCAACATGCAACATACAACATATCTTAGATATCAAAATTGGTATACTCTCTCTCTCATCATCGACAGAAAATTCGACCCCAATTGAATTCGTCTTACTATTCCATATTGATCCATCACTTATCGTATCGTTCAAGGTGCCGCGGGTTTTGGCCGGTTGGCGTACCTCCCATATCTCCTGGCAACCTCAGCATCGGATAATATATCCCACACCTAAAACAAATAGCATATTGACTGCTTTCGTAAGAAGGCGCAAGAAAAAACCCAGTGCAACATGAGGTAAATGTTTTTTTATGTCCGACAATGTGCCCCATTTTGATTTTCGTCCGAATATGAAATTCATTAATTTCTTTAAATTTAATTTTTGGTTCTTTTACCGGTGGTAACAGGTAAACTTACAGGTAATCGCTGATGTGTCATTTGCTAATAAATGTTACGTCAGCTATTACAGGAAATTTTACCTCTTACAACCAGTAAAAGCACCAAAACGTTGAATTTGGTAAAAGTTAAGGACGAATTTCAAAATCGAAAAGTGAGGACTAAAATTGAAGTGGGTATAAATTATGGGAGTAAAAAAAACATTAGGCCTAAAACATTTATTTTCACCCACCTCCAACTTTCCTTTGGACCCTCCGATTCCTAATGTGAAAGGGCAATCTTCTGAGAAAGAAATCGAAAACACCGCCCCCTGAAAACATACGCCAGCAATTCATCATAAAGTCATAAACATTGTAATAATCTAGTTTAAACCACTGGCAACCAGAAAATACATATCTTCATAAATAGTGAATATTCTCATTTATAACCAACAAAGACATATCTTCATAACTAGCGAGTATTTCTCATTTATAAATTCATTTTTTAAAGGGAATAACAAGAGAATAATGAAATTTGACATACTGCTTTTGGATTTTTAGAAGCAATGCATGATGGCTCGTGTGACAAATCCCAGAGTTTTACCTGCAGCGACGACAGGGTTCAACAGGCTAAATATCTCACATTAAACAAACACAGTGAAAAATAAATTGAAACAAGACAGAATATGAGGAATACCATCTTATCCATGGAACCAGTAGCAAGGAGCTGCAGGAATTAGAAAAGTGAGTTGAGATATAAACAAAAAAGGCTTACAAATCAAATGGATAAAGATATGAAACACATACATTTGGAACTGATTTATGATATGCAACTGCACAAACTGCTTTGTCATGCGCATGGAGAGTGAAACTTGGCTTAGACTGAGCAGATGGATCTGAGCTAGCAGTACGAATATCAAAACCCATAACCATTCCATTTTCCAGACTGACCTGAAACAATTAGATTAACAGGGGGAGAAAGGATTTCATAAATTTCATTTCAAAAGCAATTGACTTCTTCAGTGAGAAAATTATTTGAGACGGAGAAAATCCAACCACAAAAGAATACTCTGTGTGGGGATCCCATGCCACGCTTTCAATGTCAGCTTCAACTGACCACCTAAACCCACTATGTGAGGGCCGTCTGCCATCACTCTGAAACACACAATATAGTTTCATTATCCAATAGTACAGAATAATCATGAAACCCATAAATCATATTTTGTCATAATTGAAGAACCGTAGGCTTGGTACCATAACCACAGAATGATCGAAAGATCCACTAAGAAGAACTTGTGGTTCAAAGTTATTCCACGCAACTGCTTGGACCTGAAGACACGAATAACACACTGTCACAACGGGGGAAGGGAATTCTTTTTTTTTTAATTTTTTTTTATTTTGGGGGGGGAGGGGGTGGGGGTGGTGGTGGTGGTGGTGGTGGTGGTGGTGGTGGTGGGTGGACAAACCTCGATGCACACTTTGCAATTATGCACTCTACAAGTAAATTGCAACAATTTCTATGTGAACTTGTAAACCAAAATAGTAGAAAGAATTCCAAAGTAGTCATTAAGATCTGTTCTGTTTCTATAGATCAAATTTCTCGTATTCAAAAGCTTTGCTGCATCTCATCAACATGAATAGTGAATCCATTCTGTATCCCAATGCATCTTAACAATTTTATTCGATCAATAGCTTTAGCAAGCCCATCATCGAGTTCCTAGTATCACATTCAATGTTACATGAGTTCAAACTTGAAAACTAATTTCTCTTATAGCTGGTCTGGGGTGAGAAACCACAACATTCAGTAATGGATAATTTAATGATCAGATAGTGTAAGAAAACATATTTAAGTTTAACTAATGCAACATATCACCTATCATAGACTCCTAACAGAGGACAGCATAATTTTGTCAAACGCTTCATAGGTATTTGCACTAGAGTTTTAATTATATATTTTAAGACTGGCAGAGTACACTATGACACCCTCCACTGCCTATATAGTGAAATATCTTAGTTACCAAATAAAGAGAAATTCATGAGTTCAAGTAAATGATGGCATTGAAGAAGGCACAGATTAGCCCTTGCCTTGTCTGTATGGTTCTCCAAGGTTAATTTACATGTTTCAGTTGCCACATCCCAAATCTTGACCAATTTGTCCGCACTCGCACTAGCAAGAACGTTCCTGAATAAACCAATAATTAAAGAATTAAGTAAAATTACAAATTCCCCAAACCTCCAGTGATCAATTATTACAGTGCATGAGAAACACATTCGAAATACCTGTACTCTTTGTTCCAAGCAAGTCCAAGAACTGAATCTGTGTGACTGCCATCCTTGTATTTAACAGATTTCTACTCCACACCCACATACACATACATAAACAAAAAATAGAACATGTTAGAAGAAGAAACTTATTTTGTGCAGTTGTTATAAATATTATTTGAACTTCGAATACAGGAAGCAGGCAAAATATACTTTGACAGGTAATCTTGAGCATTGAAATCATCAGTAAATATAATAATTCCATTAATGTCAAAGACACTGCATCCCTGCCACAGGCTCACAACATAGAATTCATTCTGTAACGAAGTGAAATAATATTGAGAATTGCAGCAGAGATGCAGAAACATTGTTATTCACCAGATAAGGTTGTGATATATCCCGAAATATCTTAAATAATAGCCCATTCATATAAAGGTAGAGTTGAAGTTCACTAATTAACATACTATGAGCAGATAAATAATAAGAGCACAGGTGCAAGGGATTGCTATGAAACACACCTTACATGCAAAGGATGCTATTAAATAAAAAAGTTTAACCAGCATCAAAGGCAAATATAAGAAGCTAACCTTCTTTCCCTTCTTTTTCTTTTCAATAAAGCCGCCCAATGTAGCAGATGGCTGGACTTCATCCAACTTAAAGCATGTAAAAATTGGAGTGTAGTTAGTCCATCTGACCTACGAGTGCATCATCTAATAATCAAAGGCCACAAAGCACTTACAATATCAAGGTCCCATATCTCAATGGCGGGCTCCATTGAGCCCACAGCGATGAAGTTGCCTATGACAATAAACTTCATGAGATCACCACATCATTACAGAAAGAAGAAAAAAAAAAGGTCTCAGCAAATCAAAGTGAGCTATACAATAATTTCCTAACACAAAATTGTGTTCTCTGGTCGAGAAAATGAAAAATAAAAATACACAAGTGAAAAAAAAAAAAAAAGAACCAGAAATATTATAGTCAATGATTCCCCTACCAGACTTAAATAAATTTCGTCCTCGAAATTGCAACAGAATCTTAATAAACATTTAATTAAATAAAAAAAATGTTCTTAGAGCGCGACTAACTTCCTTGAAATAAAATTTTTCTTTCTTTTAAAAATATTTGCGACTAAAAATCAGAGTACGCATTCATGAAATGATTCGATTAAATTAAAACATCAATTAATACATTTATAGTAACATACATCTCAAATAATAAAATCCTATTAAACATGCAATTTCAACTCAAGTAAATAATTCACATATAAACCTAATTTGTTCAACTATCATACAACATCAAAACTGTGCTAGTGATTATATTGAATATGTTATACAAGAATATCACCACTCAACAAACAGGTGAAACAAACCATAGACCCAAATGAAAATACGTCTAGCCATCTAAAAGAAAAGGCAAAAACTTGGAGGGTCTATCTTAGATTTTTACATATGTCTTACCTTTGTCTCCACCTTTAATAGGACAATCAAGCCATGCCGTGCAAAGGGGAAATGCTGGAATGATAATATCATGGTGTACATACATGTTTGAATTAGCATCTGTAGGGTCTTCCAATATCCAGACCTGTTTCAGATAGTGATTTTAAAAATTAGTGACTAAAAAATAATGGCCGGTGTATATTGAAACACATTTTGCAAATTTCTTCACAAACAATTACATGCCTCAAGATGGCTAACATCATCCTCATTTCGAGCACAAACTATGACAGCATCGTCTGATTTTATGGTGATATCCTCTTCCTCCTCTGAATCATCATCCTAGACAAGTTAACATGAGACATCAATTTATAGTGCACGAAGAAAAGTAGTTTGTCATTAGGTGTAAGTGTGTAACTCGGGCACATGATCATTTTATGAACCCAAATTACAATGTGAGAAGACTTACTCCATGATCCTTCAAATAAGGGTCCATGTCATTACTAGCATAATAAAGGTTGCCAAGCCCTGAGCCAAACAATTCAACACCTGATTTCCAAACAAAATAAAAACCATATTCAAAGATCTGTAAGGATCTGGAAAACATGACAAAATCATCATACAAAGAACTACTCCATATTGATATAGGATATGAAAAAAATCAAGCAAGACTCAAAAAGGTTCAATTTTCTAATTAACAGGGTTAAAGATAGTCGATAGTTGGTATGTACCATCATCCTCTTCATCATAACGATCCATGTCCAAATCCTTCATTGCATCTGCTAAGCTGTCAGTTTCTGCACCTCTGGAAGCTTTTCCAAGTGCATCAGCTGCAGATAATGCATGAGCAAGTTCATCATCTCGACTGGATGCATCAACATTCATATTTTGTTCGTTTTCCTCATTTTCACTCTCTTCACTGCAAAGATAACAAGAAAAATTATCTGAAAACTGTTAAAAATTAAAACAAAACTGACACAGACCCATTAAGCATTGCTTGATTGCAACCTATTCACAGTTCCACATCAAGGAAAAAGAGTTCAATGGATTTTTAGAAAAAAAGAAAAAAGAAAAAGAAAAATTGGAGATGGACACATGGAATGGATGAAAAAACTCCAATAAACTCAACCTAGATATTTTATTGTCATTCATTTTCCTTCTTCACTTGTATTCAAAGGTAAATTAATCACTAGGTGCATATGACAAGGGCAAAAAAACATCAGGCATAAAAGTCTAACCGTGTTTCCAAGATACCACTCTTTATCATCTCTTCAATTTCATCTTTCGAAGGCGGCTGAGCTGCAATAGGCACTGATTTTGAGGCTCCTTTGGGAATCCAAGAAATGGCCGCAATCATTTTGAATTGTAATGCCTATCAATAATGAATAAATACCAAATCAGATTATGACAATGTTCACCAAGGCATGCAAACCTTAGTACTTAAGTCCATTGAAAATTAAGAATAATAATGCCACTGTGGGTTCATATAAACTAGTAAAGAAAATAGATCAGTTCTCAAGTTCACAAAATAATGCAACAAGACTCTGATATCAAAGCCAGCAAATTTGACTCACACAAGTCACAACAACAAAGAAGAATGGGATCCGACTTAAAGCCTACAATTGAACGCTAAATTTTTCATGGAGAAACTTGGGAAGCTACTGAGTAACAAAATGAAAACTCAAAAGAGAAATAAATATGGCAGAGAAGTTTAAAACTAGTACGTATCCTCATCCAACAAGCGATAGTTACAAATTTATATATATTCTCCAGCTAAACCCAATTAAAATCCACAAATATATAAAAGCAGCAGTACTTATACAATTGGTTGATGATGTTGCTGGCGAGTGAACAGTCACTCGCTCAACAGTAAAATCGTGAATTGCACTGAGCGAGTGAACAGCCAACTTTAAACCATCGTATCCGAATCTAATTTTGTTATTTTTTTGTCCATTCACAGGGACGCCTAATTTTTAGTCACAAAATCGCAAACCGTTTGCAAAAAATGTTGAGCCCACACTTGCAAAACATAATTTTGAAACCCTAATAAAATATAATCAGATTCAAATATACCTTCAGTTGACAGCGTGGCGTGTGGCAGCGCGGAGGCGAGACTGCGACTGTGTCTGATGTAGCGCACAGGCGTGGGTGGCACCGGCGTCGGAGGAGGCGGCGGAGGCGGCGGTTGAGGACTGCGATGCCTGGCCGTGAAAATCCGTGGGTTTCTGAAATTTTAGGTTTAGATATATGTCTTATGGGCCTTAATGAAATCTTGGCCCAACTTTCTCATTTATTTATTTTATGGCCACGATTATTAGCACTAGCCTTTTAGTTAACTACACTATGCTGATTTTCTCACTACCCATATGAAAAATACACTACTAAAAAAATTATGAAAATACTCTTATCACTTTTATTCTCTTACGTTAAAAATTTAAAATATTTTTGTCAAATACACTACCCTATGTAACACACGATAAAAAATTGGTAGAAAATGTTGCCGTCGTTAACCTCCATCGGTGTTGTAGCTTTCGTCGCCGTCCTAGCCGTCGTCAACGCCGGAGCCGTCCTCACCGCCGGTGCAATGGATTTAGTTAAGTTTTGTAGTTTATATCTTTGTGAATGTATATTGTTTAGGGTTTAGGATTGAATCTTTTGAATGTTAGGCAAATATAGATTTGAATTAGGTAAAGTCGGTTTGGATTAGACAAATAGTATTTGGATGTTGTAAAAAATTAAGCAAAACACGATTTGATGTTGATGTTGAATTTAAACGAAACTAAATTTCGGATCTGGTTTTTTGAAATTTATATGTTTTTTCGAAAAAAATTTTGAAATTATTGATGGATTTCGAGTTTTATTGCTGAACAATGTTATTTTTTCGAAAAAAAAAATCAAATTTTTTTTCCGAAAATACTACAAACTTTTGGAAAAAATATTCGAAATTTTACATTTTGTTCGACAAAAATTTCCGAACAAAATGTGATATTTCATAAAAAATTCAAAAATTTGACATAATTTCAGCAAACCAGAGATGAACAACATCATCGTGATTTTTTTTAAAATTTCAACTCTCCCAACATGAACACAATATCAGTATGTCTATAATCAATTTTATATACTCATAATAATAATATTTACAAAATATATCACACCAATATATATGCAAATGATTCAAGATTAAACAATAATAAAAAATAGGTTTTAAAAAAATTTAAATATGCATTTCTTCAAAGAGGGTAGTTATTTACTTGAACATGAATAGTGAAATTTTTTACAAGGACATTTATGTCTTTTCAGATTTGTTGATAGAATTTACTAATCGTATTTGTTATGTGGCTAGTTATGTCGGATTAATTCTACCAAACAATAATCAAAGGGCCTCGTGTTCTTGGATAATGTAGAGAGAGAGTAAAGAGTTTAGAGAGAGAAAGTAAAGTGTAGGAAATGTATTAATTGTATTGAATTGTGTAATAGTTACAAGAGAGGTCTTATTTATAGGTGTGCGAGAGTGAGGTAGCACCTTACGAGCCTATTTGGCTTCCAGTGTTGACGAATGTTCCACACCTTCGTCTTAATACGTCACACTGTTCCCTATACCGTGCCTCGTCCTACTACTATGCCTTAGACTAGATGGGCCTCGTTAAAAACCTCACCATAAATCACCCTTGTTGATAAACCGGACGGAGGGAAAAAGAGCGCAACCATCGGGATCTAGCAGGCTACGGGACGAGCTCTTAGGTGAGCTCAGGGGTGGGCTCCTGGGCGAGCTCCATTGCCTTGTGCCATTTCTGATGGCTGTGCGATGACGGACCTCGGCGAGGTCCCCCTCTGGACATGGGCGAGCTCCCTGACGGGCTCCTGAGCGAGCTCTTGGGTTGTATGGCGGTGGGATTGGTTGCGGCCTCATCGGCTGCGGGCGAGCTCCTCTGCCGACCTTCTCTCTTGAGTACGCCCTAGTACCCTGGCGAGCTCCTTACCCTTGGATGGTTCATCCATCAACAGCGAGGTCCTTGGGCGAGCTCCTTAGGTGAGCTTCATGGGCGAGCTGCCCCTTTGTGGGCGAGCTCCCCTGCGAGCTTCTAGGCGAGCTTCCGGGCTAGCTCCTCTGTGTTGACTAGCTCCTCCGTGTTGGCTAGCACCTCCGTGTTGGCTAGCACCTCCTTCTTGGCTAGCTCCTCCGTGTTGGCTAGCACCTCCGTGTTGGCTAGTTCCCCCATGTTGGCTAGCTCCATGTTGGCTAGCTTCTCCGTGTTGGCTAGCTCCTCTGTGTTGGCTAGCACCTCCGTGTTGGCTAGCTCCTCCGTGTTGGCTAGCACCTCCGTGTTGGCTAGCACCTCCGTGTTGGCTAGCTCCTCCGTGTTGGCTAGCACCTCCGTGTTGGCTAGCTCCTCCGTGTTGGCTAGCTCCATGTTGGCTAGCTCCTCCATGTTGGCTAGCTCCTCTGTGTTGGCTAGCTCCTCTGTGTTGGCTAGCTTCTCTGTGTTGGTTAGCTCCTCCGTGTTGACTAAGCTTCTTCATCATTTATTCTCGTAATCCTTTACCAGTAGTTTGCTTTAGTTCGCCTATCAACATTTGCCCCCCAGCTCGCTCACATCATGATATTTCTAATGTGTGAGCGAGTTGATTTATCTCTGTGGACGAAGGCTCGAGCGTTGGTGAACTATTTCTTGGTAAGGTGCCGAGCTTGCAATCGAGCTTCATTGTGGCGGTTTGATCTACCTTTCGCTCTGTCTTTTTCTTTGTGCTTATATTTTCTTGCGTTCATGCATAGATGCATCAAGTGTGGCTTCGCAGGATTCTATAACCGTGTAACGAATACATAGAAGGACGCTACAGGCCTCATTAAAAACCTAGCCGTAAACCACCCTTGTGGATAAACCGGTCTTAGGGAAAAAAGAGTATCGTGTAATCCTTTCAGATACTCGTAGGTTATTTGAATCTCTGCGTTCATTGCTCCATTCGTGTGGGTTGAGTGAGCATTGGCTTCTTGTGTTTTTTCATACCTGCAAGTAGATACATGTGAAAAACAGTTTGCACCCAATATTTCTTTATACCTGGAATATTCAATGTATGGTTTCTCGGTGAGCGCTTCTGCTTTTGAGATGTCACTCTCACCTATTCTCAGAGTTAAAGGCTCTGGAATTCGACCTCGATAAGAGGAAGAAGAAGGGTGTTGTCAGTGAGGAAGTTAGTGAGGAGAAGACTCCTGAAAAGGAAAAGAGTGTGGCTCTTAAAGCTACTCATGAGCCTGAGGCTGAATCTGGCTCTAAGTCTATGAAGGACATGAACAAGGATGAGCTAGCCTTGGAGTACAGCCTGATGGCGCGGCATTTCGAGAAACTGAACCCTCAATTCTGAAGGTATAAGAAATTTTATACTGACAGCCGTGATCGCAGGTACTCCAGCCCCAGGAGATCGAGTCCCCGAAGAGAAGAAAGGAGGGGTTCAGATTCCAGGAGGGATCGCAATGAGACTGAGCGACGAAGAGATGAGAAGAGGAGAGATGATGAGCCCAGAAGATCCAGCTCCAAACCTGAACGATCATCAGGGAGCAGGAGGAGTCATCAGATAAAAGGTACACTGATAAAAGGTTTGCTTCTGATGTAGATCAGTGCTACCACTGCAAGAAGACCGGACATTATCAGTATGATTGTCCGGAGCTCAGTGCTCGTGAGCAAGAGGATCGGAGAGCCAAGAGAGAACTCAGGGCATCAGACCGGAGAGCATTGCTTGCTGAGGACTCCTCAGATTCAGATGGCCCAGGACGCCGGTCCCCTGAACTCTTCTCCGATGAGGAGTATGATGACCTCTGCCTGATGGCAGATGATGAGGTATGTTCTTCTGCCTCTTCTCCTGATCACGCACCTGAGCTTAGCTCAGATTTAGCAGGAGAACTCGACCTTCAGCTCGCCCTAGAGCAATTGATGGTTGACTTCTCAAGGCTGCAGGAGACTCATACTCACACAGTGGATGTGAATGCGCAACTGAGTGGAGAGAACAATCGGCTAACTGAGTCTCTCAGAGTAAGAGATACTGAGGAAACCCTCAGATTAGTACATCTTCAGGAAGAGCTGCTTCATGCTCGGAACAAGCATGATGAAGCTCCACTGGAGGTAGAAAGACTGAAGGGTGTAATCAGCTCGCTGATTGAGACTCGTGATACTGATATGTTCCTTGCTCAGGAACAACTGATGATTGAGCGAATTGCTTTTAGAGTGATGTTCGAAACTGAGTGGCAAGCTCGCCTTTGAGCTGAGCAAACTACTTGGGATCTTGAGCTGATCTCAAAAGAGAAAGCTCATGAAGAGTTGGTGCTTCAGTACACCACTGAAATTGAGGCCCTGAAAGAAACAAATGAGCATCTTGAGGTTAAGCTGAAGAAGTTATACACATCTACCCAAGTGGTCGATGAGTTAACCAATTTCTCTCAGCTGACTGATGGTGCTAAAGCTGGGTTGGGCTATGATGCCTCAAAAGACCCAAAGGGCAAGAAAAGGAGAGGTGCTTCAGGGAGCAACTCTCAGAAGAAGTTTGTCCCTGCCCTAACTGATGACAAGAGCTCAAGTGTTGCTCGTCAGGACAAGGGCAAAGGGAAGGAGAAAATGCTTGTTGAACCTGTCAGGCAAAGGATTGAGGAACCAAGGCCAAAACCTAAGGGAAAGGCCAAGGCTCCTCATCTTGAGTCAAGGAAGACAGATCAAGGGAACTCCAAGGCTCAGCCTAGGAATCCTCAATCTGGGAAGAACTCTGCTCCTAGCACTTCTCAGGCCCAGCCTAGAAATGCTCAGAGCGGAAGGAACTCAGGACAGAGGAGGCCTCAGGCAAAGCCAAGGACTACTGAGGTCCAGACTCCTCAGACAGGGCACAGAGCCCATCAGGAGTGTCCTAATCCTCAAAGGAGAAGGACAAACCAGGTGGTCTCTGAAAGGCAACGGAGACCTGACTCCGGTAACACTCAGGCCAGACCTCAAGTGCCAAGAGGTCAGGCCCGAGCTGCTCCTTCTCAGGACCAAACTCAGCCCAATGCACCCAGGCCAAGGAGGAACATGAGGCCCACCCCCAGGAATCAATATAGGGCTCCTGAACCTCAGGCTGACACCCATACACCATCAACTTCCCAGGCACAAAGGAAGAAGACTGTGTATGTAGATGTTTCAGGGAGACAGGTTTACACTTCTGATGCTATGTTGAGAGTTCATGTTAGATTTAGTGGACTTATTTCTTGATTCATGTCTTGTCTAGTTTGTTATTGATTCTATGATGCTTGATACCTTGATGATGTGAGCATTTTGATATGATATGAGTCATGATCACCGATACCCGTGAGGTTTTGAGCAATTAATGCTCATTTCAATCTTGAACGGATGATATTCTTTGATGTGAGTTCCACACATGTGCATTATACTCTAGAACTTGGCTAGGGTCTTATTTGAGACTACATTAGATGAAGAGTTTGCATGATATGATTTGAGGCATTTCTTTGATCTATATTGAGTCACTTTGCCCTATGAACCTGCCATTGATATTATGATGCCTATAGACCTTTCATTTGGCTAACCACACTTTAAGCCATTTTCCTTCCTTTTTGGAACTCTCTTGTCCCTATGATTAGTATAGTGAAAAGAAGGAAGGAAGATTGGCTATTTGTTGAAAAACATGGTGGCCTAAGTTGAAAGATATTCAAGAAATTCTATGCATGGATTGATTTGCAAAGAAAGATGCATGAGAAAAAGGTTGACATTTGTTGAAAATATGGTAAAGTTTGACTTTTGATGTATGGCTAAAGAGTTGCAAAGAAAGGGAAGAATGATTCTTGAAAGTGTGATTTAGAAGATGCATGAAGAATGTGTGCACAAAGGCATGAAGATGTGAATGACTATTACTTGATTCCTTCTATGCTTTACTAATCATACTTAGTCCCTTTTATCCATATGTTTCCTTCCCTACCAAAGAGCCAACATTACAACCTTATAAAGTCCTCATTGATGTGTGAATGATTTGTCATTTTAAGTAGTGGAGAACATAGACTCAAGCCAAGCTTATGGTAGTGTACGTATGTGGTGTGATGATTGAGAGAACCTATACACTTGAGGGTTGAGTTATACACTGATCTTGTGAGGATCTTGACTCATTGATTTGATATCTTGCTTATTGATTCATTGTTGATGGTTGATTAGATGAGATTGCATTCTAGACTTGCATGATATTGATGAGACTTTCATGGCATTTGATCTTTTGCTTGATGTTCCATTGATACAATTATTCCCCTATCTTATTGCTTCGTTGCTCGAGGAGGAGCAACAATCTAGTTTGGGGGTGTGATTAGGGTCATAATTGCATCTTTTTGCATCCATTTCTATATGGTTTTGATGTGCTTATGTTCATATTTGACCCTAAAATGATATACTTTGTGCATTTAACCCATTTTGGATAGAAAGTTGTGATTATAGGTGAAAACGAGCAAAATGGTGAAGAGACGAGCAAGTTTGATAAAAGTCCGGATTTCTGGAGTCAATATCTCATTGGATTAATATATGTATTGTATTTTTTCAAAAATTCTTGGATTAAGAATATCAAGAATTGAATATTTGATATTCAAGATTATCAAGATTAGAATATTTAATATTCATGATAATCAAGATTTGAAATATTTGATATTCAAGATATTCAAGATCTTGTATTCTCATTATAAATATGAGATGATACAAGACTTCAAGAAGAATATAATTCTTGATGCAATTTTCAAAAATTGCAGTTCATTGGGCAACAAAATTATTTTCTTCCTTGTGTTGTGATTATTCGTGTGGCCTCCCACCGGGTGCACGAATAAGGACAAGGGAATACTTGAGAAGGCCTTTTGGGTTAATCAAAGCCAACGGGATCATCAAGGCAAAGGAACATCTCAGATAGTGCCTTTCACCAAGGAAACTAAGGACGCCTTTTGTCTCAGAAACCTCCTTTTCCATCTCGAAGGAAGTCTTTTGTCTCAGAAAAATCTTTTTCATCGGAAGGTATAATTCACTAAATCCCTTAGTTCCGCATGTTTAGGGCTTTATGTGATTATATTTGTTCATATGTTTTGCATGCAAAGCCTGTTGTTGGGTATACAATTATTTGATTTAATTATGTTTAAATCATGATATTAATTGTAGGCTTAAATTTGTATTTAGCGTAAATCCCGAATAGATCCGCCTTTAATTCCCCAACACAAATCTCATTGCAATGCTATGTTAAGGATGATTCTAGTGCTTCTATTAAGTTTTTAGATCATGTGCCTATTATGATGTCTTGTTTTGCTTGTTGATTTTAGTCATTTGTTGTTAGTTTAGAGTAGCGATGCATGAGATAGTCTAATTGTTGTGTGGATGGTGTTGAGAGTTCATGTTAGATTTAGTGGACTTATTTCTTGATTCATGTCTTGTCTAGTTTGTTATTGATTCTATGATGCTTGATACCTTGGTCCAGGGGCATTGAAAGGGTCTCCTCCACTGTGTTCTTCCCAGGAGTTCTGTATCCTGGGATACAGTGCAGGCCAGTTTTCCACCATTTTCTGATGAAAGACTTCATCAGCTTCCACTCCACCAAACTCTCATGTGACATAGAAGGAGTACACAAACTCCCTCTTGGCTTCCTCCCAGGAGTCATTAATCTCCTTAGGAACCCAAGGATCTATGTGAGGATATCTTGCAATGGGCTCACTAGCATGAGCCTGGCTTCTCTTTGCCTTTAACCTCTAGTAAGAGTTTTTGGGCTTCCTTGGTGGTGGGGTCTTCATCACTTGGCCACTCTCAATCAATCTGTGCTTCTCCTCCATCTTCTCTAGATTGTATTGATCAAGAGTCTTCCCTTCCTTCACTGCCTGGGCCAGTGGACTGGGTGATGGTGGCCTGAAGAGGTCTTCAGTGGACTGGACCTTCTTGGGTGGAGTAGGTGCCAAGGATGCAACGGGCTTGGGATTTTCAACTTGAAGCTCCCTGAATTGTTCTTCTCCCTGATCAATTAATCTTCTTCTCTTAGTGCCTTGATCCTCAGAACTACTCCCCTTTCTCTGTTCATTTCTCTGTCTCTTTTCCCTTAGGATCTGATCTTTTGCCTTAGAGAGTCTGGTCTCTCTACCAGTATCAGCTTTGCCCTTCCTCTTTTCTCCAACAGTTGCTTGCTCCCTATCTCTCACAAGGGTATCAATTTCCTGATTCACTTCTGACACAGCTTTTTCAGGATCAACCTTCTCTCCCACTTTTGGGCCTCCTAATGCTCTGATTGGACTTTCTTCCCCCTTATTGCTAACTCTCCTGGATAGTTCAGCAAGAGCTATGGAGTGCCTGGCTGTATCCTGCTTCACAACCCTTAGATGTGTCAGACAATCCTTCATTTCCTCATTCAGGGCCCTTAGATGAAAGACAGCATTGATTCCAAAGTCAGTGAATGGCTGCAACTTCTCTTCAATGATCAGGTTGGTGGCCGCCTGAGTGGGGAGAACTGAGAGTGCTTGTCTTACTTGAGCTTCTATTTCAGCTTTTAGGGTCTCTTCTCTCTGTCGGATATATCCATCCATCTTTTCCATCAGGCCCCTGCCATTGCAGTGATGGTGGCCTGAATCACCCTTTCTCTTTCTTCCAAGTTTTCTTATCTGATAGCCACAATTGCCTGTGTATGAGCATGTCTCTCCTGCTCTACACTGGCCTTTAGTTCCCTGACTTCTTGTGAAAGCTTCATCTCTAGTCTTTCCACATTGCTTGAAAGATTAGTGATCAATGTTAAGTTGGAGCCTTGTACCTGTTCTAGGTGTTCATCCAGTATGGCAGTCTCAATAGACTGCTCCTCCATCAGGATCTCAAGATTCTCCATCTTGGCCGTTATCTGTGATGATCGACTGCAGAAGTCCGAACCTGCAGATCAGGTTCTTCCATATGAAGTCGATCATATTTTCTTGCGTTGTTGTTGTGAGAGCTTCGGCCTCAGCCCAATTAGTGTAGTAGTCTACTGCTACAACAACAAACTTTATACCGCCTCTACAAGGTGGAAATGGGCCGATCAAGTCGATACCCCATTTCGCGAAAGGCCATGGGCTGAAAACCGACTTCAGCTGGTTGGCAGGGGAGTGGATATTTGGTGCGAAAAGTTGGCACTTTCAGCACCTCCGTGTGAAGCTAATGGCATCCTTTCAAAGAGTGAGCCAGTAGTACCTTGCCTGATCGTCTTGTATGCCAAAGCTTGCCCCCCAGCGTGACTTCCGCAAATTCCTTCATGGATTTCTTCTAACACCTCGAACCCCTGTTTTTTAGTTAGGCACTTGAGTAGGGGTAGAGAGAACCCACATTTGTAGAGTTGGCCGTCCAGCAGCGTATATCTGGCAGCTTGCTTTACTAGCCGACTAGCTTCTCAGGTATCTTTGGGGGTTGTTCCGTCCTTTAAGTATTTTTGGATCGGAGTGCACCAATCTTCACCATCTTCGCTGTCCTCCTGCCCCCCACTCGAGGTCTGATTTACTTTGTAATCGGACGTCAAGGGGTTTTTCAGCGTGGTGATTACAACCTCTGTGAATTCAGCTTCGCCGTTACTGGTAGCTAGTCGGGCTAGGGCATCTACTTGTGTGTTTTCCAGCCGCGGTATCTGATTGATGTAAACCTGCGTAAACATCAAGATCAGATGCGCGGCTATCTTCTGGTAGGTCATCATCTGCTGATCTTCAGGTAGGTCATCATCTGCTGAGGGGTGTCTTCCATCTTCAAGCGTATGTACCTGCGTTTTTTTTTTAACAGCTTCCATCTTCTAGCTTGCCGAGTTCATCGGGGGTGGTAGCTCGTCGAGCTCGTCGGGGGTGGTAGCTCGCCGAGTTCGTCGGGGGTGGTAGCTCGTCGAGCTCGTCGGGGGTGGTAGCTCATCTAGCTTGTCGGGGTAGCTCGTCGAGTTCGTCGAGGGTGGTAGCTCATCGAGCTCGTCGGGGGTAGCTCGCCGAGGTGGTCGGGGGTGGTAGCTCATCGGGGTCATTGGCGAGGTCCCTTAGGGTGGGGTTTAAGTCCTCCTGAGTTACCACAACCCGCGGAGGTCGCGGAGCATTGCTCTTCTGAGGAGCTCGGCGCGAGGTCTCCCCCTCGACCTGGTCCTGGTTCCCCTCCTTCCACCTCTGCGTGTTTGCCGAGGTCTGTTCCTTAGGCATTTTGGGATTTTGGAGGGGGTAGCTCGTCAAAGGTCACCGAGGTAGGTCGCCGAGGTGGTGATCTTCCAGCTTGGGTGAACCTGTCAGGGTTTTCGTCTAGCTTTACGTGTAACGAATTATCTAAAATCCGGTTTATTCGTGTACACGCGTGCATTTGAAAACTTTTTCCGGGCAGAAAATATGGATCCGGAAATTGGGGTTTTTACCCGAAAATTCGGGTTTTCGTCCAAGGGATGAAAATGTGTGTGTATCTTCAAGTGTTCTTGAGCTTTGTCAAGAACACCTTCAAATCTTCAAATCTTCAAGCAAACCCTAATCTCTCACTCTCAAATTTTTTGGTTCAACCACCCTCCTTCTAGCGCCAAATTGTTGATAGAATTTACTAATCGTATTTGTTATGTGGCTAGTTATGTCGGATTAATTCTACCAAACAATAATCGAAGGGCCTCGTGTTCTTGGATAATGTAGAGAGAGTAAAGAGTTTAGAGAGAGAAAGTAAAGTGTAGGAAATGTATTAATTGTATTGAATTGTGTAATAGTTACAAGAGAGGTCTTATTTATAGGTGTACGAGAGTGAGGTAGCACCTTACGAGCCTATTTGGCTTCCGGTGTTGACGAAGGTTCCACACCTTCGTCTTAATACCTCACACTGCTTCCTATACCGTGCCTCGTCCTACTACTATGCCTTAGATTAGATTGGCCTCGTTAAAAACCTCGTCGTAAACCACCCTTGTGGATAAATCGGACGGAGGGAAAAAGAGCGCAACCATCGGGATCTAGCAGGCTACGGGACGAGCTCTTAGGCGAGCTCAGGGGTGGGCTCTTGGGCGAGCTCCATTGCCTTGTGCCATTTCTGATGGTTGTGCGATGACGGACCTCGGCGAGGTCCCCCCTCTGGACATGGGCGAGCTCCCTGACGGGCTCCTGAGCGAGCTCTTGGGTTGTATGGCGGTGGGCTTGGTTGCGGCCTCATCGGCTGCGGGCGAGCTCCTCTGCCGACCTTCTCTCTTGAGTAGGCCCTAGTACCCTGACGAGCTCCTTACCCTTGGATGGTTCATCCATCAACAGCGAGGTCCTTGGGCGAGCTTCATGGGCGAGCTGCCCCTTTGTGGGCGAGCTCCCCTGCGAGCTTCTAAGCGAGCTTCCGGGCTAGCTCCTCTGTGTTGGCTAGCTCCTCCGTGTTGGCTAGCACCTCCGTGTTTGCTAGCACCTCTGTGTTGACTAGCTCCCCCATGTTGGCTAGCTCCATGTTGGCTAGCTCCTCCATCTAGCTCCTCCGTGTTGGCTAGCTCCTCTGTGTTGGCTAGCATCTCCGTGTTGGCTAGCTCCTCCGTGTTGGCTAGCACCTCCGTGTTGGCTAGCTCCTCCGTGTTGGCTAGCACCTCCGTGTTGGCTAGCTCCCCCATGTTGGCTAGCTCCCCCGTGTTGGCTAGCTTCTTCATCATTTATTCTCGTAATCCTTTACCAGTAGTTTGCTTTAGTTCGTCTATCAACAAGATTAATTATTGTAAAATAAGAAAACATGATAGTGTATTTAAAAATATGGTTAGTTCCAATAACCTGGGCCTTATTTTATTTAACCATATTTATTATAAGATGTGCTAATTTTATTTGATGCAGCTATTTTTATAATATGAGATCACACGTTAAAATGAATGACATAAATGAGTGTAATCTATAATATATAAGATGTATTTTATTAATTTTTGTAAATATGTATAATTTTTTAATATATATATATATATATTATATTTCTTTTGTAAAATAACAAATATAACTTTATTTTATATTATTTAATCAGAATTTTATCAATTTTATTAGTTTGTTAATCGTAACTTTGATGATATAAAAAAGCAAGTTTAATTTAAAAAATAAAAAGTAATTAAGAATTTTGCACTGATTGTTTGATGAAAAGATTATCATTTATCAAAATACATGTGATAAATTCAAATTTTAAATTTGAAACGAATTATAAACTTCCATTTGCTAATACCCTACTTTTCAAGAAAATATGATTGTGCTTAATTTTAATATACAATTAATAAACTATAATATTATATAGCAATTCTGATGTCATAGTTAGCAATTATTGACCCAATTCACAGTTCGCTTTAGTGATCTATCAAAATATTTGGTCAATAAATTTAATTAACAGATTTGTTTTACTTTCACAATATATTATCATATTCATTAAAGTTTTTTCAAATTCAATTATTCAATTATTAATTAACATAATTTCTTTATAATTAAAATAATGAGACTCATTTATATTATAATTAGGCCTAGTCTTGCATGAACCAGTTGCATCGTGTAACTCATGTTCATTTTTAAAAAATTACACAAAATACTACTAAAAAGTTCACGAGAACAGCACCCACGAATCCAGTCCTATCTAACCCAACAGAGACGACGAAGGAACCCGTGGCTTTGATACCACTGTTGGGTCACCCCGTTCTCATCACGTCTCACGTTTTGATTACGGACGTGAGTTCATGCCATCCGCCTAGGTGGACACCAAACCGGTGTTGGGAGAAAGACAGCCAAAGGCCCGTCGGTAGAGGCAGCAGACCACAACCACAAGCTTCTCAACTCCACACTTAAGAAAGGATTTATGTCGATTAGTTGTGCAAAGGAGATGCAAAATGACTTTTATATGAAGACTTTCAATCAACCTAGGGTTTGAGAGGGAGTGGGCCTAATAAAACTAAATGGGCCAACCTTTATAATTAATTAACTTACTATTATATAGTATATATATTTTTTCATTCAAGTTTTATGCTCAATCATAGAAAACTGAACATGTTCCTCCCATGCTCCATATAAAATTTTACATACTCTATTGACGTAAAATTACACCCTCACAATTTTCTAATGTTTACACATAATGCCACTGCACAAAGCAATTCAATTAAATAAAAAATGCAATTTGTGATAAGTTGCAACTCAAAAATTAACTAATCAACTACAAAGTATACTTTTTTAATACTGTGTGCAACACACATAGATGCAAAATTTTCCAGGACAAACGGAAATACAATAATAAAATTATTTATCTCGTGATTTGCGGTGATGACACAACATTTCATATACATATATATATATAGTCAAAATAATTAAATTCCATCTCCATACATGCATGAAATTAATCCCACATGTCTGAGCATTAGTTAGTTCACCTTCCCAATTTATTCTCACACACAATAAACTTCGATCTCCATAACTTATATAAGGATTAATTTCAAACCCCATCGACCAAACACACCTATATTATATATATGTGGGCCCCTCAACATTCTCAATATGGACTTAACTTCCATACACTCAAATATTTTAATTAATTACAATATAATTAAATCTTTGACTAAGGTTGATTTTGCCTACTTATTACAAAAGCAACTTCTCTAGGTCCATGCACGTAGGGCAGCATAACCTAAATGCTGATGACCTACCCCCACAATTAAAATCCAGCTTACCACCAAGTCTTGGCTTTATAAAATCATATAAAAGTCGCCAAACCAAAATGAAATTTTAGTGCTTCTACACGTTTTTTAAAGACTAAGGCATAACCATGCGCGCAGCTTTTGGATTTTTTCGTATTGTAGTTTTCGGGTTGTTGTTGATCGTTGGATTTTGCCAGGATGATGATGATTTGACAAAAGGGGTGTCATTTATATTTGGAGATTCTTTGGTTGATGCTGGGAATAATAATTATTTTCAAACATTGTCCAAGGCGGATTCTCCCCCAAATGGTATCGATTTCAAGGCTTCGGGAGGGAATCCGACGGGCCGGTATACGAATGGGAGAACTATTGCAGACATTGTTGGTATGCCCGCTTTTCTTTTGCTAGTACTACAATTTTAGAATGTTCATATATCATGAATCATTTTTCAACAAGTCTAAAAAGATACGTTTATAAATATAAATCTTATATTATAGAAATAGTCTATATAATATTTTACGATTAATATCAATACAAATACGAGGAAACGTGATAAGTGAAAGGCAAAGTATACCGAGAAATGATTTTATAACATTTGTCGATCAATGAATTAATTTTTGATCTTTTATATGGGTCAGTAATCATTCAAATCACGAGGTCTTTTTTTGTCATTTGAGATTTTTGATATATACTTATTGAATTGATGCAACGGAAAGACAGAATATTAGTGGCAATGACACCATATAGTTTGATCAACATATCAAAACTTCTCCAATTGTAATTAATTAAATTAATGTTTTCTTTTTCTTTTAAATCATGTTTCGTTTTTCAGGGGAGGAGCTAGGGCAGCCGTACTATGCGTCGCCGTATCTTGCACCGAACACCACCGGAAAAACTATACTGCACGGAGTTAACTACGCATCCGGTGGTGGCGGAATCATGAATGCCACCGGAAGCATTTTTGTAAGTATGACAAAAGAAAAAAAAAGACAGTTACAAAGACGGACAATTCTTTAGTTTTATTACAAGGGGGCAAGTGTGCAATTTTTAAAATATTTGCACACTGAAAATGAGTGTATTTTTTTATGTGCATTTTTTTTATAATTTTTGCATACTTACCTCTCATTTAGAAAAAAATGTGTTCCTTTTTATTTTTTTTGTAAAAACAATAGTAGTTTAAATAGTTAAAGTACAATTACCTATCTTTTAATTTTTTTAAAAATAAGTATACTAATATCAACACCAAATAAATTAATTGGAATTGTCCACTTTTATAAGGTCCGTCATCACATATGTGTTGCATCGAGTTTTAGAATATGTCTTTTATAAATTAATTTTACTGTACAATTTAAAATTATTTTAGTTATTTTTATTATACAATATTACTATTATATTAAAAAACATGCACGAAATGGAAAATAATTTTACTGTAAAACTGATTCACATGATATTTTGTGACTGGGCACAAGCTTTATTTATGTGGTATAATTTTATATTTTTCTCATTTGCAAATATGTAACAGGTTAACAGGCTATCAATGGACATCCAGATTGATTATTTCAACATAACAAGAAAACAAATAGATAATTTATTAGGGGCATCAGAGGCAAGAGATTATCTCCATAAAAAATCAATTTTCTCCATCACAATAGGATCAAATGATTTTCTCAACAATTACCTGCTACCTCTAGTCTCGGTGGGTGCAAGAATTTCACAAACTCCCGATGCCTTTGTGGATGATATGATCAACCATCTCAGACGGCAGCTCACGGTATATATCAAACTCTATATACAAGTCTTAAAAAGTTATGAAAATAATTTATATGAGACAGTCTCGTAACATTAGACTTATTACTTGTTAATAAAAAAACTTATTTTTATTAAAAAGTGATAGTCACTTTTAACAAGAATATTATACTCCCTCGGTCCCATAAGAATTTTCACAATTTTCTTATTTTAATGTCTCATACAAATTTACACACTGCTAAAAAAACACTGATTTGCGTGGACACTCACAAACTTATACACATATTTATTCATATGTCACTACTTTACATGTAAAACACATTTTTCTTAAAAAAATGTATCATCCTAGGATGCAAATTCCTATGGAACGAAGAAGGTATCTTTTTTTATTAAAACTTTATTATTTTTTAAAAGTGATAATTTTTTATTAATAAGTCCGTATATCGTATCATTAAACACTAGCTCACAATTCTTACTCAAAAGTTTTTAATTTGCCTACTATTCATCCAATATTTTGTCAAAAAAATATTACTATATATATATATATATAGATTTGGAAGTTATGAAATAATGATGCCATTTTGTATCATGTGAAAATTTAGCCTAATTGGAGCCAAAATTGGACTACATGGGGCCAGAAATTTGGACAAATTTTGAATAACGAGACCAAATCAATGTAGTTAAATAGACCGAAAATGAACAATTGACAAGTAATGAAACCAGAAAAAACTTGTTACTTGTGTGATTAACTCAACGAGCTTTAGTTGTGTGTATATAATAATTTTAGGGTGATTTACATATGGGTTCAAAAAAGTCACTATATTTACAAATAGGTTCACAATATTCGCACAGAAGCACTTTTTTTTTTCTGCACAAAACTTATTTGTAAATATAGTGACTTTTTTAAACTTATATGTAAATTAAACGTATAATGCATGCCAAATGCATAAAATGTGTGAATAAAAAAAAAATGGATGCAGAGGCTTTACTCGTTGGATGGAAGGAAGTTTATAGTGGCGAATGTGGGGCCAATAGGGTGCATTCCTTACCAGAAAACGATAAACCAATTGAAGGAAGGTGAATGCGTTTCATTGCCAAACGAGCTTGCACTTTCCTACAATGCAAGGTTGAAGGATCTTGTCCAAGAATTGAATGAGAATCTTCAAGGGGCAACTTTTGTGCTTGCAAATGTTTATGATCTTGTCATGGAACTCATCACAAACTACGCCAACTATGGTAAGGATATATATATAAAATTATTTACATACATGAATCACTTTAACATGTATAAGTTGTTTTATTGAAAAATAGTTTTTCATAAGAGTGTATTAGCTCCGAGCCGGAGGTGCTGGTTGTTTTCGATAAAAATATGAGTTGAAGGGTACGAAGAATATTAGTTATTATAACCAAATTAAGGATATTGATTGCTATCATTCAAAGGAATGAGTCGTTTTAAAAAAAATTAAAATTTGCAAACTGAACTATTTTCACAATATACGTATTCATTGTATATACACATTAATATATATATATATATATATATGTGTGTGTATTGATATAATTTGGTTTTGTTTTTTTTATCAAAGATACCTAACAAAGTAACAAACCCTCTCAATGTTGTGCAACACCACTAGAATGGTTGCATATTATTATATTATGACACAAGTAGTTAATATATATATATATATAACCTCCTTTGGGCTTTATATCAAAACACCATTTTATTGGCAAAATGTATGTAGGTCAATTTCAATGTGAAAATTTATTTGTATTATATATATATATATATATATATATTATACTAGTATTTATTCTATTTAAAAGTATTGAAACACTCAATGACGATGAATCAGTAATATCACATATCCCTCTTTCTTCGCTTTTACTCATATTAAGTTGCATATTCATAATTCAATTCAAAGTCCAAAAAAGAGGAGTAATATATTTTTTTTATCGGTAAATGTCAGTGGTTAGTAGTTAGAAGTCAGTTCACCAAGTCTCCATACACTCATATCTTCAAGTCAACTTTATATCTCCCTCCTATTCGTTTTCAAAGAGAATCGAACCCAGTCACTCACTTAGGTGAAGAGCCCTGTGGCAAAAAAAAAAAAAAAAAAGAGGAGTAATATTTATTGGGATGAATTTTACAGGTTTTAAGACAGGAAGTACGGCATGTTGTGGAGATGGAGGGCAGTATGCGGGCATAATTCCGTGCGGGCCCACTTCAAGCTTGTGTTCGGATCGAGACAAACACGTTTTCTGGGATCCTTACCACCCCAGCGAAGCTGCTAACGTTTTAATCGCTAAACAGCTGATGGATGGAGACACCACATATATATCTCCCATCAATCTTCGTCAGCTTCGAGATCTTTGATCTATTTTTTATTAAATCATCATTAATTCATGTTCTTTTTTTCCTCTTAGTTTTTAATTTATTTATTTTGGTTAAATATATATACTAAACGCAATTGATCTTGTTGTTTCCCTTTCCATTCCAAAGTTAATTTCATTGTTTTAGATGCACAAACATTTCACCCAATTCGTGAAATATATAAAGCTCAAATAGAAGAAATTTTCAAATTCTATACAATTGGGACCAAATCAAATGAATTTTTTCAAAAAAAAAAAGGACTTGCAAAAGTTTGCTATCAAGTTGAGTTACTGTAAAGATAATATGTTTTACTGTAAGAAAAAAAAAAACAGAAACAAGATTAGTGCTCTTTCATAGTATTTCGATGTTGTAAAGTCCAATGTAGTATTCGTAAATAAAAAATCACATTATTTTAACCCACTTAAAAACTTCAGTTATCTTGGTCCTGGCCCAAACCATATGGTATGGACTTTTAACCATTTTTTTTATCAAGGCCTGTTTTATAACTTAAATAGTATAATTAAAAAAAAAAAAAACACCCAGATTATATGCACCTATATCTATTCATAGTACACCCTAATTATTCTTTGTTATCTTATTTATGAGTAAACATATAAAAAATACTCTTTTTAATTTATTGAATTTTAAATTCTCATTTGTACACCCACCAACTGTTATAGAGTCATTGTTGAGTCACCGTCGAGTCAAACCAAGAGTTGTTCAAATTATTATTTTTTAAAAATTAATAATCAAAATAAATTCAAAAAAATCAAAACACATCGGTTAAAAAAAAAAAAAAAAAAAGAGAACAACCCGTTCTTAGATACATTTGGTAAAAAATATTGAATAAATTCAAATTAATTTCTTGAAAATATTTTTTAAAAAATCTAAAAGATCTTGAAAAAAAACTGTAATATGAAACTCTGGAAAGAAATTCATATACTTTGATTACTACTACACATTTGCTCTTAG
>JAPKLY010000131.1:127692-154388 GCA_026898435.1 Prunella vulgaris | reverse complement strand
TCCGAAATAGCACAAGGCCCAGGAGCTCGCCAGGTAGTTCGCCCAACATGAAGGCCCTCACTCAGGAAAGAGCTCGCCCAGCTTGGAGGCCTGGGTGGCGGATATACAAATAGGATAGACAGATATGTAGTAGGAAGAGGCATTGTAAAGGGAGCATTGTGAGGGACCAAGGCGAAGGTCGCGGACCTTCGTCAACACCAAAGGCCAAGTAGGCTCGTAAGGTGCTACCTCACACTCGCGCACCTATAAATAAGACCTCTCTTGTAACTATTAAAAAAATTCCAATTACAATTCAATCATAATACAACTTTTACTTTCTCTCCCTAAACTCTCTACTTTCTCTCTCTATATTACCCTCCCAAGAACATCAAGAACACAAATCTTAGATTATTGTTTGATAGGATTAATATGTTATACTAGCCACATAAACAAACATCGTTAGTAAATTCTATCAACAATTTGGCGCTAGAAGGAGGGCGTATGAACCTTCGAACCAAAAATTTGAGAGTAAAAATTAGGGTTTGTTGGAGGTTTGAAGATTTGAAGGTGTTCTTGACAAAACTCAAGAACACTTGAAGATACACACACACTCTCGTCCCTTGAACGAAAACCCAGATTCTCGGGTAAAAACTAAAGTTTCCGGATCCATAGTTTCTGCCCGAAAAAAGTTTTCAAATGCACACGTGTACACGAATAAACCAGATCTCGGATAATTCGTTGCACATAACGCTAGACGAAAACCCGCCAAAAATCATCCTGGCCGGAGATCGCTACCTCAGCGACCTACCTCGGCGACCTCGGTGACCTTCGGCGAGCTTCCCCCTGCAAAACCCTAAAATGACTAAGAAACAAACCTCTGCGAATACCCGGAGGTGGAAGGAGGGCGCCCAGGACCAGGTCGAAGGGGAGACCTCACGCCGAGCTCCCCCGAAGAGCAACGCTCCACGACCTCCGTGAGTCGTAGTGACTCAGGAGGATTTGAACCCCTCCCTGAGGGACCTCGCCAACGACCCTGACTAGCTCCAGCGCACAATTGCAACCTTGCAAAGGTTGCAACAGAGGCAGCTCGATGAGCTCGCCCTAGTACCTTGGCGAGCTCCGGCCACTGAAGCTAGAGAGCAGACCAGGCCAACCCAGGGCACCCAGACCCGGGGTCACTATACCGACCTCCCATCCGAGTAGGAGGCGAGCTCCGCCCAAGCTCGCCAACATAGGGAGCGCACTGGAAAGGCCAAGGTGGTGGAAGAGCCAGCTACGCATACTGGGCGAGCTTCAGCCTACACCGAAGCATCCGCCACCCACCAATCACTAAGGAGGGAGGTCCTCCAGGGCAGACTAGGGCCCAGGTGTGGGGAGGATGAACAGACAGCTGCCCCGTCACGTCTCATGGGGGAGATTCGGACCTACAACCACGCAGGTCCGCCCACGACCGATTGAGAAGGCCCGCGACCGACATGTTGGGCCCCCATGGCGGACGCCAGTTCCAGCCCGTCACAGAGAGATCACCCCAAAGTGAGGTACCTCGGGGATGTGCGTCCACGAGACGCACGACCTTCGAGCAATCTCCACCGGAGGTGGCCCGAGATGACGAGCTGGCCTCACTAAAAAAGGCCGTCGAAATGCTACAAGCCCAAGTAGCAGCCAAGTCCGGCGGACCTGACTCCACCACTCTCCCCGCATCACCATTAGCACCTGCCATACTCCGGGCGCCGGTCCAGAAGAAAGTCCAATTCCCAATGATGTCCACGTACGAGGGCGAATCTGACCCGAAAGTCCACCTGGCCAAGTACGCGGACTTCATGATTTCGGTGGGTGCACCAACTCCACCCAGTGCCGGAACTTCCCGCTGACCCTAGGGGACCGAGCTCACCGCTGGTTCTCGTCGCTCGCCCCGGGGTCAATCCACTCATTTGGCCAGCTCTCGCGGGAGTTCTTGGCCCACTTCTCTGGGTTTGGGTCCTATCTTACCCAAAAGCACCGACTCGCCAACATCCACCAAGGCGAGAGCGAGACCGACCAGCAGTACCTGGAGAGGTTCGATAAAATACTGCTGGAAGGCGAGCCGGTGAGCGAAGACACCAAGGTTGTCGCGGCAATAACCGGGCTCAGAAAGATCACCGATCTCTGAAAGGAAATGCACCTCGCAAGTCCGAACACTTACACCGAATTCCGCCACAAGGCTGGGGTGTTCGTGGCTATGCAGGAGGAACTACTGAACGAAGTTGGTGCCCCAGAGGAGAAAAAACCCTACGGGAAGAAGTCCGGGGGCATATACAAGACTCCCCGGAATCTGAAGGCTTTTGGCGATGGGGACGAGTTCAAGGAGAAGCTCAACCAGGTCCTCACCGTCTCCGTCGACCATGTCTTTACGGCGGTCAAGGACAAGGCTTTGTTGGAAGAGCCGAGGAGAATTCGCCAAGACCGCGCGAAGCTCAACTCCAACAAGTACTGTGCCTACCACCAGTCCATCGACCACTTCACCAGCGAGTGTCGGGACCTCCTCAAATAGCTATGGAAATTTTAAGAGGATGGGAAGCTGGCCGAGTTCGTGAAAAAGGCACCGGCGAAGAGGCCCAGATTTGAGAGAAGGGAGGTCTCCGATGACAAAGAAGAGGACGCGGGCCAATGCGGACCTCAGAACAGGTGAAGGGCACCTCCCCAACCTCAACAAAACATGGAGCCCACCCGAGAGCTCTTGGTTCTCGAGGAAGAAATCGGAGCTGCCGGAGGTCTCCAGGACGGGGGACCCTCCATGTCCAAGAGAAAGATGAAGGCCGAAATCCGGGCCGTGAACCAAGTCCAAGAAGGCAGCTCCGGCCCCAGGTCCGTCGCGCAGCTCACTGATGAGCTGACATTCTCCTCAGCGGACCTGGAGGGGGTACTGACGCCCCACAACGACTCGTTGGTGATAACCGCCAACATAATGAACGTCCGAGTTCACAGGCTACTTGTGGACACCAGCGCATTCACCAACATTCTTTTCAAATCCACCTTAGATGCCTTAGGTGATTTTGAGTCGTATTTAGAACCTAGCAATGCTAGGATAGTGGGGTTCGCAGAGGCTGTGACCGTCCCCCTAGGTAGCATTAGGTTGAGCGTCCAGCTTGTATAGGCTGAGGACCCCGAAAGGAAACTGACTAGGTTAGTAGATTTCCTAGTTGTTGACCAGCAGTCCTCCTACAACGGGTTCCTTGGTCGTCCTTTTATCAATGAATTCAAAGTGGCGTGTTCGACCTACTACTACTGTTTGAAATTCCCAACTCCAAAAGGTGTCGGAACTATAAAAGGTGACCAGAAAAAGGCCAGAGAGTGTTTACTCCAAATCAAAGATGGTCGGGTCAAAAAGTCTGTAACGCAGGTTCACATCCTTGAAGGGGACGTACAGATTCCCGCAGATGAGCCAAACATCCTAGACATCATCTCAAAAGAAACTGAGATGATGGAGGTAGGCGACCTGCAGGAAATCGACCAAGTCCCAGGACCTGCGCAGGAGGCACGGTCGGCACCAATGGAAGGAATAGAAGGGCCCCAAAATAACCAAGTGTTGGGACCAGTGCAAGAATAGCAACCTACGCCCATGGAGGTGGACCAAGAAGGTCAAGGTAGAGAACCTGCGGGAGGTCAAGAATCAATACGAATGGATGATGATCCAGCTCCCCAGGTCACAGAGCTACCCCGAGTTGGCAAACCACCGGAGGTGATGACGGTTGAGGAACCTATCCGAGTCGAAGGCCAAGCTGATGACCTCGAACCGCGCCTAGGTTATGAACCTGCGCAGATGTCACAAGAGGAGTGTGACGAGTTCATCAGCGACCCCAGGTGGAAGAATTAGAAAAGGAAAGCCACCCCCATGGAGGAACTGACAGCACTCCCGGTGGACCTTGAAAGGGACTTGGAGCTTTTCATAGGTTCTGAGTTTTCTGAACCGTACCAGTCGAGGATGGAACTATTTTTGATGTCCAACTTGGACGTGTTTGCTTGGTCCCATGAAGACATGACGGGGATCCCGTTGGAACATGCATGTCACCGACTCAACATAGATCCGACGAGGAGGCCCGTACGTCAAAAACGAAGGAAATATGGACCAGACAAATACGCAGCTCTAACCGTCGAGGTTGGGAAGCTGTTGGACAACAAGCTGATCAAGGAAGCCTTATGTCCGCAGTGGGTCGCGAACCCCGTCCTAGTGAAGAAACACAAAGGGACGTGGAGGCTCTGCATCGACTTCACAGACCTGAACAAAGCATGTCCAAAGGATAACTTCCCACTACCCCACATTGATCAGCTTGTAGATAGCACCGCAGGCCATGAGATGATGACATTCATGCATGCTTTTGCGGGCTATCACCAGATAGCGCTGCACCCAGATGACCAAGAACATATGGCGTTCTACACCAACAAAAACATGTACTGCTGGGAAAGGATGTCGTTCGGACTTATCAAAGCCGGAGCAACCTACCAGAGGTTGGTGAATAAAATGTTCGACCAACACATCGGCGAGTCCATGAAGGTGTACGTGGACGACATAGTAGTCAAGAGTCTGAGAAAGGAGGATCACCTTGACCACCTAAAACAGACCTTCGACATACTACGCCACTACAACATGAAGTTAAACCCCAAGAAAACCAGCTTCGATGTACATTCAGGAAAATTCCTGGGGCACCTGGTGAGCCAGCGAGGAATCGAGGTCAACCCCACGCAGGTCCAATGCATAATCGAGATGGGCGTACCTGATTCCGTGCAGAAAATCCAGAGGTTAACCGGGTGTATGGCAGCCTTGAATAGATTCATCTCCAGGTCCGGTGATCGAAACCGTCCATTTTTCGAGGCGATCAAGGCAAACAAATGAAGGTATAAAGAGGCGGCCAAAGCCAACAAGCTCCACCTCAAAAACCACTTCGTATGGATAAGCGAATGCCAACGAGCCTTTGAAGACATTAAAGCATACCTGGCAGATACGCAGGTCCTATCGAAGTCAATACCTAGGGAGAAGTTATACCTCTACCTTGCTGCGTCAGAGGTTGCCATTAGCTCCGTCCTGGTCCGAGAAGAGGCGAAAACACACCTACCAGTGTACTACGTAAGCCAAGTCTTGCACGAAGCTGAGTTGCGGTATACCCCGACAGAGAAGCTAGCTTACGCCCTGGTGATGAGTGTTAGAAAATTGAGGCCCTACTTCTTTGACCATCCGGTGGAGGTGCTGACGATGTTCCCACTACTTCAGATACTATAGCGCCCAGACACCGCCGGACGCCTGCTGAAATGGTCACTAGAAGTTAGCCAATACGGAATAACCTACGTGCCCCGAACAGCGATCAAGGGACAAGCGCTCGCCAACTTTATCGTCAAGCTAACTTTCCCACAAGATCCGACGAGGGGGCGTATAACTCCGTGGCACCTCTATGTGGACGGATCATCAACCAGCACAGCAGCAGGCACCGGCGTAGTCCTAATCAGCCCAGATAGACAAGTCTTCACCTCCGCAATCCGGTTCGACTTCCGAGCAACCAACAACAAGGTGGAGTATGAAGCTTTGATAGCTGGACTTAGGCTATCATTAGCTGTGGGGGTAACCAATCTTCAAGTTTTTTGGAGATTCCCAGCTAATAATATCCCAAGTCCGGGGGGAGTACGAGGCAAAGGACCAGCAGATGATGACCTACCAGAAGATAGCCGCGCATCTGATCTCGATGTTTACACAGGTTTACATCAATCAGATACCGCGACTAGAAAACACACAGGCAGATGCCCTAGCCCGACTAGCTACCAGTAACGGTGAAGCCGAAGTCACGGAGGTTGTGGACACCAAACTAAAGAACCCCTCGAAGTTCGATTACAAAGTAAATCAAACCTCAAGTGAGGGGGCAGGAAGATAGCGAAGACTGGTGCACTCCAATCAAAAAATATTTAATGGATGGGACAACCCCCGAGGACACGTGGGAAGCTAGCCGGCTAGTAAAGCAAGCAGCCAGATACACGCTGGTGGAAGGTCAACTCTACAAACGTGGATTCTCTCTACCCCTACTCAAGTGCCTAACTAAGAAACAGGGGTCCGAGGTGTTAGAAGAAATTCACGAAGGAATTTGCGGAAGTCACGCTGGGGGGCAAGTCTTGGCATACAAGACGATCAGACAAGGGTACTATTGGCCTACTCTTCGCAAGGATGCCATTAGCTTCGCCCGGAAATACCGAAAGTGTCAACTCTTCGCACCTAACATACACTCCCCAGTCAGCCAACTGAAGTCGGTCTTCAGCCCATGGCCTTTTGCAAAATGGGGTATCGACTTGATCGGCCCATTCCCACCTAGCAGAGGCGGTGTAAAGTTTGTTGTTGTAGCAGTAGACTATTACACTAAGTGGGCTGAAGCTGAAGCACTCACAACGATAACACAAGAAAGGATGATCAGCTTCATCTGGAAGAACCTGATCTGCCGGTTCGGACTCCCGCAGTCGATCATCACAGATAATGGAAGGCAGTTCGACGGCCAAAAGTTGAGAGACTTCTGTAATTCATGGAACATCAAGAAGCACTACTCGACGATGTACCATCCACAGTCAAACGGCCAGGTCGAGACGGTTAACAAAGTTCTGAAACACATACTAAAGCTCCGCCTCGAAGATAAGAAAGGTAGCTGGGCAGATGAACTCCCGAAGGTCCTATGGTCTTACAAAATATCATACCGAGCCAGCACCGGAGAGACACAGTTTGCCTTAGCCTTCGGGATTGAAGCAGTAGTACCCGTTGAGGTTCAGAACAAGACTTGGAAGGTGATGGGTTTTGATGAAGAAAAGAATGACGAAGCCTTGGCAGTAGAGAAAGATCTGATCGAAAAGACCAAAGCTTCGTCAGAGATGAAAAACGCCACCTACAAGCGTAGAGCCAAAAAGTACTACAATTCCCAGGTCCGGGATCGAAGGTTCAAAGTTGGGGATCTAGTACTGAAAAAGAAATTGATGGCCCCACCGGGTGTATTCGGGTCAAATTGGGAAGGACCGTTCCGGGTCACCGCAGCCTGGCCAAACGGCACCTATGACCTCGAAGATGCATAAGGCAACGTCTCATCATACACCTGGAGTGCCGCACATCTAAAGAAATTTTATCAACAGACCAGGACCCTGTAATAGATTAGATGAAGGTTCGCATCAGAAATGTTGATTGCAACCAATGTAAATTTTGCTGCTATGAGAAGTTGGAAAAATTCATTAAGTCAGAAAAGTTGTCAGTCAGGCGAGCTCCTATAGCTCGCCAATTATGCGAGCTCCTACAGCTCGCCAGCTAGGTGAGCTCCTACAGCTCGCCAGCTGGGCGAGCTCCAATAGCTCGCCCACCGTCCGAAGGTCCATAATCCACCCAGTGTTCGAAGCCTCGTAATGCGCAAGGACTAAGGTCGCAAACGTTATAATCAAAATGCTCGTAGGCAAAGGCCAAAGTGCCCAAGGTCGCGAAGGTGCCCTTCCTAAAGGGTCACCAAGCACCTACTGCCATAAGTTAGAAAAATTCGCGAAAAATACGATTAAAATGTCTAAGGAAAGGTTCATGAAACCCAACTGCCCAACGTGAATTAAACAAAGTACAACTCGCTACCCTAAGTGGTTTAAGATGAGCAATTTGCGGCCCTAAGAGGTGTAAGACGAAGACTACGTACTATTAAAACAGAGGTACAATTCGTAGTCCAAAGTGACGTAAAACGAATGATTCGCTTCTCAAAAGTAGAGTAAGATGAACAATTGAGTACCCGAAGAATGTATATAAACGAGCCAATAAAAATTATAACGTAAAGCGTAAAAATGTAGGTGAACAGAGTTGGAACAAAAAGCTCGAATTTCATTCAAAAATACTTGAGGAATTTTCAAGCCAAAAATAATGCCGGAAAAATCCCTAAGTGTAAGTAGTGTTGCTGGCCACAAAGGTCGGCCAGCTGACCATCTTTGAAATTCAAAAAGCTCATTCTGGGCGAGCTACACGTGCCCAACGAGCTACAACTACTTAAACAAAAAACGGAAAGCTACAAAAAGGAGCTCCTTCTGGGTGAACTATGCAGCCCGGCGAGCTACTAAGACTTGCAAAAATTAAACAAGATACTAATCTAAGAACCCGGAGCAGTGGGGGCGACGGGGACGTCGGCGGGGTTCGTAGCGACCTGGCCGGCCGGAAGGGCGAGCTCGGCCTCAGAAGTGATGTTGCCAGTGAGCCCGCTGGTGTCGAGCTCGCCTATGTTCAACATAGCATCTCCACAGGCATCCTGAAGCTGCTCCATGGTGGGCGGGGTCCGTTCCTCCTCGTTGGCGACCTCCGTTTTGCTGACGTTCAATTCCGGCACTGGGATGGTGTTGATGATCTTGAACCGTGCCGGAACGAAATCGAGAGGAATCCCAAGTTCTGGGAGGTCGCCGATGTCCAGCACAGCGTCATCGGGAAAGGGGAATCTGTCCAAGCATTCCTTGAACTCGCCCACCACAGCTTTGACCTCGTCATCGTGGTGAGCTCGCGCCCACCAGAGAGCCCAAGGACCTCGGCATAGCATTGCACGAAGCCCCGGTCCGAGGCCTCAGCTCTTGCGGCCACCAAATCAGCGGAGGAAGAGGCATTGTTTTGGAGGCGACCTCATTCACCTTCGCCGAGAGCTCGGCCCCCAACCTCGTGCACTCCTCATCCACACCCTTGACCAGACCCCGCTGGAGCTCCAGCTCCCTCTTCGTCAGATTGTGCTGATCAACCTCTCGGGCGAGCTTCTCAGCGAGCTCTTCTTCTTTAGCCTTGAGCTTGGCTTTCGCCTCTTGCTCGAGCCCGGCGAGCTTCCGTTGGAGGTCACCAAGCTGCTTTAGGGCACTTTGCTCGGTGGCCAAGGATGCGGCAGCCTTCACCTCGACGAGCTTTGCCAGCTTTTTGGCCTTGTCGGCGGACTCCGTCAAGGCGATCACCCTCCTGTTCTTCTCCTAGCGACCTGCCTCCAGCTCGGCCGCCTGCTCCAATGCCTTTTGGTTCGCAAGCAGTAACCCGCTTGCATAATGGGCCGAGAGGAGGAGATTCTCAGTCAGGTTTTGGTCGTTGATGGTCGCCACCTGGGGAGTGAACCAAAACCTAGGCACCTCGCTCACCGTGTTGCGCACCAGACCCGGAGGAAGGCTACGCATCGAGGTCAGGGAGCGAGACCTCTCATAGGCGTGAATGGCCTCGTGTCGGCCGGGGTGCGCAATGGGGGCATAGCTGCGAGGTCAAAACAGTTAGAATCAGAAAGTGAAAGACTACGGAATTAACAAAGATCAAAGCCGAGGGGGCGAGCTACTTACTGAACCCGCTCGGGGTCCCAGCCCAGGAGCGTATCATCATTAGTTTGAACCCCGAAAGGAGACGGGGAAGGTGGCGAGCTCCGGATGGGTGTGACCGCCAGCGGAGCGGTGGACTGGACAGATCCACCTTGCCCGGACCTCGTCGAAGCTCACTCGGCTTGGTCAGAGTCCTCGTCGCGCAGACCAGTATATTTGGTCCTCTTGCGACCTTGGGGATCTTCGTCGCCCACTCGAGACCCGTCACCTCTGTGGAGGTCCCTCTTCCCATGACCCTGCTCGGGGGTGGAGCCAGCTCGCCCTCCACCTCGATTGGTTCGGGCGACCTCCGCTGCCTTCGATTTCATCGGACCTTTTGTTGACCCCTTCTGGGTCTCGGCCCCCTACCTCGCCCTTCTTCTGGGCGAGCTCGGCCTTTTTGCTCGCATCCAGTGCGAGCAGTGAAGACGGGGCGAGCCTATTGGGGCGAGGTGGACCCATTGCGAATCGGCGAGCTACTATCTGGTAGGAGTCCAGGATCTCGACTGTTGGGAAAACAACCCTTCTACCGTCTGCAAGAAAGAGAAATTCAAACAGTTAGCATCCCGGGTGAGCTACCCCTCCATATGGGCGAGCTACGAAGGGTTGTGAACCTGGAAGCTCAGGACCTTCAACCGTAAGGTGGTGAGGCAAGGTATGAAGTCTAGCAAGCCTGAGGCAATGATGCTGAGTCAGGTGGGCAGCCTCCCGATCTTCCTGACTCCTCAGATAACAGACTGCTCGCACTACGTCAAACTCGAGGGACGTCTCGGGTTTGCCGCGGCTAGACTTGAGATGCTTCAGACCTGCAAAAATAAAGGAATTAGATTAGTAAATCTAATTCAACCCACACACACCAAGTAGGCGACCTACTGCTAGCCTCCCCATATTCATCGGGGGTTGGGATTCGCTCTCCTCGCCCGGAGTAGTCCGCAAAAGCTCGCCAGTCTCCGCCCATGAAGACGAACTGCTGTTTCCATTCACAGACCTTATTCGGAAGGACCCCAAGAATTTCTATCCCGGGCGAGCTTTAAGGTAGTAGTACCCCTTGCCATCCTTCACTTGCCGTGTTACGGTGAGAAGTTCATTGAGCTCGGCGGTTGTCAACCGGTTCTCGTACCCCTCCAATCTAAAAACCGCCAACGCCGCCAATAAGTTGCTCCAGGCATTGGGAGTGAGCTGAGTAATGGCAAGGTTGTTATCGAGCAGAAATCGGACGATAATTAGATGGAGAGACAGCGTAAGTCCAGCCTCGAGGGTATGGACATTGATGGCTGTCAACCCCACCGGAGGAGCGTCAGCTCGCTCGTCCTTCCTCGGGGCATATAAAAAGATATCGAGGGGAACTCGATACTTCTCGCGGAGGTGAGGGAGCTGGTACTCATTCATGATGCTTACGACCTCGCTCGCCTTGTAATTCGATTTGTTCGCCGCATCCCGGTATTCTCTCCTGGGAAGTTCGAAGCTTGCCTCGTACTGGGCGACATATTCATCCCAATCGAAAGGATGGACCACCTCGGCTGGGACTTGATGCTCGATCAATTGGGGCTCCGGGAAACCGATGGATCGGAACCACTCCACGGTAACTTCCTCGAGGTCGCCCCCTTGCTCACCCGCATTGGCGACCTCATCGCCAACCTCGGCAACCTCCTCGCCAGCTTCAACGGGCTCCCCGTTGCCACTGGTGACCCTTTTCTCAAAAGTGACCTCGTCGCCTTCCTCCCATACCTCACGAAAGACGGAGCTGGAGGTCCCTTCCTCCGACTCGTGAGAACGGACCTCACCGTGTAGCTCGCCAGAGCTCGGGCGAGCTACCGAGGTTGCCTCGGAACTAGAACCAATCATTACAGGAGTCATTTGGGGAATTGGCTCGTCCTCCGCCATCGATTGTTTTTAGGGATTATGGATTGAGAGGGTCTCACTGAATTCATGGGTCGACATAGTTGGTGCAAAGTTCGAAAGATTCCCAGATATGTCAAAGGTTTCGGCCGCCGGAAGTTACGGTACAGAGTCGGCCGAAAAGATTGAAAAGTTGCGAGGGAACGTACAAAATCCCCAAGAACTTAAGGGAATCGAAAGAAAGAAATAAGGAAGGAAAAGAAACGGGTTTTCTACCTTGGAGAACGCCGAAATCTTCATCGGAAGCAAATGTGTCGTCCGCCGGAAAGTCGCTCTGAAAGTTTGAAAGCGTGAAAGTGGGAAATGATCTTGGTTCCCCCTATTTATAGACGTCGGGGCGAGCTGCAATTTTCGAAAAGCTCAGGGACCTTTCTGCAAAGATTTGAAACTGTAGCCATGATGGGTGCGGGAATTGGAGCCTCAAAAGGAGTGCACGACGCCTAAAATCCCGCACCATGTCGGCCGAGTAACCGCCACGACGGAGCTCGCCCGCTAGCTCGACACCTGCCCAAGTGTAGTTCGCCCAGGCTCGAGCCCTCGTCCACGAAGAAAAATCAGCTCGCCCACACATTAGATAGATCATGATGTGCGCAAGCTGGGGGGCAAATGTTAACAGAGCGAACTAACACAATTGGCATCAGAATAATTGTGAAGGCTTGGCAGGTCGCCGAAGCTCAGCGAGGTAAAGGGTAGCTCGCCTGGACCCCGAAAGCCTGAGGCCAACTTACCGGTCGGACGAAGAGAGGGGAGCTTGCGAGGGAGTTCGCCTGTAAAGGGGTAGCTCGCCCGCGAGCACAGAAGCCGAACTGAAGCCCAATCCTACACTATCCAAAATAGCACAAGGCCCAGGAGCTCGCTAGGTAGTTCGCCCAACCTGAAGGCCCTCACTCAGGAAAGAGCTCGCCAAGTAGCTCGCCCAGCTTGGAGGCCCGGGTGGTGGATATACAAATAGGATAGACAAATATGTAGTAGGAAGAGGCATTGTAAAGGGAGCATTGTGAGGGATCAAGGCGAAGGTCGCGGACCTTCGTCAACACCAGAGGTCAAGTAGGCTCGTAAGGTGCTACCTCACACTCGCGCACCTATAAATAAGACCTCTCATGTAACTATTAAAAAAAATTCCAATTACAATTCAATCATAATACAACTTTTACTTTCTCTCCCTAAACTCTCTACTTTCTCTCTCTATATTACCCCTCCCAAGAACATCAAGAACACAAATCTTAGATTATTGTTTGATAGGATTAATATGTTATAATAGCCACATAAACAAACATCGTTAGTAAATTCTATCAACAAAAAGCCCAGGTCCAGACGGGTTCAGTTTCAATTTTTTTGGAAATTTTTGGGATGTATACAGAGAGGATTTCTTGAAGTTTCTTGCTAAATTCTATGCGAATGGGAAACTGGTGAAGGGTTTAAACCTGTCCTTTATTGTTCTTATCGCAAAAAAGGACAAAGTCTCGTTGGCTCCGGGATTACAAGCCTATCTCATTGGTTGGTGGTGTATACAAAATTCTCTCAAAAATACTTTCAAGAAGACTCTGCAAGGTAATTAATTCGATATTTTCTGACCAACATTAGCTTTTGTGGGAGATAGGAAGATACTGAATTCAGTGGTTATTTTAAACGAAATCATAGAGGACGCTAGGACACGAAGGAATGATTGTAATCTATTCAAAATTAACTTTGCAAAGGCATACGACTCGATCGACTGAGGTCGTTTGGAAGAAATAATAAGAAGTTTCAACTTCGAAAAAATAGATATCCTAGATTATGGAGTGTGTCTCATCGGCTTCGGCCTCAATATTGGTGAATGGTTGTCCAACACAGTCTTTCAATTTGGGGAGAGGTCTAAGGCAGGGTGATCCACTTTTTCTCTTTTTATTCCTCTTGGCAGTAGAAGGATTGTCTATCATGATGAACAATGTAGTGGAGAAAAAGATCTTCGAGCCAGCTTTTGTGGGGAAGAATAAGGTACCTATTTTTCACCTTCAATTCGTCAATGATACTATCTTTGTTGGCAAGGCAAATTTGAGAAATGCGAGGTTCTTGGAAGAATTTCTCAGCCTTATTGAACGGGTTACTGGACTGAGCATTAATAGAAGTAAATGTTGTTTGTATGGAGTAAATGTTGCGGACATTGTGATGAGTGAGATATCATCAATACTTGATTGTTCTTCAGCTTATTTGCCATTTTTGTACTTGGGGGTGAAGGTGAGTTGTGCACATAGACAACTCTCAGATTGGAACTACGCGATACATAAGATTAATAATCGTTTGAAAAAATGGGAGGGATTGAGAATCTCCATCAGTGGGAGACTTACTCTAGTGAATAATGTACTCTCGTCAATTCTGGTTTACTATTTGTCCACCTTTCGTATTTCAAAAACTGTGGTGAGAGAAATTATCAAATTGCAGCGGAACTTCATTTGGGGGGTACGAGAATGAAAATAAAACGGCTTGGGTTAAGTGGTCTACTATCTGTAAACCTTTTGTGGTGGCTTGGGGGTAACAAACTTGGTAGATTTTAATAGAATTTTATTGGGAAAATAGTTGTGGAGATTCTATTGTGAGAGAGAGACGTTATGGGCAAGAGTGATTGAGACGAGATGGGGGTGTTGTGGGGAAGAGGCCTAGGTGTGAGCGGGTCAGGGAGGGTGTCAAAACCTATGAGGTGGTGGGTAGAATTCTTAAAGCTGCGGGCATAGGAAGCATGGAGTGATTTTTTAATAATATGGAGAATGTGATAGGTGACGGGAGTAATACTTAGTTTTAGGTTGAGTCGTGGGCAGAGGAAAGACCTCTTAAAGAACATTTTCCTAGGCTTTATCTTCTAACAAGTGATAAGGGTGCTAGGGTGGGTGAGTTGGGGGATTGGAGAAGGAACAATTGATGTTGGCGATTGAATTGGAGGAGGAACCTATTAAAGAGAGAGAAGGAAAGTGCTAATGAATTACTTAATGTTGTAAACAAGTATATTCCAAGGAGAAATGCGAAAGACATATGGAGATGGAATCTATCAGCACATGGAAGATACGTCACAAGAGAGGTGTATGAATGTCTTTGCAGGACGGATCGAATAGAAGAAATAAGAAAAAAAAATAGAAATTTAAAAAGATTTGGAACAAGCTGGTGCCCACAAAAGTAAAGGTCCATGCTTGGAGAACACTCGGGGAGAGATTACCAACAATCTGGAAATTGCAACTGTGATAACAATTTTTGTGTAATAAAATATTATTAACTCTTGATATTGATATACAATGTAATTTCTTCAATTTTGGGTTCTCTCTTAAGTTATGATCCTCTGATTCTCATTCAACTTTGACTTGGCTTTGGTCTGATTTTGACTTTGACTGGGCTTGACTTGTAATACTTATCCAAGGATTAGGTTTTCTTGTTTTGGATAGAGTGTTGGTCTTGAAAGATTTGATGAAGAACGGTCTTCAAATCTTCAAGTCTGGGATTTGAGCTGGAAACGCTGGATCGGAGGGGTCTTGGACCTTGATCTCTGATCGGAGTGCGTTTGTGTTTAAATTTGGTGAAGAACAGCTTCAAGGCGGCGAAGAACGCTTGAAATCTTTGAAGTTGATCTTCAAGTAGAAACGTCTGATCAGAGAGATTTGGCTCCTTGTTTCTGATCAAAATGCGTTTGTGGTTGAAGATGACGAAGAACACTTGATGATCTTCAAAGTGTTATTCGAGAAAAACATCTGATCGGAGGGATTTGGCCTCTTGTCTTCTATCAAACGATGTTTCTGGAGGATTTTGACGAAGAACGACTTGAATCTTCGAAGAACTTCTTCAGATTTGGTGAAGAACACTTGAATCTTCGAAGAGCTGGATCGATTGATCTTCTTAGCTCGCAGTTTTACTCGTCGAGAGGATTGCTACTGCTTGTTCGTTCGTCGGAGTCTTCGTTGGGTGTAGACCCCTTTGAGAATGAACAAGAAAGACCCCTATTTATAGGGTGGAGAGGTGAAGACCTTCCTTTCTTGCGCTGACACGTGTCGTGATCTGGTTGGCTGATGTTGATTTGATTTGTGGCATTTACGAATCGACCAAATTTAGCTTGATTGATTTCCGTCGTCTTCATAAATAGGGCAAATCAACCATTTATTGCCATTTACGAGTACTGTGAGACTCGTAATTTAATAACGACTTGTATCGTGTACAATAAATATCATTTTACTATTTAATTAGAGAATTAATTTGATAAATCCTCAAAATTAAAATAGTAATATATGTTTGATATTTATTTAATTTATTCACGTGTCATTATTTAATTGGGTAGCAAAATTAATTTGCTTACAGCAACGAAGAAAGATTTTGCCAATTGAACCGGATTTGAAGTGTGTCTTCTGCGAGGAGAAAGGAGTAATTGTTAGACATATTTTATGCGAATGCAAATTTTCTTATGATGTATGAATGAAATGTTGTGAATGGGTGGGGTGCGGACTGCCCTTTCGTCCACACCTTTGACTAATTTCACACTTTACTAATCCATTTCATGGGAAAATAGGTATTTTAGTCCTTGGATGCATTTGAGAAGGTTTGATTTGAATTATTTGGAAGTCTTGAAATAAAGCTATCTTTGAAAATAGTTGGATCTTAGTAGAGGATATTGTGGTGGTGTTAAAAAGTAGAGTTTGGAGTTGTCTTCGAGTTACCAGTTTAAATTTGAGTAATGTGAATTTTAAAGATTGGTCTAGGTCTATTAGTTGCATTGTATCAGGTGCAGTAGGTTGATATTAAATCTAACTTCCCACGGCTACTGAAACCTGGTAAAGAAGATTATTTCTTACTCTCATTTTGAAGTTTTAAGAAAACTCCTTTCTCTTAAAAAAAAAAAAAAAAGAAACAGGGAGCTAAATCGAAATAAGATAGAGAACTAAGTTCAATAACTATAAATGAAAATTAATAGTATAAATAAATTATCTACATTTTAGCATATAAAATCTCGTAGTGCTATATATTAACTCCCAGTGGGCAGTGCATAAAAAGCAAAAATGATCCGATTTAATATATTTCTCCCAATTTGTAAACGGCAAGTTGTGAATCCTTATGAACTAAGTCTTGGATCATTAAAAAAAACTAATATAAATAAATTAAAACTATGTATGATTCAATAAATTTTAAATTTTAAATAACAAGAAATTCTTTAGTTTTTTTTTTTATATGAGAAATTTTATTGATAGGGTATAAGGAATACCCCTTGAGAAACAACCAACGTTTACAGAATTTTAAAATATAAAGAAATCTCCAAGTGACTAAACACCCACAAAATTCATCCCCTAGTCGATGCTACTTGTATTTCTCAACATCCTAAAATATATCTTGGGTGCTTAGGGCATCTCCAATGGTTCGCGCTAGAGTAGCGCGAACTCTTTTTTTTTTATCAGCAAAAAGAAATATATTATTATAAAAATTGGAGAACAAGGGGTACTCCAACCCTTACAATAATGGTCAATTCATCGTAATCTATCGCTAGCTTAAAGTTTACTGCAACAATAGAGTGAATCTTTAATCCAATCCAAAAAAGAAAATTTGTTGGCAAAACACTCTTTTACTATTAACCAAGACCACACTCTTACCTTAATCTCTGATATTATTTTGCAAACTTTTGGCTCCTTTTCATTAAAGATAATCTCATTCCTCTCCCTCCAAATTGTCCAAATGATTGCTGCCCACAAAGTTACCGAAATCCTTGAGCTCCTATTGGCGCCGAGTAGAACTCCGTGTTGAAGCAAGTGTTGTGCTGGTTCATAATGAGGAGCAGTGCTGGTTTTTGTCCAATCGTAGATTCCATACCAAATTTTCTGAGTGAAGGTGCAAGTGAAGAATAAGTGTGAAATCTCTTCATCCTCTTCACCACAAAAAGGATATTTTACCTCATTGTTTGCAATTATTAATCCTCTTCTTTGGAGCTCACATTTAGTGGGAAGCCTCTTCTTCACAACCTTCCAAACAATTGCTTGAATCCTCTTGGGTGCAAAGCTTTTCCAAAATTTTGAACACGCCTTGATCTCCGTCTTCACCTCTTCGTGCTCCACTTGTTTAGTTCAAATTTTATAAGCTGAGTTTGTTGTGTATATTCCATTTGTAGCGCGAACTCTACACTACTCTAGCGCGAAATCTGTAATTCATCTCCAACTATTTGCGCTACATTCTGCGCTACATATATTTTCTTATTTTTTATTATATTTTTTTATATTAATTTAAATTTAATAATTACATTATTTTATTATTATTTTATACTATTAATTTTCAAATAATATAAACAAAAATTATATTTAATTATTCAACTATAAAATATTATAATTTAATTGTTCAATTTAAGAATATTACAATTAATTAATTATTCATCCTAAAAATATTATAATTTAATTATTAAATAAAAGTATCACAATTTTAATCTAAAAGTATCATAATTTGAACTTAAAAGTATAACAATTTAAACATAAAAGTATATAAAGTATAAACTAAAAAAAAAAAAAAAAAGAGGACTCAGCGCTGTGAACAGTGCGCGCTGTTCATTTCCTCCAATGTGACGCGAGAGATAGTGCAGTGTTGGAGCAAAATTGTATCTCTACCCTGGCGCTAAGCGCAGGGTTGGAGATGCCCTTACACCACATGAAATTCTTTAGTATTATGAAAATTAAGATTTGAGTTCAAATCTAGGCGAAAGCAACCCATAGTTGGAAATTTTTTCCAACTTATAATCCAAGCTTGAATACTTATGTCCCATAATTATTTGCACACTTTCTATTTATGTCGATCCCATAATTGTTTCACACTGTACATAGAAACTATTATTTTAATTTATTCTCGAGCTATTCACATATTTTCATAAAATATCATTATTTTTACATTCAATATATCCAATTAATTTTATTATTTTTATAACATTAATTTACACAAAATCTTATTTTTCTTGAAAAGTATATACTCTTAGGGGTGAAACACCTCAGGAATAATAATAGATGTTAAAAAAGAAATTGTTCATTTGTTTTAATTTTTGTGAATTTCAAATAGGGAGATGCACAACACATGAGTCATACTTATACAAATGAGTCATGTCTATCTCGATCTGGTCGAAACTTACATAAATAAATAATGGAATATGAAAATACTATTATATAAGAGAGCAAAGACATTATATACTGCATGAGTCATTCTTATACAAAGCGAGTCTATCTATCTGTCTTCAAAACTTACATAAATAAATAATGGAATATGAAAACACTTATTATATAAGAGAGTAAAGACATTAAAATACTTGTAGTAGTAGTAGTATATAATGTGAGGAATAAAATAAAGTAAAATAAAAAAGAGATACGGAAGTGATACTCTGAAATGGATAGTAGACAAGGTGGGATTATATTCTTCCTAGTACTATAAGACAAAAGGAAAGGGGAGTGCCCTGCTGCAGGAAACACACACAGCGGCCTGATGAGCAGCACCACCCATGAGAGAGAGAGAGATCAGATGCTGCTGCATATATCCAGAGAGAGAGAAGAGAGAGAGAGAGGCATGCATAGCATGGCAGGATATATAGGGCATGCAATTAGTGTGTTGGGCATTGAAAAGGACTTGATATCATAGGGAGGGCAGAGGTCAAATTGAACAGAGCCAAAACGTGGGACCCTCCCCCCCTCCTCCGACATTGTAGAATTCCCACTGCAGGCCGAATGTGGTCGAAGCATGCATGCCTCTCTCTCTCTCTCGTTTTCCTAATTACTTTTTCCGTTATTGATAGTGCAAATATTTGAAAATTTCTGTGTGCATTTATAACTATTTAAAACTAATTTTCAAAATTACTTATTTTCAAAATGATAATTTTAAAAGTTACTTTTTAACACTTTAAAATAAACACTTTATATTGTGAACAAGCTTTTTAAAAATATTATTTTCATTTTAAAATAATCATGTATTGATGTATATATGAATATTTGCTTGAAATTTTCAACAATGGCATCATTTAATTGTTACAAAAAAAAAATCGCATTTTCAAATTATAAAATTTAAAAAGAAATTGTAAAAACTATTTTAATTTTTTTTTCTAATTGGAGTATTTTTTTTAAGGGATTATAGTTTTATAGAGAATGGATCATCTGCTGGGCAATAAAACCAGCAAATGGTGCTGAGGAGTAAAACGCTGACGTATTATTAATATATTTTCTTTATTCTTCAAGTTTTGACCAAGTCATAATTTTTCTACCTACCGTGATAATGAGTTAAAAAGGAGAAATAATTATCCATACGCCAACGTTTTATTCCCCAGCATCAATTGCTAGTTTTATTGCCCAGTAGAGGATCCGTATCCAGTTTTATAAGCCCAATAATTTCACACCAATTTGATTTTGGTCACAATCAATTGCTTATTTTGATTTGGGTCCTATAAATTTAAAAATATTTTGAAATTGGTCCTATTACATGTAATAGCAGGTTGCACAATCGGTCAGTGATTATATAGTTCTTTGTTTGACTTTTTATTACAAGTTGCATTGATGATTGAATCTTAATGTCTGAGGGACAATATTTATTTAAATAATTTCTTATAATTATTTTTTAAAAATTCAAATTATCAAAAATTGTTAAAGAAATTCAGAATATTTTCAAATTAGATCAGGTTCTAAAAGTTAAACCGGCAACATGTGTTTTGTTAATAATAATATATAAATAAAATAATCTCAATATTAATCAAGAATTATTTTTAGAAATTTACTATTTATATTTAAAATTTTGAAATTTATAAAAACTCATGTGGGTACATCTTTCTTTGATGACACATTAGTTAGTGCTTGGTTTAGAATTTTTTTAATCGAAAGAAGATTTTTTTAATTGAAAATATATAGTAATTATAATATGGTTAAAGAGATTAAGAAATATATATAATATTATTTTTCTATATAAGATAATATATAATTATTATATTTTATTACTCTCTTTTCATCTTATAATCCTCTCCTCAACTAAATATATAATAATAAAATATGTTAAGTTAATTCTTTGCTTATTTATTTATTTTTTGTATTATTTATTAATCAAGAATTATTTCTAAAAATTTATTTATTTTTAGTATTATTTATTAAGTTAATTCTTTTATTATTTATTTGTTAACTTAATTTATATTATTTAATAAATAAATACTTTTATTATTTATTAAGTTAATTTATAAAAAAATACTAAATAAATAAATTTATTAACTTAATTAAAAAATGTTAAACAAATAAATAATAAAAGAATTAACTTAATAAAAAATCAAATAAATTAAAAATGTTAAACAAACAAACCAATAAATAATAAAATATATTAAGTTAATTCTTTTATTATTTATTTGTTTAACATTTTTTAATTTATTTGATTTTTTAAATCAACTAAATATTTTTCTATAGTTTTTTTGTATTATATATATATTTTTTTAAATTAGGACCTTTCTAATTTTTTTTTTTATAGGTAAATGTTGGTGGTTAGTAGTTAGAAGTTAGTTCATCAAGTCTCCATACACACATATAGAGATGTCAAACGGGCTGGCTCTAACCCTACAGGGCCAGCCCTACAGGGCTCTGGGCCTTGGCGGTTCATCCTTAACGGGCCGCTATATGCTCGGACCTAACCCTAGCGGTCCGCGGGCTAAACGGGCCACTAACGGGCTCAGGGGTAAATTTTTTTTATAAATTTAAAATTTAATATAAAATAGAACTAATGATTTAATAACTAAGTTCACACATCCCTAAAAGTTTTGAATTAATTGAGATCTAACTTATTTACTTATTTTCTATTTTAATATGTAGTTAAGTTATTAGTTAATAATGAATTAGAAATTAATAATTAATAAAAATTTAATTAATAAAGTATACAATTACGTAACACAAGTGAAGAGAAATTCGGTCAGCCCACAGCCACAGTACACAGGCCCACGGCCCACACCTCCACAGCCCACAATCACTTTCCAATTTAATTAACTTATATTATATATTAATTATTTAATTCAATTAAAAAAAAACCGGGCTACAGGGCCAGCCCGGTTAACCGGCGGGCTAGCCCGTTTGGCCCGCGGGCTAACCGGTTCGGGCAAAAAAGACCCGGTTTTATACGAGCCGCCACATGCTCAGACATAACCCTGTAAAAAACAGTGTTAAACGGGCCGGCCCGCGGCCCGTTTAACATCTCTACACCCATATCTACAAGTCAACCTTATAACTCCCTCCTACTCGTTCCCAAAGGGAATCGAACCCAAGTCACTCACTCAAATGAGGAGCCCGGTGGCCAGGTGAACTAACTCACCTGGTTTAGAACCTTTCTAATCTCTTCCAGCCAGTTTAGATTCTCTTTCTGCTGACCTTCCCCATGAGTATTTTTTATAAATTTCAAAATTTTAAATATAAATAGTAAATTTCTAAAAATAATTCTTGATTAATATTAAAATTATTTTATTTATATATTATTTTTAACAAAGTATATATTGTCGGGTTAACTTTTAAAACCTGGTCTAATTTGAAAATATTCTAATTTTTTTTAGCAATTTTTTAAATTTTGAATTTTTTAAAAATAATTATAAGATATTATTTAAATAAATATTGCCCTGACCTCAGATATTAAGACTCAATCAATAAAAAATTAAACAAATAACTATATAATCATTAATCGGTTGTACAACCGGTTATCACATGTAATAGGATCAATTTTAAAATATTTTTAAATTTATAGAAATAAAATTAAAATGAGTAATTTGATTGAGACCAAAATAAAATTGGTATCAAATTACTGTGCTTATAAAATTATAATTCCTCTTTTTAATTAACCTTTAAATAAAAAAGAAATAGTCTAGATTTTGATGGGAAAGGAGTGAAGAGTGGAGGTGGGGTGGGGACAGGAGAGCGAAAAATCCGGAAAGGAATTATCGTACGGAGGAATCTGTGAAGTGTAGGGGGTCCCACATAGAAGGAGAAGCAATCCAATAATTGCATCCCCACGCTATTCCGACATCCATGATATTGTTGTCTCTCCCATTTCAATCACCATCACTCACTCAATCTTTTCTCTTACACGGAATGTGTCTTTTTTTTTTCCTCTCTCTCTCTCTCTCATATTTTGCATCTCACCCCTTTGTCTCTTAGATTTCGTCAACACACTTTTTGTACACCAATTTTGGTCTCTTTCAAATTCAATAATTGTAGGTGGTTCCTTTTCATTACAATACTTATTTTAAATATTTCGACACTAATCTTATTTTTATTTGTTTGCAAATTGATACTACCTTATTTCCACAAAAATTTACATACTTTTCTTTTTAATTTATTCCACAAAAATTTTCACATTCCTAAAATAAAAATATTTCTTTAAATCTCCATCATACACATTCTACTCATTATATTTTTCCTTAAAAATTATGTCCCCAAAAGTAACACAAAATTTTGGGGAACGAAGGTAGTATTGAATTTTACTTCTTTCAATAAATTTAAATTTTTGATGAAATAATTTTATTGTAAAGTATCAAAGTCATTTGGATCAAGATCACATCATGAATTTAAATCTAGCAAAAAATAATTCCAATTAAGTTAATTATTTATTGGGTTAATATCAATTTGTCATCTGTACTATATCACTTATTTCAATTTGCAATCCGAATTAATTTTTTTATCAAACTGCAATCTGTATTATGAAAAATTGACCAATTGCAATCTATACTTAAGTTTTTTTTTGTTAGTGATATATTTTTCAAGGTTATATTCGTCAATCTATATTCATAATTTATTTATATTTATTTTTTGCCACATAAAATTGGTGCCGGTAAAAAAATCTTATATCTTTCATGGGGTTAAAAATTGAATTCCAATTATGTTATCGTCATTCTATATAAATTAGATTTTTTTTAACATTAATTTTTTATTATTAACAATTATAATATAAATTAAGTAAATAAATAATGTGGAATGACGAGTATAATCTTAGTAAATATAGCACTACCAACAAAAAAAAGAACAAAAATTAACCTTAAAGTAGCAATTTGAAAAATTTTCGTACTACAGGTTGCAATCTGATAAAAAAAATAGTACAGATTGCAAGCTAAAATAAGTGATATAGTACATGTGGAAAATTGATTTTAATCCATATTTATTTGGACCTTTTCTCCAAATAGGAGAGCCCATAATGAAAGTTAAAAATCTGATCCACCAGCTGAAGAGAGTGTCAGAGAAAATTAATTAATATAATATACTCCCTCTGTCCCAGGGGTATTTGCACCCTTGGGATGACACACGGTTTAAGAAAAATGTATTTTTTAAAATAAAGTAGTGGTGTATGAGTAAATGTGTGGAAAGTTTTGTGAGTGTGCACGCAAATCGATGTTTCTCTTTTTAGTTGTGTGCAAATTGGTTTGTGACAACCCAAAATGGAAAGGGTACAAATTGGTCTGGGACGGAGGGAGTATTAATTTTATATTTTTTCCTACAAACTTAAATTTTTTAATAAATAAAATATTTCACGATAATTTGAATTTAATGGTGAATATGGTCACATTTACATCAAATTAATGCTCATTTTTATATGACTTTTTGGTGTTTTGATTACATTTAGAGCACTAATTGCTACATATTTATTTATTAAGTTATTTTGCAAAGAGTTGTGCATTTGTAGAAAAATGATGCAAAAATATGAAAAATGAGGCAAAAATGTGAAAAAATGAGCAATTTCTTGTAAATCAATTCGATCAATCCAAATGGTAAAAATCATGTAACATGTAAAAGAGCTTGAAAGAAGACTGCAGTGACAAAAGATTAAGTCAATCGTAGTTCTAGAGATCAAGATATATGAAGTAAACAAATATGAAATGGCTATGGTCGAGTAAAACAAGCCTTGCCGAACGGAAATTTGCCTCTTATTGGTGCTGTCAAAATGTACCTGACCCATTAGGTCGACCCAAAAAGCTTGATTTTAAGGACATGACATGCCTTAAAACTGTAGGCCAAAAAAGAACTGGGTCTATTTGGCCATTGACCTAGTTTTTATGGGCCAGCCAGATAATTTTTTTTTTTTAATCTTCAATAATACTTCTCCTATAAATCTTTTCTATGTTCTTATGAGTAACAATACTTTTATTTTGATTTTTTTCTTAAATTTACATTTAAATACTTTCAATAAGTATTTTATTTTTGTAAGTATGTTTAAGGAATATGTGCATTTTCTTTGGAATTTTCTCTAAAGATATATTTTATTTGAAAAATATTATCTGAATTAATTAATTAATTAATATTATTAAAAATATAAATTGGATAAGAGACAATACTTTATTTAGGATTTTGATACTATTATTTTATTTAATTAGAAATTCTTATAGTTGTTAGTATGAATTATAATTCAAACTTATTATAGGGATGTAGAATTAGTTGTTTAATTTTTTTTTATGAATTTGAGTTTATAAAGGATTGTTAGAAAACTATTGTTTAAATTTATTTTTGTAAATTTTAGTTTATTAAGGCTTGTTGAATTAGTGTTGTTAAAATATTATATAGAAATTTGTGTTTTATTTTAATTATTAAATTATTTTTGGCAAATTAAATAAAATTATATGACTATTTGAGTAGTATATGTATATAAAATTACCAATTAATAAGATAAATATAGAATTTATATGTAATTGTGATATATTAAAAAAATTTAAAAATAAAAAAATTTAAAACTAAAAAAATTTGAAAAAAATTTGGGTCCGTTTGGCCCGGTAGCCTGGTAGTCCGTTTTGGACCAGAACTGTCTTAAAAATATATGGCCCAAAGTGAAACGGGTCAACCCCACCTGACCCAAAAAATATCATAGCCCAGTTGGTCAGTACTGGGCCGTCCGGACAATTCTATCCCTGATTGAGTGAAAATTAATCTGCCTATGTGGAATGTATCTGCTCGATCAAGGGACTAACTCGCTCGATCGAGCGAAAAAGGTCCAGATAGAGCAGATGTGTTCTATGCCTAAACTTGTAATTCCCGAACTTTTCATGGTCCTATTTGTTAATTCTGTTCAAGACACCTACAAATAGCCCATTTTAGTCAGATTTTAGGGGAGTTTTAGCAAAGATTAGTTTAGGAAAGTTATCAAATATGTTTCTAGATTGTTCTTCACATTTCTTCTTCAATTCTTCAAATTGCTCTTAGATTCTTCATTAGATTCTTAATCCATTAGATAGTTAATACACATATTTCTCTATATTTGTATGATTCAATTTTAAAGATTGATGAAGATTTGGATTTAAGCTTTTAACCAGTTAATCCAATCAAATACTTAATTGCTTGTTGTGAGCACCAGTATTTGTGTTAATGTCAATTAAACGCTGAAAAATGCAAAGAGGTTAGAACTAACCTTTGGGAGTATTGAGCTTTAATAAGGTAACATTGGTGATTGGCCTAGTTCGATTGTCTAATGCAATGCATGATGATTCTAGGGTATATTAATGTCATAAATAGTTCACAATTGAGGTTTTCCAAAGCATACACACACATCTCTGCACACTCATCAAGTGTTAGAATAGTACACCCACTAGTGTAAAATTGTCTCTGGTACTTATATGCTAGATACCTGAACTTGTACTTACATTTTCGTTAGATTAAATAAGAATTTATGTTTGAAAGTTTAAACTAGACTAGCATTTCGTCTCCCTAGGTTCAATAATTCACCTTGGTCACTTGCCGTAATATATTAACGATCACGTACAATTGCACATGCACATTATTTGGCAATCAAATAGCGACTTCATCACAGTTTGATTTAAAATTTTAGAAACAAAATATTTCCCCCAAAATTGATGGATTAAAGATTGTTTAAAGATGTTCCTTAACAAATTAAAAATAAATAAATAACAACAAATATATTGTATTTATTGGTTGAAAATTATTTAAAGATGATCATCACAAAATAAAGTTATAATAAATAAAATATTATATCCACTCACCAATGTACTAAGAGGCAAGGGAGGGCATTTGCCCCACCTCATATTTAGTTGTATAAAGAGTTGTACAATGGAAATTTATTTTTACATAAATAACTTTGAAATACTTTTAGTTGAATAATTCATATCGTTAAAGTGAAAAGAATTCATACCCTCAAATGAAACAACTAATATCTTTTACTATCTCATATTTTATTAGTAAAAATAACTTTTTATCCTCCAAAATTAATACTTTTTTTTTTTTAGAAGTAATCTATACCATTAAAAAAAAATTATATCATTTAAAGCAGTTCACGTATGAACTAGTTTAACTCTATATTTTTATTTTATAAAACTGAATTTATTTTATAAAAGTTAAACCAACAAATTTAATTACCAATTCCTATTCTTAATTCCCCAAAATAATGAAAAATACACCTTTCTTACCCACGATACACGTAGTTTTCGAAATTCCAATTTAAAACTCGCATTGAATCCCAAATAGTGTTTCTCACTCTTATTATTGTTATAATATATGTAAATATATTATTATATTTTATGGATATAATAT
>JAPKLY010000131.1:105270-122692 GCA_026898435.1 Prunella vulgaris | reverse complement strand
TAAATTCAACCATTAGCATTTACAAAAAGACAGATTTCTGTTGTCTTTGAAAATCAATATCCCTAAACTAGGAGCCCAAAACATTTTTCCCTTGCCATATCAAATTATATTAGAAGAGCTTAAAACATCATTTGATGCCGATCTATGTGTAATAATTGAAAATATATGTTACATATATATATATATACTTACAATAATTTATTACTACTATTAATGAAGTGCAAATAACCAAATGCATAATTTCAATTATTATTTAAACCTGCAATTAATCGATTTGAATTTCGAACTGCATCTTTTCCACGCGCACAAAACATATTCATAAATGATATATTGATGTTGCTAAATAAATATATATCCAATATATAGGACATGATTAACAACTAAGTAAATGATACTATTGCGCAGTAATAAATATTGTTTCTCTAATTAAATTGATTGCGGTCTTCACTTAATAATGAAAAACCGCTATACTAATTGAAAAATAATAATTCACTTACAATTATATATAATATTACTCCATATATTTAGCATGCAGTAAATAAATAAATAAAAACTTTGAGTTTTGTTCAAATTAAAAAAAAATAGCATATATTGTTTGAAAAATATTAATATGTTTCGTATTTCTCGGTTAACCAAATATCTTTTTTAATCTTGTACGAAATTATTCAAAATCCATAAATCTTCGTACAATATAAAAAAATCTTGGTAGGATTTTTGTATTACTCTAATTTGAAACTGCGTCACAAAAGACATGTACAAGTTAATGCATAAATGAATAAATAGGGATCACAATTTGGTCTGCTCTGATCTACTCCGACCTGAACCATACAGTATAGATCGCCCCGCCTCGCCCCGCGATCCGCAGTGAGGCGGAGCGGATATGGATATCATTATCATCCTGTCCCGATCTGCCCAACTCCATTTTGACCCGTTTATATTATTAAAAATTGAATATATGTGGTATTTATAGAAAAAATATTATTATTTTTTAGTATGTATATTATAAATAAGAATAAATTAATTTAACAAATATATTTTAGATCAATATATACTAATAAAACATAATATGAAATATATTATGATGTTTTAACTATAAATTTTAATTGATAAAAACATATTTAAAGATAAAAATAAATTTGTATATTATATTTTTAATATCATAATTTTTTTTAATTAAGACCTTAAATTTATTTTAAATAAGTAAGAATATAGTATATTATAAAATTTTAATTTTGAATGGATCGATCTGCCTCGCCCCATGATCCGTAACGGATCGATCCGATCTGACCCATACATAGAGTGGAGCGGATTTGGATCTTATAGTATCCGCCCCGACCTGCTCTATTTTCCATCCCTATGAATAAAGGTGAAGAAACACTTATGCTTCATTTGGATGAGTGGATCTGATGGATTACACACAAAAATAATAACTCTCTCATAAATTTATAAATATTTATATTTGAGTTATGTTTAAAATAAAAGAATTCTAAATCCTTTTTAAAATCATGTCATTTGAAATCACTTTTCTCTACACCTTTCCATCTCTATATCTCCTTTACTTTTTCCTAATCTCTTTACGATTCGTAATTTGAAATATATGCATTCTTACATGTATTTTATTTAAAATTCATCCATTCAAATGGAGTCTTATTCTCTCCTTTTACAAAAAGTATACTCATATATTTTATTTTTTATTTTTTTTATCAGTAAAGAGAAATTTTATAGCAAAAGAAGAAAAAGAGTATATGGAATACTCATACGGTTTACAAGGACATTTTACAAGAAACGGAGTACTTTAGCACGTCAATAGTAATCTAGGATTCAACATCCAATCATTAAAAGAGTAATTGAGACAAACCAGATCTTTAATAGACAACCATCTACATACTCTTTCTTTCAATTCCTCTACTAACTAACTCATAAACATTTCTTTATTCTAAAAAATTACCTCGTTTATCCTTTTTCATAAGAGCCAAATAACAGCTAACCAAAGAGTAACAGCGATGCGTCTACCTATTTTGCCATGTAGAACTTTGCAGAAAGCGAGAAGATTTTGTGCAACGTTTGAATGCAGGGATGTCGGGGCTGTTGAAAATTGTAACCATCTTTGTACCTCCATCCAAATGGTGTGCAACTTATTGCACTCAAAGAAAAAGTGTTTACCTGACTCGTTTTGATTTTCACAAAAGACACACTTCATATTGTCATTTGGGTTAAGAATATTTCTCCTCATTAAATTTGTCTACGTCGGAAGTCGCTCGTGGAGCAGCTTCCATGCATGTGCCACTACTTTGTTAGGGGCGGAACTCTTTCAAATTAGCTTGGAACATCTCTCCTTACCACCTTTTCTATGCTCCAAAACTCTCTCTTTATTTTCGATATATAGGTCAAGAAAAAGTATTGATAAAATAAAAAAAATTAAGAATGTTCTTAAGTATTATGTTGTATATTTATAAATTAAATATTTACTTTCAAATGTAAAATCACGTTATATAAAATAAATATATTGTATGATAAAAGATAATGTTCATTCCATTCTAATTTTATTTTTCTATGCCAGTATTCACTCCCTATATATATATATATATATATCTAAATTATATACATCATAAAAAAATTATTTAATCTATTTAAATATTACTCTCTCTGTCCCGCATGAATTTGCACACTTTTCTTATTTGGACGTCCCATACAAATTTTCACACTACTAAAAAAAAAGGTATTGATTTACGTGTACAGTCACAAACATATACACGTATTTACTCATCTATATACCACTATTTTATATATAAAACTCATTTTTTTTTAAAAATGTTCCGTCCCGTAGGGTGCAAATTCCTACTGGACGGAGGGAGTATAAATTAATCTATTAAGAAAGTAAATGAGGAGTTGCATAAACAGTCTAGCTCATTCAACACTCCCCATCTATAAGTTTGTGTTATGGTACTTACCCTTGAACACAAGTGTAAAATAGAAAAAATATATGCATAGTATTTAAATTCAAGAATATATATATATATAGTATACACACATATACTAGCTCTCCTACAAGGGAGCCGACCGAAAAAAGCCCAATTCCAAGTCCTCTTAACAAAAACCTCTGCAAAAGCTGTTCATCAATGTCAGAACTCCGACATACCAATTCAGTATCATAGAATCTCTCTCTCTCTCTCCACAATAAATCCCCAGTAAATCCCAACTCTCACTTGCACATTTGCACACACTTAATTATCCATCTCTCATTCCCGTGAAACAGCAGAAAAAAAATGGCCACAGATACGAGCGAAAGAAAAGCAACAAAGTCGAGCCAGGGCGGCGCTCCGCCGCCGGAGCCGGAGCACCTCCCCTGCCCCCGCTGCGACTCCACCAACACCAAGTTCTGCTACTACAACAACTACAACTTCTCCCAGCCCCGCCACTTCTGCAAGTCCTGCCGCCGCTACTGGACCCACGGTGGCACCCTCCGTGACATACCCATCGGCGGCGGCAGCCGCAAGAACGCCAAGCGCTCCCGCTCCGCCGCCACTTCCGCCACCCCCTCCACCGGCCCCGCCACCGTTTTCTCCCCCGCCCACCACGAATTCCACCACCTCGCCTCCGCCGGGTCGCCGCTACTGCTCCCGCTCGCCGCCGCGCACGGCGGCGCTATGGGTGGGAGTTTTACTTCCTTGCTGAACGGGTCACCCGGGACCGGACTTCTGGCGTTGGGCGGGTTTGGTTTCGGGCTTAATGAAGTGGGCTTCGGGCTGGGAAAGGTTGCCTGGCCCTTTGCCGGGGTGGTGGAAGGCGGCCCGGCCGGCATGAACGGCGGCGGTGGCGCTGTTGGAGGGAACACGTGGCAGCTGGAGAATGGAGAGGGTGGTTTTGTCGGAGGTGGAGATTATTTTACTTTTCCAGATCTTGCTATTTCCACACCTAGGAATAAAAATTTATTTTAAACTTTTGTAGCATATCTTTTATTCGATAATATAATTGACGTTTCCGTGCCTTCAATTTTATTTATGATTAATTTATTACTTCACACGAATGCAATGTGCAGAACTACAATATATAATTAATTTTTGCTACAAATAGATGAATAATAAATAAATTTAATCAATTAAGAGTTATTTCATAAATTTAAGAATAATTAAATATTTTATAAGTTGTTTTAAAAAGTTATAAGATTTTATTTTTAAGTGACTTATAAGTTGTTGAAGTATTTGACTAATACAATTTATAAATTTTTTGATAATTTATCATTCATTTTTTTTTAATTTAATCTTATTAATTTTTTTATGATGAGGTGGGGGGTTAGGGAGTGATGGCGGAATCCGAGATCAAGCGGATGGGAGGATAAATGTGGAGGTGTTGAGAAAAATAAGTTAAAATATTCCACTTATTACTTTTTGCAGTTCATAAAATATAAGGAGTTTTATTTTAAAATTTTATGGATTGTTTAATATATTATTTTATTAAATACTTTAAGAAGGCTTATCAACTCTTAAATAATTTATAATATAAACTGAGTTAAACATCCACTAAGTATAATTTAGTTATATTTCATTTATTTTTTAAACAATTGTCTCATTTATATGTAATGGAAACTAGATCTTGTTCTCATCTTTTGTTTTTTCTCATTCCAATGTTAATTTGATAATTTTATTATATATACGATAATTTTATTATATATACTACCAATTATGTCCTGTCATATCCAGTTAAAGTTTTTTTAATTAATTTATATTTATAATTAACTACTCCCTCCGTCCATGATATTTAGTTTATCTTAGTTGTGCACGGTTATTAAAAAAAAGTTGATATTGATGTGTAAAAGTGAGTGTATTAGTATAAAAAATGTTTAATTATTAATAAAGTATTTGATGTGATGTGTAAATGTGAGTATATGTGTATAAAAAATAAAACTAATGATTGAAAAATTTCTATTTTGGATAGATAGACAATTTATTGTGAATGACTATTTAAAATAACGTGGACTAATTTTCATGGAGGGATGTAGTATATAATATACAAAACCACCAAGATTATGTTTACTTTGGGTGTCAGGGTTAACCTGGAATATCATAGGTTGTCGGTTAAGGTGTGATATATGTTATATAACCATTGTTTATTTTAACAACCACATCTTTCGTTTATATTTGGATGGATTATAGTAGGATAAATGTGAAATTACAAATTTGTCCTCAACTAATTTAATAAATTCAAGAACAATTTGTGTACATTTACAAAGAAGAATTAGCAGCAAGCAATTGAATCCACATCCAAATGTTCTGAAGGAGAATTACAAATAATATTCAAGCAATTGAAGACGAACTAATAAAATGAAACCCAAAATATCCAAAATTAAATAAACACATTGAATTGAAGCAATTAAATTCAGGCAAAATTGGAACCCAAAATTTCCAAAATTATAGATATTTATATAATCTAAATTCACGATTTGGAGGGAAGTTGATGCCGAAAATAAATCTCCACCATCAGAAGAGAAATTATTGCCGAAAATCGCTCATCATCGTGCAGATATCATGGCCGCCGCGGGAACGGCCATGGAGCCCTCACAACCCTCTCTGTTACTGAATTAACACATAAATGGTTTTTACCTTTACACAAATACTTTTCACCAATTATCGTTTCTGTAACATATTCTGAATTGATTATCGAATGCTTTTCACTTCACATGATTCAAAATTTACATCGCCACTCACAATCCTCTCCGTTATGAGAACGGTAGGATTTGCAACAATTTGATTATTGTTCAGGGTAAATTGGTCATTTGATCAATGCTACAGTAAAGCTATAGTGCATTGGTTTATTTTGTCCACCCAAATGGAGAATAAAATTTAGCATTTAAGAAAGATTTAAATCGGGTCAGCTTTATTACCCGCAATTTATGACCTGAAATGCAAACACAAAATAAACCCATATTATTTAATTAAAACACATTTGTTCCTAAAAGTAAACACAACTCAAAAGTTATGTTCAAATGGGATTGTTGGCTTTCCATTAATTTTATATACACATACTCAATTCATGAGCTTTTAATTAGAGTTTTTTTAAATTAATAAAGACGGAAAATTATATATATGTGAAAAAAAATTCTCTCAAATTTGCTCTTTCATACATTCATTTAATTGGTATCTATATTCTTATTAATTTTGAGGGAGTATAAGGATGATCATTTGGTCTATTTGGTCCTAGTTTTGGATCAAATCGAAATAATCAAAATTTTATATTGAGGATCGAATCGAATAGAGCTTGGATTGAATTGGACCAAATTTTTTTTTTTCCAGACAATTCGGGCCATCCTTCCATAATAATTTAAAATAAAACGTCCTATATTTCATTCAAATAAATATTATGCATCATAATTATCTTTTAAATTTAGTTTAGTACTAATAAATAAAGAGATGCAATATAATTTTGATCAATATATAAAAAATACAAACACAATTAAGCTCAATAAAATTCAATAACACCACAATTTAAAGTATAATAATATATTGGAGGAGTTTACGATTTCGTTTTGAAATTAGGGTTTGGAGTTCTTTATTATACATATATATATTTATTTATTTTTATAATATATAATATATAATGTCTTGTAGGCACATAACATTATTTATTAAATAAAAATTAATACGAAAAAGTTACACATTAATATATCTAATAATTTAATATTTGAAATTTAGATTAATCTAATTCCTAAAATGATATACTCCCTCCGTCCATGAAATTTATGCTCACATTTTTGCACGTGATTTAATGCAATATGTCGGAAGGTATTATGGGATATTGTGAGGTCCGTTTTGAGTAAAGAAAATATTTATGGAAAGTACATATGATATACTTTTCATAAATATTCTCTTTATTCAAAACGGACCTCACAATATCCCGTAATACCCTCCGACATATTGCATTAAACCACGTGCAAAAATGTGAGCATAAATTTCGTGGACGGAGGTAGTATTAAATTGAATTTCTAAAGTCTAATAAATTAAATTGCACCGTAAAAGTCTAATAAATTAAACTACTCCTTAAAATCTAAACAAGTTAAACACATTTTAAATTCTTGAAGCTTGGCAAATCTTTTCGGATAACTACGAATTTTGTCCGATTCATTGAATCTGTTATAGAATACTACATCCAATAAAAATTTTCATATAAATCAAATCTTTCGGCACAACAAATCTGGCCTGTAAGTTTAGAGTTTTACACCTATAAATAAAAGTCTCATTCTAGTCATTTGACACTTATTGGTATTCTACAAAGCATCAAAGATATTCATCATAGCTTCAAAGAATTCTTCGTGCAAAGCAGCAAAGTAATAGTGTTTGATTCGAGATCAAGGTGTGAAACCTCTCGATCAATGTTATTCTTGAAGATGTTCAATGAAGGTCTTCGTCAAATTCGACGATGTTCTTCAAAGTTCACCAAAAGTCTAATAAAATTTAAAAGATCTTTCAAAATCAAAATCTCAAAAATTCTAAGGAAATAACGTTTAATCTAAAATACGGTTCGACGTTTTCAAATTAACATTATTAGTCCGTAAGTTAAAAGTTGTTCAAGATCAAGGTCCCAAAGTCTCACCTCTTAAAAAAAAAAAGGTCCCAAAGTCTCGAAAAGACAATAAACATTTGCAAAATTCGCAAAGTCCCGAAATCAAAGCTTGAGGAGAATCATATGAGATAACCTAGAGATTATAAATTTCAAAAAATATCGATAGATTCGAAATAAATCAAATTATAATCTCTTTTTTGAATTACTATAGGAAAAATATTATGTGAATTATACACTTAATAAATTTTATGATGAATAATAATTTATTCTAAGTATTTTTTAGATTTGATTGTTATAGAGATAAATAACATAAAATATTGTATATAAATTAACACTACAATGAATATGAACTAACAACATACTATATATGAATTAACACCACATGTAGCATGCCATAGTAAATGAACTAAAATCACATTGTATATAAACTAACACCACAATATTTATGAACTAACATCATATTGTATATCAACTAGCACTACACGCCAAAATACATGCTACTACGTGAAATGGAATATGTTGTGCACAAAATCGGTATCGTGAGTATTATTCACATAATATCCACTCGTTATTATATTAATTTCGTGAAAATTTGCCATTACAGTATCAACTTTATAATTACATATATTTTTTTTAAATAATATTAATTATTTTACTTAAAACAATTATATTTGTTGTTATTATAATTGCACTTAATCAATTAAAAATATTTAATAAAATAATAAATATTGACTTCGTTTGCAATAAATGGTCTTTTTCGCACGCGGTTTAATGCAATATGTCGGATGATATTATGGGGATATTATGAGATCCATTTACAAATTTAAATATTACACAAGCGTACTTTTTATATACAATTTTTAATTTCCTAAATTGACCTCACAAGTCCCTCATAGTACCCTCCAACATATTGCATTAAAAGACGTGAAAAAAAAACTAGTTATTGTGGACGTAGTGAGTATGATTTTAAAATATATTCAAACTCCCTAATATATCTATAATAAAATAAATGAGGAGGTCGCATATGCACTTGACGTACGATATATCCACTCAACAATTAAGATTGTTTATATTAAAAAGTGTGAGTTAATTATATTGAGAAATATGAATTGCTATAATAAAAATTTACATTATTATTAATTTTTAGTATAAATTTTAATTTCTGTTCAATCGACCGGCACTTTTCAGTATGAATAATTTTAATTTTCAGTATAAATAACATCAATTTTTTAACAAGTGCACCCCATGCTTAAGGTCAGGTGTAGAGATGTTAAACGGGTCAGCCCTAACCCTATAGGGCTAGCCCTAACGGGCTTCGGGCTAAACGGGTTAGGGCCTTATCCGGTTCGTTCTAAACGGGCCTCTAATAATTGAGACCTAACCCTAACCCTAACGGGCCTCAGGATAAACGGGTCTTAAACGGGTTTCGTCTAAAAAAAATTAAAAATTAAATCTTCAACATAAAATTTATAATAGTGGCAATAAAATGCTAATTAATCTAAATATTGTTCATAAATTCATTAAAATACATCAAAATAATTCAACATAATTATAAATCCAAATATCAAGACATAAATAAAGTTTAAACATTAATATGTAATAGTTTAAACATCAGCACTTAATTCATAAACTGATAAATGTCTAAACATCAGCACTTAGTTTTGTTTTTTAATTTTGCAATGGAGTTTTAGTTAGGTTTTGTTTTAGTTGGGTTTTTTAATTTGGTAATGGGCTTGAATACTAAGAGCCCAGGCCTACAAAACATTCATTATAGGCATTGCACTTGACCACTTGCAGAAGTGCGGTAACATTAATAATAATAATATATATTTAATTAAAAAAAAAAAATTAGCCGGGCTGGCGGGCCAACCCGGTTAACCGGCGGGTTGGCCCGTTTAGCCCGCGGGCTAATAGGTCCGGGTCAAAAAAACCCGAATTTAAATGGGCCTACTAAAGCTCGATCCTAACCCTGTATTTTTTAGGACTAAAAGGGCCCGGTTTAACATCTCTAGTCAGGTGCATGAAATCTCCTCAAAATAAATTCTCTTTATTTATTTATTTATTTTTGTGGCGTGCGGTTCAACTCTGCCCATGATTAATTACTAGCCGCCTTTCATTTATGCCTAAATAGTATCCACGTCTACCTATGATTTTTTATTATTTATTCAAGCCACTTTATTAATATATGTTTCAGCCGACAACTACTTAATTACTTCTGGAGATCAACAAGAATTATTTTGTCGTGTAGAATAAATTATTCAGATTACTTTCATATTTCCTATTTTAAAAAAATTTCAATTTTATTTTTAATATTAAAATAAAATAATTTATATTTATAAAAATTAATAAAATATATATTTTATATTTTATTATTTAACAATATAATCACATATTTGAATTTTTAATAAATTTTGTGATGAAATTATTGCAGACAACGTTGGGGCAACAAATCTATAATTATAGAGTATTATTATTATGCAGCTAGCTGCGCTTCATCGCCAAGTACAGATCTGTTGGATCATTATTTATGTAGGTACTAAATATTAATTTAACGAATCCTACTCGGAATAAATTAATTATTATATATTTATAGAGTAATTAATAAATTCTAGAGACAAAAATACTTGCATACGATTAAACCTCTTTCACGTCTCAATCCAAAACATGTTATACCTACAAATCCTATGTATGACACAAGTTTTTATTTATTTTTAAGGTAAATGTTACTCCCTCCGTCCCAAAGGTGTTTTCACCTTTGGGATGACACAATTTTTAAGAAAAGAAGGGTGTTATGTAATGTTATATTATTAAAATAATGAGATTAGTTGAATTGTGAGAATAAAATTAAAGTAATAGTTTCCATTTATAGGGTGTGAAAACAATTGCGTGACGGACGAAAAAGGAAAGTGTGAAAATAATTATGGGACGGAGAGAGTAATTGTTAAGCAGTTAGAAGTTAGTTCACCAAGTCGTCAAACATTCCAAAAATATTTCTAAGTTAATCTTATATCTCATTTCTAATTCGTTCCTAAAATAACCGAATTCGAGTCACCCACTCCTATATATGTATGACACAAGTTTGAACATTGGGCTGCAATTTTGACTTTTTATTCTTTATAATTGTATTGATAATTGATTAATATCGAGCTCAAATTATTGTTGAATAAGTTTTTGTGAGTTTGAATTTATGTAAATATTTATAAATATTAATGCTATGTGTTGATCACTATCATGTATACGTACTATCGTTATTAAAAAACAATATATTTTAAATAATAATAATTTTTAAACATAATAGTGATAACATGTATACAACTATAAATAACAGTGATACTTAAAAAGAAAATATCACGTGAATTTGGGTTGACACGAAAATTTATCTTTATTATTTCTATTCTCAATAGAAAAAGAATTTGTGTATGACCATTTTAAAATTAGTTCTTCAAGCAAAGCTCTATTTAATTAATATTATATAATAAATTGGATCAAATTGAACTCTATGTGGAATAAATACAAACATCCCTCTAATATCTTTTAAAATTAATTCCTCACAGTAAATAGTAATTAATACTTTTTAATGAACCAACTAACATTTTAAAACAAATTTCAGGGTAAAATTTGTTCATATAATAATTTACACTTGAATAAATATGAGGTAATGATTATGGTTAATGAGAAAGAAAAAAATGATCTATTAATTCATGTTCATTATATTTCAAATGTGATATAATATGTCTCAAGTTAAGTTAATTATATTACGAGATTATAGCTGGAGATTCAAAATGCCTTAAATCACATTTCAAAAATTTTGATAAATTAATCCAATCAATAAGACTTCAATATATTGATATTAGAGATGGAAATATATCACCAAGGGATCCGTGGCGCAATGGTAGCGCGTCTGACTCCAGATCAGAAGGTTGCGTGTTCGATTCACGTCGGGTTCAAACCCCCGATCCAAATCGGATCCATCTTTTTTTTTTTTTTTTGGAATTTGTATACAACATGTGTGATCAAGCTACTCAGTCCTAAATCTAATGGAGTGCTACATTATTGACAAAAAATATGCATTCATCAGTTTGAATGAAGCAAGAATATCACCAGTAATCATGGCATGAACATTTACCATTCTCAAAACAATGGAACATACTTGAGTCCCTCACAATTATCTTCCTCTCAGCAATACCAGATATGAACTTAATGGCACTATGGCAGTCCACGCACGTCCTCAAGTTCTTAAACACCTTAACCGTAGTCCCAGGCGAACTCCCGATTATACCAAACGCCACCGCAAGTTTTTCACTGTGATAGAACAGGTTCTGCTCCTTCTGTTCCTCCTCCACATCATGCACCACGTAATTCGTCTCTGGGACGTACCCTTTTTCCTTCATTCTCATCGAAACCTCCCTCAAGAACTCGAATATTTCCTTGGATTTAGGATGGTTTTCATCCCCAGCTAAAAACACATGAACCTTCCTCTTCACATCAACCCAACTCATGCCGGGCTTCTTCACCACCCCCCTCTCGTCCATCAACTTCCTCATCTTCGCCACCTCGCTCCACTTCCCTAAATTCGCGTACATATTTGCTAGAGTGACATATGTAGCACCATTCTCTGGCTCAATGCTAAACAATGCTTTACCAGCTTTCTCAGCTAGTTCAAGATTCCCATGCTTTCTGCAACCATTTAGTAAAGAAGCCCACAGAAACTTATCGGGTTTCATAGGCATTTTATTGATTATTTCTTCAGCTTCTTTCAATCGTCCTGAACGACTCAAAAGATCAACCACACACGCGTAGTGATCACCAGTGTGGCTCAAACCATGCGTCTCGTTTATGGAGTGGAAACACTTGAGACCTTTATCAACTAAACCAGCATGAGTACAAGCTGATAAAACACCGACGAAAGTAACATGATCAGGTTGAGTTCCGGACATAATTAGCTGATCAAACAGCTTAAGAGCTTCATGAGGTTGTCCATTCTGAGCATACCCATTAATCAAAGAAGTCCATGAGACTAAATCTGGTCTAGGCAACCATTTGAAAACTTTATAGGCCCTCTCGATGCTGCCACACTTTGTGTACATGTGAACAAGTGCACTAGCAGCAAACGGGCCGAATCCAGTTCGTGTCATGTGTCCATGAACCTGTCTTCCCAACTCCTCTGCAGTTTGATGAGCACACGCATTTAAAACTGCAGTAAATGCATAATCGTTGGGTCGAATTCCTGAGCGTAGGAAGTCGGAGAAAGAAGAGAGGCCGTTTTCCCACCTGCCATCTCCAAAGTATCGACCAATCATCGTTGTCCACATAACTATGTCCTTGTCCTCTGCTCGATCAAAAATGTATCTTGCCTCGTTGATGTTCCCACATTTTCCATAAACATCCAACAAGGCACTCAAAACCACAGCATCAGAATCCAATTCTGTTCTTATTATACGTCCATGAATCTCTTTTCCAAGACGCAGGGACTGAATAGCAGCGGAAGCTGCGAGAGCACTGGAAATGGTGAACTTGTTGCTCATGGAATTCTCACTTTTCTGCATTGATCTAAAGAGTTGCAATGCATTTGCAGGCTCTTTATGCTTCATGTAGCCTGAAATCATAGCTGTCCAGGAAAAGTTATCTCTTTCTGGCATTTCATCGAACAGTTTCCGCGCTTCATCAACCCGGCCCAGTTTGGCATAACCAGATATCAAAATGTTCCAAGAGCACAAATCCCTCTCACCCATTTCATCAAACAGTTTTTGGGCATCGGATACACTCTCACATTTGCAGAACAAATCAAGAATCTTGTTCGAAATAAAAACCCCATGCACAAAACCAGAGCTTTTGATGTGGGCGTGGACTCTTTTGCCCTCATATAGAGCTCTCTTGTCAATACAGAGCCGTAAGATTGTCATATACAAAGCAGAAGAAGGCAAATATGCATGGCTTTCTAGCAATTGAACAACGTCTTTCAATCGCTTTTGTTTGCAAAGATGATCGATGGATTCACTGAACTTACTATCCGTGCCTGAGATTTTAAATCGCGGTTCATAACTTTGCGATGATCGGAAAAAATGTTTTTCCGGCTTCGTTGACCGATTTAAATGTGAGTACGAAGAAGAATGCAGAGAAGAGCGGCGAGAGAGCGATCTGAATAATTTTCGAAGATGAAATGGCTTCGGCCTCATTGTAATCCTTTTCTGTGCGAGGTTATGTTTGGAAATTAATTTTATGCAAGAAATAAAATATGCTCTCATTCTCATCTATGTATACTTGTCTTTTGACACATATATTTTAAAAAAAAATTATTAATTTTTAAAATCAATTAAAATAAGTTACAATTCATTTTAGTATATAAAATGAATATTATATAAATATTATATTAGATTTTTTTAAAATGTGAAAATAGAATTAAGACTTATCAAAATTAAAAATGTGAAGATAATAGTAAAGAATAAACAAATAAAATCTGCTCAACAAAAACATGGAATAAAGTATTAGGAGTAGAGAGATGTTACCTCAAATTGCCAGAAATTTTATAATTTTATTTTGTTGTACAAGATATGTTTGCCCTATAAATTTTATGTACTATGTGTTTAATCTGAAAATACATAGGCAAATAAAAGGGCGTTGAGGGAAATTTTAATTTTCTTTCTTAACGAAGAATTTGAAACAAACATCGCTCTAATTCATTTAAAATTAATACCTCATAATAAGTAGTAACTAATACTTTTTAATGAATCAACTAACAATTTTAAAATAAATTTTACAGTAAAATTTGTTCACATAATAGTATACACTTAAATATATATAAGATAACTATTATGGACATGTTTAATGGGAAAAAAAAAAAGAGATGATCTATTCATGTTCATTATATTTCATATGGGACAATGTATCTCAAAATAAATTAATTATTTTCGAGATTAGAGTAGAATACAAGTAATATAAATATCATTCTTATTTAGTGATTTTTATTATAATTTTTAGAAAGTAATCGTATTCATTTTAACATAAATAAAAATAAGGCTCAAGAAATATATTTGGAGATTCACAATGCCTTAAATCACATTTCTAAAATTTTGATAAATTAATCCAATCAACAAGATTTTTAAAATATTTAAATTAGAGATGAGAAGATATCAGCAAGGGATCCGTGGCGCAATGGTAGCGCGTCTGACTCCAGATCAGAAGGTTGCGTGTTCGATTCACGTCGGGTTCAAATCTCCCGATTCATAAGCGGCCCCATCTTTTTTTTTACCTTCCATCGTTTTGTGTTATTTGCCACCATTTTTCTTTTCAATAAAAACACCTCTCACATATTAAAATAGGAAAAAAAAATTATCCGAAATTAAGTTAAGTGGTGTAAGTATGTATAGTGTAAAATATGTTTATATATAAACTACTTTACAATAATTTTCTAAGAAAAATACATACATTTTAATGACAATAACTAATAGTATTCATATATAGGAATGACAATGGGATGGGGTAGGGTAGGGCGAGCATCTTAAAACCTATGCTTGCCCCGCCAAGCCCCACTGTGGGGCAGGATATTGCGCCCAATGTTTTCATAACCGGACCGGTGACCAAACCGGATAGGGCACCGGTTTACGGTTCAACCGGTTGGATCGGCGGTTCAACCGTTAAAATAATTTATATCTATTTTTTAAATATTTTCTATGTTAAATAAGATAAATATCCACTTATAAAATTAAATCAATACAATAGAATCATAAAATAACAACACAAAATACAAAACAAACAAAATAACTCAATCAAAGTAGATTTTCTTTAATTTCTTTTTAATACTTCACTCTTAAGATTTTTTTTTTTTTTGTGAAAAATAAGTTTTTTGCTTTTGATTTGATTAGGATTAAGAAGACAAATAAAAATAAGTAAACAAAATAAATATTAATATTTTTTTATAAAAATAACCGGTTCAACCGGTTTTGAGCGGTTCTGACCGGTTTTGAGCGGTTCTGATCGGTTTTGAGCGGGTTTGACCGGTTCAACTTTAAAAACGGTTTTTTGTGTGTAACCGGACCGGTTCCTTGACCGGTTCCCGGTTCAACCGGTTGAACCGGCCGGTTCGGTCCGGGTCTGAAAACAGTGATTGCGCCCCATGTCTGCCCCGCGCGGGTGGATTTGTCCGTCTTGCCCCATGTTATATATATAGTTATATACTAAAATATAATATATATTTTAGACAAATAAAAAATTATTTTAAAATAAAAATAATGCAACAAATTTATCAAAATATATTCAACAAAAATAATTTTAAAATAATTTTAAATTAGAGTTAAAATAAATAAATAAATAAATAATACTCCTTCCGTCCCCTTATAAGTTGCTCATAACTTTTGAGCACTAATATTAAAAAAGTATAAAAATATTGATAAATTACATGTGATGTGATATACTACATGTGCTCTATACTTGTCTTAGTGGTTTATGTTTTAAAATTTGATTAGTTTGTGCATATTGGTGCAAGAAAATATAATTTGGTGGTTTAAGTATAAAATTATTGATAATTTGGTGGAGTTGGTGCAATTATACCTTTATATAATGTGTAAAATAAATATTTGTATTGCTGTTCGAATGAGTCGTACTAGATTTCTTGTTTTTTTTCTTATAATTTGTTTTAAGAAATAGGTTACCGGACATAGTAATGTATGGTTCAAAAGCTTTCGACCGCCCATCTAGTAAAGCACTTGAATCGGTCAAAAGCAGTATTAATTGGGTCGAACCGGTTTGGATCGAACCAGCAGCTGGATGGACTTTTACAAATAAAAAAATAAAAATAAATTTAAGGATTATTTTGCAATTTTAGAAATTTATTAATGCCCTAAGATATTTATGAAAAAGAAAAGCTAAAAAAGACGAAAAATCTGATGTCTAAATTCTTAATCTCATTCTAAAAAAATAAAACTTTAATCTCAAAATGAAACTGCCAATTTGACGTTTACATTCATTTCCGGCGGTGTAACAAGTAGTGCGGCATCTCCAAGCGGTGCAACGTCTCCATCTACTATTTTCATTATATATTAATTACAAAGAAAAAAATTATACAATATCTATAATTTATATATTATATAATTATAACATCTATCGGTTCAACTGCTTTATTAATGGTCTGACCGATTATATCCGGTCCGATTAAAAGCGTTAAGGTGTCCGATACAATGTCTACTTCCGCTTTTTAAAACATAGCTTATAATGACTAAATCAGGTTGTCGTATTCACACTCTTTGGTGTTATCCATACCATACTGTGTGGTGTTATCCAGAGGCCTAACACTTTCTATTAATTGTTATTTACAACATCATATGCTCAATAATTTACACAAAAATCTTAATCTAAATTCTAGTGCAACCTCCATAATTGAAGCTTATGTGTCTGGGCCTCTTTTCATTCTCGATCTGCTTTTTGAAACGATTCAAGTGGTGTTTACAAAAAATCTAGTGGAAAGCACAAAAGCACTTACTTTTAAAATCTGCTTTCACAGTTATAATTTTTGAGAAGTACACTCCTTAGCTAGTTGCAATTTCTCTCTCATTACTCTAGGTTTCTAAAAGATAATGCTACCAAATCTAACATAGTTCCACATTTAATATAAATGCACCTATTGTGTATTGTGATATAAAAATGTGATACTTGTTTAGAGTGTGGTATATGATATGAAAGGTATTAGATAGGAGTATATAGATTCTACATGACAACATTGCTAATCAAATGTTTGAAAAACACCCAAGGTTATTGTGCTTCATGTTTTTTTTTTTTTTTTTAAGAAGAAAAAATTCTAACATTTAGAACACCAAAAGTAACATCTTTGTAGACAAATGAAAACCGCAGAAATAGAAACAGCAAATCCTGC
>JAPKLY010000131.1:80982-104870 GCA_026898435.1 Prunella vulgaris | reverse complement strand
TATATATATATATATATATATATATATCGAGCCACAAAATAAACATTACCGTTGCATCTTCTTGCTTCCACTCACTCAGTAAAATATCAATACTGGAGATAGTGATCCACAAAGAGGATCTATTTGATAAATTGATGCCTGTGTAACCATAGGATTCAGCTACTCGTCATATTTTCGCTCTTTTTTTTTTTTCCCTCAGAGGAACATAAATCACATTGCATAAATGACCTCTCCGCTGCTATCAACATCAAGATCAGGATCAGAATCGAGGTCCTCCATGTCATCATCCATCATGTCCAGAGTGTACAAACCAGCAGGAGGTATGGTGGCTTCGGATATTATCTGCATGATTGTTTCTAGGCTCTGCATGGGCATATCGGGCTCTTCAAATTGGTTGCCTGTTGTTCTTTCGTCCATCAGATCAGCCGGAAGGTTCTTTAGAAACCACACATGGGTCCTGATTTCAGGCATCGTGATACGCTGAAAAAGAGTATTCACACATTAATAAGAATTAAACATAGAGGATAATGAACATGTTGATTTAGCAAAAAAGAAATGGCTACTATATTATTTTTGTTACCTAAAGCTTAACTATTTCCACAATGAAATTCGAACCTAATTACACTTTTGTTCTCAAATTTAGTCCCATAGTTGACCACGGAATCAACAAACTGGAGAGGTGCTAAATTATTTAAAAGTTTTATACTTAAATGTAATTATGGGAAAAAAAAAAACTTTAGCACCCCTAGATAGATTATTTTGTCAGTCAGTCAACGGACGGTGGAACCAAATGTGGAAATAAAAGTGTACTTTTAGGACCAAACTTGATAGTGTGAAAGAGGGGAACTGAAAACATTAAAGACCAAAAATGGTTTTATAACAAAAATAAACATAAGATCAATCATAGCCTACTATGATGAAAGTTCAATACTAGGATGCAGAGAGCAAATTGATGGGCTTTGCAAAATTCTTCCAATAGCAGGTAAAACGTGCATATTTACAGGACGACTTACATTTCATCTGATATTTTAAATCTTGGGAAAAAACTAATTTTCATCTATTATTTTGTTTAAACAAAAATGGTTTCACATATTAATGTGAGATAAGAGTGCATTATTCAAAATTAATTTACAATAAAGTTCTCAGTGAAAAGCTCAATTACCAACCGCAAAAACACAATTACTTTTGAAAGATGAAGTCACTCACTTGTGCAGGGTCAGCAACAAAGATCCTTGAGATTAGATGCCGACATTCATCAGATATTTTAACATGTTCTGGAATAGAATACTGAACGTTTAGAACTCTCTGTATTGTCTTACGGAAGTCCTTGGGATTTTCAGGATCTTCAAATGGGTAGGAACCAACCAGCATAACAAATAACGTCACTCCACAGGACCACACATCAGCAATCTGAAGCAAATGTATCGTTATGAGTTAGGATTATAAACTTGCATTAAAAGAAAGAATGGCAATGCCTTCCTCTATTCTTATATTTCCCACAATATAAAAATAAAAATAAGAAGACAAAACTTTCCAGCTCCCAACTCTGAACTTCAAAACAAACAAAATGCATAAAGTAAAAAAAGGACGAGTCTTAGATCAACAGCATCTGGAATTTCTTTAGGGAAAAACCCGAGTTAATAAACTAAATAATAAGCGTTAACCAGTTTGGCATAATGTTGTGAAGCAAGTTAGCAATATGTGTGTGTGTGTGTGTGTGTATATATATATATATATATCAGGGTTTCTTGCACAAAACTTACATGTGGTCTGGAAATGTTGAGCTAAACCCCCTTGTGTTTCTATAAAATAAAGCTAATCTTCCTTCTCTCCATAAACGAGTTAACATTTTTATCTATTTTCTCTTTCCGATTATGTCTTTAAAAGTATAGTCTCAAGACTTCAGTATCTGGAAAACAAGCTACGAGAATAGAGAAATAGAATAAACCGTAAACTCATTCTCAAAACAAGGGGAGCATTAGTTTTATTTAGTAAACCCACAGGGGAATTTTCTGCAATTAACCCTATATATATATACACACACACACATATAACTAAACTGTGTATTGCACATACTCATATAACTAAACTGTGTATTCAACAATGATTGGTAGTAAATTGCAGCATTATATGGAATACAAATGTGTGTGTGTGAATGTATAACTAAATGTGATAAGCAGTGAAGTTGAACCAATGGAAAAGGAAAAACAATATAAGATAAGTTTGTGAATTGTCTTACCTTCCCATCATATTCTTTCCTACGTAAAACCTCAGGAGCAATATATGCAGGAGTTCCCACTGTAGATTTTGGTTGTGAATGCAACAAAGAAGACTGTAAACGCAGAGTCATAATAAGATAATGGATCAATGAAACTAAATAAGCATGTTATAGAAAGATCTCAAACAGAAAGATGAGAAAAGATATCATTAAGCTGATCAAAAGAGTGAATGCACATTTCCCAGGTACTGGAGAATTTCAGATGCAACAGTAGGCAGATGCAGCAAACTATAGGTTAGCAATAAAGGTTACCTTGGAATACCCAAAATCACATATCTTCAGCCTAGGAGCGGGGCTTCCATCCAACAGTGTGTTTTCCAGCTTCAAGTCCCGATGACATATTTGCTTTGTCAAGTAACAAAGGACAGAAAACTCAGGGTTTTACTCTACTGGGGGCAGAATGGCAATTAATAAAAAGGGAAATAGATTTTTTTGGTCCTGTAAGTTAGTCATGTTGACTTTGAAAAATTGAAAATAGTCAAATTTCGACAGTTTTACCCAGTAACAGGCTATACAAGGTGAAACATTCGTCAGTGTCAGATTTGTCCATGTGGCAAAGTCTGATTGCTCAACTGAATATTTCACCTCTTACAACCGGTCAATACCAAAGTGTTGAAAAAGTGAAGCTTCTAAGACTCCAATTCTTGAAAGTGGAGAGGACTAAAATCAAAATATGGTAAATTATAGGACAAAAACTATTTGCCCAACTGAAAAAATTTAATAAGATTATGATACCATTGAATGGCAGTAGCTCACTCCAGATATAAGTTGTTGAAAAAAGAAACGAGCCTGCATGAGAGAGATTTGCATACAAAATCGTAAATACCAAAAAACAACATTAGAATTGGAAAAAGGGAATCTATAAGAGCAAATAAAGAACCTCATCCTCACTGAACCGTCCTGCATTTGATATTCGCTCAAATAACTCTCCACCAGATGCATACTCCATTACAATAGCAAGATGGGTAGGAGTTAAAATCACCTGAAGCAAAGGCCAACATTCGTAAATCAGAATACAACTCATTCGGAAAATTTTGAACTAAATACATTCAAAAAGGGAATTCAAAACCAAACCTCTTTAAATCTGATAATATTAGGGTGCCTCAAAGATCTGTGATTAATAATCTCTCTCTGAACATTTTCATCTATCTGCAATTGAAGTTACCAGAAATTATTGATTTTAACCAAAAAATCAACAACAATGATAATAATAATTTTATAGATAATACAGGGAAAAGGAAAAAAGGGAAAGAAATATAGAAGCACTTAAATGCATATATCACATGTTTTTAAAACTAAAGTCTTCCAGGGCCATAGTACCTGGAGTATCACAAAACAAAATCTGAATGCAGAAAGAGAAACCAAATTCCGGACATTGCATGAGGGACAGGATAATAAACAAAGAAGAGAATAGAGAATTTATCGGCAAATTCAAGGATTATGCAGTCAAATGTTGTACTAAAATATGGATCATAATGATAATTCATTTTCAAGGTATCAGTAGCAAATTTGTCCCAAGATATAGTTGGACTCAAGACGCCATAATGTTCATGCCTAAAACGAAATGCCATATTTCACAATCAAAAGGAAACATAATTATAACTGCAATACACAAAATAAACCCTAACTATATAAATAATTGCTTGCCTCATTAGAACATCAATATTCACCAAAAACCATTTCAACTAGCTAGAACAGCATAATTTGCTTTTAAGATTAAACTGACCGGGTTGCCTCTCTCGATGTATTTAATAGCAAACCGCTCATCAGTCTGTTTGTTTCTCATGAGCCGGGTTATCCCACAACTCCCAGACCCTATATCCTTAATAAAATCATATTGATCACTGTCGTGAACAATTGGCAAACTGCCTGGACACCTTTTTTTGCCTCCAAAATCCATTTTCCAGATAATAACAGCAATACACTACTGTGAAAAGCACCAGTTGATCAGAAGGAGAGAGACCTAAATAGATTATTATTCAATCGGTTTTGAAGAGGATATTAAATGGTTTGGGACAATGGACATCAGATGATTTTAATATCCCATGGAAGAGAGAAAAGACAGAAAGAGATAGAGAGACAGAAAGCAATAGGACATAAATGACACTCCTATGTGCTCATAAGTCAAAAGTATTGATCTACTATGGATTGTATCAAAAGGCACGATGGAGAAATAAGTGATAATAAATAATGTGAGCCCAAATTTTTATTCAGATGCATTGTATTGTAAAGAATACGATTATGGAGAAGTAAGCAATGATGGCAGCATGGTGTCATTTTGCACTACTTGGTCAGTTACAGATACAACAATTTTCTCATCTCGAAGTGTCGAAAGCTTTTTGTTGTTGTTGTAGACTTTTCTTTATGACGTCTTCCCTTCTTTATTTTTGTTTATATAGTGGGTGAACGACAATGCTCCCCTCATGAAATTAAATTGCGCTAATTATCGGTAACTGATGAAACAGTGGGTGCAATGAATTGTTTAAGGGGGTAGAGTACGATGAAACAAAGTTTAAAATCTAAGCAAGAAGGATCGTTACTCATATAAATATAATATCACACACGCATGCATAAGTCTAAACAAGAAGAATTGATACTAATATACACACATACATAACAAACACACACACACACATATATATATTATATATATATTCATCCCAAAAAATTTGTGGACAGGCCTCCGCCCCCATCCGCCACTGGACTGATGATAACTTTTCTTCAAGTTTATTGTTGAGTAGAGTTGGGCTTACATGTTAGATTACACCAATGCATACTTCTAATAAGATAATTTAAAAACAACATTAAGCATCTCATCTATCCTACTTTTTCTATTTCCCTTTGATTATCAAGACATAGGATCAGACTTTAGCTTTGTCTAACTTCTAGAAACTCAATCCTGAAGTTCATAAAGCTAACAATAATATAATACTAAAGCAACCAACTTAGAATGGTGAATTTTCTCGCTAAATGGTAACTGCTAAATCCATATTTCTCTGTGCCATAGTCTTATTTCACTCATACTCATTTAATTCAGTGAAAGAGTCCCCCACTTCTTTCCCATTTTCCATTCAATGGCCTGCAGTTTATCATATTTTCTTATATCTTCAACACGCTATGTCACGCGCAAGAAGCTCAGTTAAAACCTAACACAGAAAGTTAGAATAAATGGGTAGTACCTCTCATTTGGTCTGGTCTCTGATGTCATGTCAAATGACCATCTAATCTAGGTGTTTTAAGCTATTAAGAAAGTTATTATTTTCGAATATATCTAGTATGCATAACAAAGTTATATTAAATTTGTTTCATCAACTTTTAAGTCGTCTATTTCAAAGTATGATGTTATTTCAATGACAATGCGAGCAAAAATAATCAGAATTAGTTAGAACTTGAGACAGTTTCACGGTTTTTATGTTTACCGTTTACGTACATCCTGTTGGCATGGAATTTTTCATAGAGCAGTAGTTATTAAGTCAGTACAACGCACTGCTACCTGCAGAATACCATGCATTGATGCTATTTCACAACTTGGATTATATTGGTGAATAGCATGAGACATTGATCTGACAGTTATAATTGCACTTGATGCATTCTACAGAATAAAATTTGCAGCCTCTACTAATGCTTAGCTTTATGTGATTTAAGTATTTCCTTATTCAAGGTCTACTTCAGCACTTCTTTTACATGTAACATTGGCTCGAATTGAGTGATGAATAAATAATGATTTGAGATGAAGGCATATATCATTTCAAATGAAGTGATTTAACTCAAATGATATTGGATGAAATGATCTGGCAAGTATCTTGCTCATGCACGACTAAACCAAGTAGAGTTACCAAATGTATCATGATAATAAATAATATCAACTTAAGAATAACAATAAAGGAGGTTTTGAGTAAATATGGATGATATCATAAGTCTCCTTTATTAGATGCAAAAGCCTAATTGAACTGGGTTCAGTTTCTCCTGAGCTCTGTCAAGCTGAAGACGTGCCTAAGTAGTCAACTGAAAAGCCAATCATAAGCTGAGAGGCACATTGGCCCATCTCTGAAGGAAGATGGAAAGATGGCCAAGTAATTGCACAACCATGTCAACCACTTGATTATGTATACGATATCAACTAAACAAAGCTTCTCATGCAACTTCATGATAATCCCATGTAATTTTGCTTCCTTTTAAGAAATTGTAACTCGACAACCAAAGTGATGAAGAACCTATAATTGGAAAACCCAGAACTTCAGCCCCATTGAAGAATCTTTCAAGCCAGTAACAGTTTTGTTTTATTTTCTCTCAAGCCAGGTTATTGTCATAAAATCTCAACTTGATGGTGCGAAAATCTCAAGCAGCATCAATATTTATTTGTAAAAGATCAAAGTTAACTTGCTTTAAGTTTGGTGAGTTCATATGTCTTCCGAATTTGAAGATTCACAATTCTAAGTAGACCTTTAAGACATGACTAGTGCAAGCAACAAACACAAGGAATAATAGAACTTCCACACCACCCATTAGATAACTGCTGCTGGAGCAAGTGCACTATAACCATTGGGGCAAACACCAGTTTTATGTATTATTTAACATGTTTCCATATGAAGTAAATCCATACTAGATCATTTCCATATGAAGTAAATCCATAAAAGATCTGATATGTATTGGACATAAAAAAATCCAGTTAAAAATAAGGTTTGCCAACAAGAACTTAAATATAATGCAATCTAAACTACTTGACTAAATTTTCAGTCATAAACATATTTAGCAGCTTAAGTTAACAAAAATAAACGAACTTTAGCCTTTTTCATTACCTAGGAAACTGAGGAAAATGAAATTATATTTCCATAAAACAAATTAAAGAGAGACGTAAAACCCAAGAAGAATCATCTAAATTCCCCACATAAAACCTTCATATTAATACTTTTAAAGAAGACTACCACTTGCACTCGCGAAACCCAGTAAAGCGACACACAGATCGACTAAGAAAACAGCATTTACCAATAGCATCTATACTAATGTATAATTAACCTAACCAATAAGCTGGGAAACTTACACATTTTTAATCTCATTCAGGCATATATTTTTCAGTTAAGGTTTCGTTGTCATTATTAAATGGTTAATAGTTGAAAAGATGGCCATTATTAGTGTTATTGACCACTTCATCAATGCTACAATCTTATACCAGAAAATAAGATCCTCTGTGGCAGTTTAACATAACATCCACAAGTCATGTTCTTGTCCTGAGTATCTGCCACTGGCTCCACCCAGTCCTCCGCCACCCTGACCCGCTACCCCCAAACTAACTAGAATGTGGTGATGACATGTAAAAATTTATTACAAGTTTCTCATAATTTTCTTCATCGGTTGATGCTTTATATGTATTCTACACTAAGAAATCAAATTCATAACCGTGATAGCTGTATTTTAATGCAGTCAATTTACAGATGCAAGGCTGAGTTGTCAAAATCATGCTCCCCATTATCAGAGTTACATTAGCAGATGATGAATACTGTGATCTAAAAGGAAATAAAACATTATAATACAGTCCCTTCGAAAAACCATAGTAGCTTGAGGCACAAAGGGGTCCATGGCGCCCGAAGCATGAGGCGAGCCTGAGGTGCGCGTCCATTGAACACAAGGTTCAGAAATTAAAAATTAATATTTTTTATACTCCTTCCGCCCACAAAATTATTTTCCTTTATAGAAGTGGCACGGGACTTAATGAAAATTATTATTATATTGAAATGACAGATAAAATAGGGGGGAAATGGAGGAATTGTGGGGCTCAAATTTTTGTTTATGAGTGTAGATTATTTCCAAATAAGAAAGGAGAAAAAGTTTTGTGAACAAACAAAAAAAGAAAGTGGAAAATAATTTTGTGGACGAAGGGAGTATAATATAATAATAGTAATCTATCTATTAATCATTTGTCTACTTATTTATTAGTTCTATGACATAAAACTATAAAACATACAAACTCGATAATTAATTAATAATAGAAAATATAGCAGTATAGATAATTATTAGCCACAAAATTATGTATAAACTCCTAAAGATGAACTTGGCAAACATGTTTTGGGGGTGAGAAAACAATGTGTTCAGGAGGCAAAAGAGATGGAAAATATGTGCAGGAGGTGCAGTGAGGCACTCGCCACTGTAACATAGCCCGTCTCTTGCCTGTAGAGGCGCTGACCTTCATGCCCATTGAGGCCTCACACCCTAATAACTGTGCGAGAAACTATTACATAACCAATTATGGGTTTCTTCCACATGGATCACAATAAGCACATGGGTTTCTTCTTCTTTTTTTTGGTAGTGCAGCTTGTAGCTAAGATGAGCAATGCTTGCCCAAAATATTAGTTCCCCACATTATTTGGTACACTTTGTAGTACTAATTTCTTGACGGACTTGACAGCTATGATTCATTAATATAAGCGCACAAATTTATTTTCAAGATAACTGAATCATTACTATGGGAAATGCAGTTGATAACAAACTGTTCCTCTCCTAAGCACCCAAACCATCTTTCAGTTTTCTAAAACATGAAGAGGTCATCAGCTCACAAAATCAATCTCTTCAAACATGTCCACAAATTCTCTTCATTACTCAGTGAGTTGGCATTTTAAACTTAGAAAATCACTGGAGGTATTAATGCAGCCAGTGACTAAACCAAATAATATACTCCCTTTGTCCCGCGGTTATCCGCACACTTGTATTCATCTGTCCCAAAATTATTTGCACACCAAAAAAAAAAAATTGATTTGTCTGCACACTCACAAAAGTATACACATATTTACTCATACGTCACCACTTTTTTCAAGAAGTGTATTTTTCTTAAAAAGTGTGCCTTGCAAGTGTGCAAAAAATTCTGAAATGTAGGGAGTATACGTTTGTTTTGACAGGGGCAATGCTTTCCTCCCAATTTTTATCTCAATACACCACCCGGCACACCCACGTTTCCCAGGGCATTTTCTTACTAGTACCCATACATTTTCCAATAATAACATCAAAACTCTACTCCTAAAACAAAAATCAAATATACAGAAATCACAGAAAAATTAGGTGAGACGACCGGACAGATTGGGGTTCCTACTATTATAGTTCAGCCTACCTCATCCTTCTTTCTATTTATAGCTCCTCAAAAAAGAAAATTCAAGAACATATGGAAGTTTAACTTTCAATTGCAAACCGAGGCACTGCACAAATCAAAATCCAATTATGCACACTGAACAAGAGTACTCCAACCCAAACTCAATTGAAATACCATCCATAATGCCAACAATATTGCACGTGTTAAAACTTTATACACACAGTCAAAAGGACGACTGCTACTTACGAAATTTGCTTACTAAACTAAATCATCGCTAATAGTTAACTCAAAACCGATTCAGAAAGCCTAAAAAAATATAGAAAACTGACCTTGTCGCCGCGCTCTATATACTTAACCGCGACAAGCTCTTTGGTCTGCTTATCCCTCATCAATCGGGCCACGCCGAAATTACCCGACCCGATATCTCGAACGAGGTCGTAGCGATCACTATCATGCATGATCGGCATATCCATACCCGGACCCACCGTCAACCCTGCCCGATCCATTCTACCAAACAAATAGCAGCACAGTGACACTGAAACTCGCCGCGGTCAGTTCATCCGCATTACCCGGCACTGTAGACGGTGGCGAGGCAGCGGCGGTCGGAAAGTTGACCCGGTGGGGGAACAGAAGATCGGCGAGCTGAAAAGCCGGTTTTGGCCTCTGTCGTTACGGTGCTATCAATGGTTTCGATGGGCGGAGGAAAGGATTGTTATCTCCTTGTCGCGAGAGAGGAGACGGGAACGGCGTCGTTTCGGCCGAGCTGAGAGACGTTGAATACGACGACGTTGGCCTATCACGATGCTGCCCCGATTTGACAAAAATGACCTGCCCTTGGTTTCGGGGTTTAGTTTAGATAAGGTCTTTGGCCGATGACTTGTTTTGAGGTTTTGTTTTTATGACAATTGTGTCCCCACAAGTTATGTTGGACTTGCTTTTTTTATTTTATTTTTAACAAAAATAATAGATTCAAATCATGAAAAGGGAGATATTTTTAGACATCAAATAATTGTATAGACTTGAGTTGGTGAATTCAATTGATTTGATCCAGCTGAATGAATTCTGGATACAATTTATACTCTCACCATTTATTTATTTTTTTGGATATAGAGGGAAATTATTATTAAAAGTATGTATAATATAATACATTAAAATATTTTATCTAATTTAAAAAATCAAACTCAAACTAAGCAAATGGCTGAAAATACAAAAGAAAAACGGAACATCCACACCTTGTTACTGTGTTCACATCTCGCTCTGAAAGGATCGCGGACAAACGGAACATCCACACTCAACAAGTCTAAAAATTTATGATGTCATGTAATTGATTGCACAGTTAACAATAAAAATAGTAAAAGAAGGAAGTTCTGCGACACAACCCATCAATCGCTCACCGTTTTAAGCGTACCGTTGAAGAAGATGACGCCATTGATCCAAAGAAAAAATATAATTATTGAGAGTTGTTTGAATTTTTTTAAAAAAAATTAAAGAAATGATTAAAAATTAATAAAAATATAGTTTAAATCTATTTTCTTATGTTCAAAAAGAGATTGGATTAAACCAAAAAGGAGAAAGAAGAGTTGTTTGCATTTTTTTTTTAAAGTTAAAGAAATGATTAAAAGTTAATAAAAATATGGTCTAAATATATTTTCTTATGTTCAAAAAAGAGATTGGATTAAACTAAAAAGGAGAAAGAATGAGAAATTGGATGAAATTTGAAGAATGGATATGGAAGTCTTTTGATAAAAAAATTTGTGTGAACTCAAATTCACGTGAATTTATATTCGTTAAATATTGCTATTGTGTATATGCATTATTATTGTCACAAATTTAAGTATATATATATATATATATATAACAATGATAGTATAATCTATTACATTGTTAATGATTATACATAATACTGATACAAATTTATATAAATTATAGGAGACCTACACAATTTTTTTAATCATTTGGATTTGCTCTAATGTAGTTATTTACTCTCTCCATATATAAATAATTAAAAAATATATGTATATCATTTCATATTGTCTCTTTACCACATATTTATAAATCACTAGCACAGTGCCCACGTGTTACATGAGATTTTTTAATATTCTTTTATAAAATTAATATCTTTATTATAAATAATATTTAATTACATATTATTTTAAAACTTAAATAATACTGAAACATAATATATGTCATGAATTTTGAAATTTCTTTAGATTTAATTAATTGATTATTGACTAAATAAATTTTAGGAAATTTAAAAGAATTCATGACCAACATATGCTACTTTAAATAAATTATTTTTACATAATTGTGCAATGTGTAATAAAAAAAAGATGTACATTAATTCAGTAATAATATTATACTCTTAATAAATAAGATTATAAAATACCCGATTCATTCATAAATAAGTGATATTTTAATATTTTTTAAAATAAATAATATTTCTGCATTTTTTGCACATTGTCTATCAAATTTTTTACTAATTCTTTGAATTTTATAAAATATTTTCAATTTTATAACTTGTGGAATGTAAAATAATAGTATATCGTTATAAATAATTTAATTAAAAACATTATCAAAATTATAATTTTTGAATGATACTAATTGTGTTAATGTAACTACCACTATCCTTCAATTCTATATTAATACTATAGGCAACAAATCTATTTTTGTGTTGATATCACAATATTTTGGTTTTGAGGATTCTTTTTTTTTTTAATTATACTAATAACAATCTATAGTCACATTAGTTTGATCTCATTAATGTTTAATCTCTTTATAATATGTCTACAATTTATTTTAGTTTAATGAATAATTCTTTATATACATTACATGAATTGAACTAATATAATATTAAAGATTGTGACATAGATTAGTATTGTATAAAAATTCGTTCCTAAATTTCTTTTAAAATTTCAAGAGAGTACTCTTAAATTAAATAGTTATTAATATTATTAATTATTTTAAAAAAATCAACCTTGATTGAATACTGTTTTCAATTTTTTTAAAAAGAATCTATCTATTAATTGTGTTTATTTTTTATTTATTTTATTTATATATATAATGAAATTGATATAAAAAGTGACAACATGCACAATTCCATTCTCACGAAGATAGACATTTGATCTGAACTACCAAGCTCATCAATTTCATATACAACCAATAAAAGACTCAACTTCAAAATCATTTCATCAAGTATTGTCTTAAAATTCACAACAAAAATTGTCTTACACGTGTCTCAGATACTAGATTAAAAACTTGAAATTCAAGAGAAAATTATTGAAGAAACAATATAGAATCATAGATATTGTTTATTTTATATTATAAAAATTAATAGTGGTGTCATGTATCAAGAATTTAAACGATGGAAAAATTCATCTCTAATTAAATCTGCAAGTAAAAGTCCCACAAAATTATGTAACATTCATAGATAATAAAATGAGTCATAATTAGTTAATTACATGATATACTCCCTCTGTTCATGATAATCAAGTCTACCTTAGTTGTGCACGGTTATTAAGAAAAAGTTGATGTTGATGTGTAAAAATGAGTGCATTAGTATAAAGAAGTGCTAATTATTAATAAAATATTTGATGTGATGTGTAAAAGTGAGTATATGTATATAAAAAAATAAAAATAATAATTGAAATTTTTTCATTTTGAACAGGTGGACTATTTATTGTGGACGGCTATTTAAGGCAACGTGGACTAATTTTCATAGACGGAGGGAATATTAATCAATAGTCAAATTTACCAAATAAAAGTAAGGACCGAGACTTGACTCTCACTGCTTTCTTCAAGAAGGCTTGATGCACGGTTTTGACATAAATCATAATTATCATAGCCACTGTAATTTAATTACAAAATAAAAAATTCCCATATTGGCAAAAAAATAACACAAAATAATACATGGTCGTTACAAAAAAAAAAAAAAAAAACTTACTTCTTCTGTCCCATAATTATTTTCACACTTTTTTTTACGTCCGTCCCACAATAATTTTCACATCTTATAAATGGAAACTATTACTTTAACTTTATCATCATAATATTCACATATTTACACAAAATGTTATTATTTTTACATTCAATCTAACTAATTTTATTATTTTAATAATATAACAACACATCATTCCGACTTTTCTTAAAAACTGTGTCATCTCAAAGGTGAAAACATCTATGGGACGGATGAAATATTTGGTAAGAGAAAAATAAAATAAGAAAGAATTAATATATCTATAAACAGAAAGTTATATCAATAATGAAACAAAAATTAGAAAAGGCTCATAAGAAATAGTTATTTGGTATGAGCAATATCACCAAGAGCATAGTTCGACACTAAATAGAATCAGTCAATAAGTTTCCTACAATTATTAATTAGTTAAATTATAAGTTTTAATTTGTCACAACATAATAATTATTAATTATTGGCATTTCTCATCAAACAAAATCTGTAAATTATAATTTCTAATTGCATCAAAATTGACATTTATCTAATTAAAGAAAAGGCTTGATTAAGTTCGAAATTATTGTATTACCCATAAACTGTTAGTTTTATTTACTAAAGTACACACACTAAATATAATAACAGGAGAATTAGTTTTTTAAGTACGAAATGAATGCCAATTTTAATTACAATTTACGAATATATTGTTCAAAGACTTAAAGTATATTAGAAAACTTTAACAGAAAAAAAAAATCAGTCGAGAAAAATAATCAAATATATAAAATTGTCCATGCACAACCAAGAACTAAAAAATTTACCTTGCCCAATCAAAATTTGATAATTAAAGAACATCAAATTCAACGGTATTCAATGATTAACTTTTAGTTGAATATTTGAACTCTTTATACACACTATACACAACGTACATGTAAGAAGAATATACACAAAAATACATGAAACCTGAGAAACAACGAACGACAAAAAAGAAAAAAATCTACATCAACATAATTTTTATGTAAAATCAAAAGTATGACATTATAACTTGAGCTATAGACATGTGCGAACAGAAAAACATGAATAGAAAAAAATAAAAATAAAATTGTATAATACATTAAAATCTTACATCTTCAAATCTTATAAAAAAAATAGACCTTCAAATCTCAAAAGGAGGACTTTAAATCTTTGAATGGTTCTTAAATTTTTTTTAAAAAATCCACAGAATTACAAATGCAGATCCAAATCCTATTTGGTATAACACATAAGAATGATACAACTAACGAAAATTTTACAATAATCAAATACCTATTTGGTCTATTACGTACGTAAAAATAATACGACTAATGAAAAGTTGACAATAATCCAACTATTATAGATATTAGAAATAAAAATGTGAGAAACAAATGAATTTGTTGGAAAAAGATTATGAAAGTGGAAATATATTTATAGAAGAAATTATTAAAGATTGACGTTTTAGATCAATTGAGTTAAAATAAAATGTGTTAAGTGTAAAGATAAGCTGAGTTTGAATACTGAAGATTAGTCAGGAATCCTGATCCTGATGTTCTGGATTCGGAGGAATATTCCTGAGGAAAGCATCCTGAGCCTGAGCGAAGACTTGATCCTGAGTCAGGAGTGTTCTGATCCTGACACTCAGACTGACTACCATCCTGAGTGGTCAGATCAGTGAAGACACTAAAGACTCAGTAGAACTGAGAGATCATCCTGAGCTGAGAATCACCTACTCACTGAGTCACTCAACATGAAGGTTAATCCTGAGCTGATAGTTATAAAACAGAGCATGGAAAAGGGGACTTCAACAGAGTGATAAAGTCGGTTATTTGGGCAGCTGGCGGAGCAATCTCATTGGACGTCGGAACAGTTATTCAAGGCGGTTATAACCATACGAATCTCGTTGATTGGTTAAGAGCTCAAATGCGGTTAAAGGTCTGATCTATAAATACGTATTCATTCCATAATTTACAAGATAGACTGTGATATACACTCAATACTTAGAGAGATTAGAGTGAGAAAGCTTTGTATTCTGTAAACATTATTACATTGATTAGTGAAGTGAGCCAACCCCATCCGTGGACGTAGATCAATTGATCGAACCACGTAAATTCCTTTGTTCTTTTGATTTCCATTTTATTTCTGTTGAGTGTGTTCATCCGGCAAGTTCTTCCCATTGTTCTGATTACTCAAAGTCTTATTGAGCTCGATTCATTTCCGGTTAATTTCACAACAATTGGCACCGTCTGTGGGAAGGAGGAAGAATCGACTGGGTAAAATCATCAATCAATTGCATCTACCAAGTTGGATTTTGAGAAATTCACTGGAGCAAACAACTTTGGTTTGTGGAAGATCAAGATGAAGGCTCTTCTGACTCATCATGGGCTAGCCAATGCTCTGAAGCCTGAAGATCAATGGCCATCTTCTTCTTCAGAAAATCCAGGCAAGAAACAAAAAATATTGGAAAAGACACATAGCACAATCATCTTGTGCTTGGGGATAAGCCTCTGAGGGAGGTGTGCAAGGAGAAGACTGCCATTGAGGTTTGGAGAAAATTGGAGAAGGTGTATCAGACCAAGTCTGTCACCAACAAGTTGTTCATGAAGCAAAAATTGATGTCATTCAGGATGAATGAAGAGAAAGAGTTGATTGAACAACTTGAGGAATTCAACAAGGCTGCTGATGATCTTGAGAACCTGGGAGTGGAAATTGATGATGGTGATAAGGCTTTGATGCTCCTGAATTCTTTGCTTAAATCCTTTGAGAATTTCAAGGATACTTTACTATTTGGGAGGCAGGATCAATTGTCCTTTGATGATATTCTGGGTGCCCTGAAAACCAAGTCTCTTCAGCTACAAGCTGAGAGGAAAAGTTCAGTTCAGGCTGAGGGCCTGAATGTCAGGTTCAAGAAGGGCAAGAAAGAGTTTCAGAACAAGAAGAAGAAAAACACAAAGAGGCCAAAATCTGGTGATTTTGTTGAGAAGATGAAATGTTTTGCTTGTCACAAAACTGGTCATCTCAAGAAGAACTGCACTGACAGAAATAGGAATCAGGGAGAAGAACAAAAGGCTAATATAATTGTTGCTGCTGAAGGTGGGTATGATAGTGCTGAGGTGTTAACGGTTACTAACCTGAAACTGAATGATGAGTGGGTACTAGATTCTGGATGTTCATTCCATATGTGCCCTGATGAATCATTATTCAGGGAGTTGAGGAGGTTTGATGGAGGCTCAGTTGTGCTGGGCAATAATCAAACATGTAAGGTGAATGAGAGTGGTTCTGTCAGGTTGAAGCTGCATGATGGAGTAGATAAGATACTCTCAAATGTGAGGCTGGTGCCAGAACTGAAGAGAAATCTGACCTCCCTGGGTTCACTGAATCAACTGGATTATGAGTTCAACACTGAGGATGGTTATATCCTGATAACCAAAGGCAAGAAAATCAATGGGTTGTATATCCTGATTGGAAGCACTTCTTCAGGGTCAGCAAACAATGTTATATATGGACAGCACTGAGGAAATGATATGGCATAAGAGGTTGGGCCATATTGGAGAAAGGGGGCTCCAAGAACTTTCAAAGCAGAAGGCATTTGGGGAAGGAAAGGTGATGAAATTGGATTTTTGTGACAATTGTGTCCTGGGTAAATCCAAGAAAATCCCATTCCCAAAGGGTAAGAAGACTACTGATGCACCTCTGGATTATGTTCATTCTGATATCTGGGGACCAGCTAAGGTGGAGACTCATGGAGGGGGAAGATACTTCATGACAATCATTGATGACTTCAGTAGGCAAGTATGGGTGTTCATACTGAAGCAGAAGAGTGAGGTCTTGGCAAGGTTCAGAGATTGGGTCAGTGAACAAGAAAATAAAAGAGGAAGATTCATTAAACATCTCAGGACTGATAATGGATTGGAGTATGTATCAGAGGAGTTTAACAATTTCTGCAAGGAAATGGGAATCACTAGACATAGGACAGTGCCTGCAAATCCTCAGCAAAATGGATTGGCTGAGAGGATGAATAGGACTATCCTGGAAAAGGTCAGGAGTATGTTGTCAGATGCAAAGCTACCCAAGGTGTTTTGGGGGGAAGCAGTCAGTACATCTTGTTATCTTATTAACAAGTCACCTTCCCCAGCAATTGAGTTCAGGACACCTGATGAGGTGTGGTATGGGAGGATCTCAGACTACAATAACCTGAAGGTATTTGGTTGCTCAGCCTTTGCCCACATCAGACAGGATAAGCTGGAACCTAGAGCACTAAGATGTATCTTCTTAGGATATCCTAAGGGAGTGAAAGGATACAAGTTATGGTGTTTGGAACCTGGACATAAAAGGTGTATTGTCAGTAGAGATGTGACTTTCAATGAGAAAGTCATGGGATATAATCAGCCCATCAGCATACAGGACTCAGATGGTATACTTTCAGGAGATGGTTCTCAAGTCGAGGTGGAGACTCCTGAAAGGAACTCAGGACAAGGAACTTTGGAGGCAGGTGAAACCTCCGGAAGGACTCACGAGGAGTCAGAGGATAGTGATACTGACGATCATTCTGACCACTCAATTTCAGATACTGAAGGCCAAGATCTCAGAAATTATAGTCTAACAAGAGACAGACACAGGAGAATCATACACCCTCCGACTAGATACGGTCAGGCTGATATGGTGTCCTATGCCTTGATAACCGCTGAAGAGGTAGAGCATCAGGAACCACAAAGTTATGCTGAAGCTGTGTCAGGTAAAGATAAAGAGAGATGGATATTGGCCATGACTGAGGAACTTCAGTCATTAGAGAAGAACAACACTTGGACCTTAGTGAACAAAGTTCAGGGACAGAAGGTGGTCAGTTCCAAGTGGATCTTCAAGAAGAAATCTGAAATGGGGTCAGGAGGAAAGGAGAAGCTGAGATATAAGGCAAGGTTTGTTGCTAGAGGCTTCACTCAGAGATAGAGGTGTCAAATGGGCCGGGCCGGGCCGGCCCGGTACCGGCCCACCGGGCCATTGTGTTTTTCCGGGCCGGGCCTAGCCCGGTTCCTATCGGGCCACTTATTTTCAAGCCCGTCCTGGCCCAAGACGGGCCACCGAGCTACCGGGCCAAATCGGCCCGATTTTTTTAATATTTAATATATTACCATTACATTTAATTTCTATATATATATCTTATTAATTTATCATTTTGTATACAAATCTATTCAAATAGTCTAAAAAAATTATTTAATTTGTCAAAAATAATTTAATAATTAAAATAAAATTCAAATTTCTATATAGTAATACTTAAACAAAAATAATTTAACAAACCTTAATAAACTATAATTCACAAAAATAAATTCAAACAATAATTTTCTAACAATCATTTATAAATGCAAATTCAAAAAAAAAATAAACAACTAATTCAACATCTCTCTTATAAGTTTGAATTATAATTCATACTTACAAAATAGGAGAAATTAATATTATCAAAATTCTAAATAAAGTATTTTCAATCTTACCTATTCATATTTTTTATATTATAAATTTATTAATAAATTGAGATTATATTTTTTAATTAAAAATATCTTTTGAGTAAATTTCAATGGAAGCCAACAAATGAAAATATTATTAATGAATATATATATTACCAAAAAGTATGCATATTAATTGCCTCAAAATTTATAATTACCTACTACAACTCATATTCCTAAAACTACATCAAAATCCTCTTAGCACAAATAGCAAATACTTAACTACAACAATGTAATCCCCAATTTAAAAAAAAAAAATACCGGGCCAGTCCTGGGCCACCGGGCCGGCCCAGCCCGAGCCCGAACGGCCCATCGGGCCTGCTGGGCCGGGCCAAATAGGCCCGATTCTTTTCGGGCCAGTATTTTTTGGGCCCGTCCTGTCCTTTAGGCCGGGTTTTTCGGGCCGGCCCGTCAGGCCGGGCCCATTTTGACAGCTCTACTCAGAGAGAGGGGGTAGACTTCAATGAGGTATTCTCACCAGTGGTGAAACACTGTTCAATCAGAATCCTATTGTCAAAGGTAGCTCAGGAGGACTTGGAGCTTCAGCAGTTAGATGTCAAGACCGTCTTTCTACACGGAGATCTGGAAGAAACTATACACATGCAACAACCTGAAGGTTTTATTCTACCAGGAAATCAGGAGAAAGTGTGTCTACTGAAGAAGTCATTGTATAGACTGAAACAAAGTCATAGGCAATGGTACAAGAAGTTTGACAGTTTTATGATCTCCATAGGCTTTACAAGATGCAGGTATGATAGTTGTGTCTATCTTGAAAAACAAGGAAATGAAGTACTCACATATCTGTTGATCTATATGGATGACATGTTGGTTGCAAGCAAGAGTCCTGACAGAATTCAGAGATTGAAGGTAAAACTGAGTAGCACGTTTGACATGAAGGATTTGGGAAGTGCTAAGAGGATACTGGGCATGGAAATTATCAGAGATAAGGACAAAGGGAGATTGTTCTTAACTCAGAAGGATTACATCCTGAAGATACTCAGGAGGTTTAACATGCATGAAGCCAGAGTTGTATCTACACCCCTTGGTCAACAGTTCAGACTAATAGCAGGTCAGTGTCTGAAGTCAAAAGAAGAGAGGGCACACATGAGTAAAATTCCTTACTCAAATGGGATAGGTAGCATAATGTATGCTATGGTGTGCAGTAGGCCAGATTTAGCACATTCAGTCAGTGTGGTCAGTAAATTTATGGCAAATCCGGGAAAGACACACTGGGAGGCTTTTAAGTGGATAATGAGATACTTAAAAGGAACTGAAAATCTGGGGTTACTCTTCGAGAAGACTAAGGATGGCACTCAACCACTTTGGACATGTGGACTCAGATTATGCTGGAAGCATTGATACAAGGAAATTCTTATCAGGATATGTGTTCACATTATATGGTACATCAATCAGCTGGAGAGCAGTACTCCAGTCAGTAGTGGCACTCTCAACTACTGAGGCTGAATATATTGCGATGACTGAAGCAGTAAAGGAAGCAATGTGGCTCAAGGGTATGATTAAAGAATTTGGAATCAGACAAAAGAAAGTTGCAGTTCAGTGTGACAATAAGAGCACAATTCATTTGGTTAATCATCAGGTCTTTCATGAGAGATCCAAACATATTGATGTCAGACTTCATTTTGTGAGAGATGTGGTGGAAAAGAAAGTGATTTCAGTGCAGAAGGTTTCTACTGAGGACAATGCTGCGGATATGCTGACTAAGGTCTTACCTATTCCCAAGTTCAGATACTGCTTGGAGCTGATTAAATTGCGGTCATGGGATGTACCATGATTTAGGTCCTGAGGTGGAGTGTGGAATGGGGGGAAACTCACTTACTTTAAGGTGGAGAATTGTTAAGTGTAAAGATAAGGTGAGTTTGAATACTGAAGATTAGTCAGGAATCCTGATCCTGAGGTCCTGGATCCGGAGGAATATTCCTGAGGAAAGCATCCTGAGCCTGAGCGAAGACTTGATCCTGAGTCAGGAGTGTTCTGATCCTGACACTCAGACTGACTATCATCCTGAGTGGTCAAATCAGTGAAGACACTAAAGACTCAGTAGAACCGAGAGATCATCCTGAGCTGAGAATCACCTACTCCCTGAGTCACTCAGCATGAAGGTTAATCCTGAGCTGACAGTTATAAAAAAGAGCATGGCAAAGGCGACTTCAACAGAGTGATAAAGTCGGTTATTTGGGCAGCTGGCGGAGCAATCTCATTGGACGCCGGAACATTTATTCAAGGCGGTTATAACCATACGAATCTCGTTGATTGGTTAAGAGCTCAAAGGCGGTTAAGGGTCTGATCTATAAATACGTATTCATTCCAGATTTTACAAGATAGACTGTGATATACACTCAATACTTAGAGAGATTAGAGTGAGAAAGTTTTGTATTCTGTAAACATTATTCCATTGATTAGTGAAGTGAGCCAACCCCATCCGTGGACGTAGATCAATTGATCGAACCACGTAAATTCCTTTGTTCTTTTGATTTCCATTTTATTTCTGTTGAGTGAGTTCATCCGGCAAGTTCTTCCAATTGTTCTGATTACTTAAAGTCTTATTGAGCTCGGTTCATTTCCGATTAATTTCACAACAAAATGATGAGATCAAAAGTTAAAAAATGTATGAAAGAGGTTGAAGAAATTTTGGGGAAAAAAAAAACATTACCACGTAAGCAAGTCAAGGTTTATCTATATAGAGATGTTAGATTAGAGACTAAAGAGGAAAGGTAAGTCCAAAAAATTCTCAATATTTACTAAAATTGTAAGAAGTGTAAATTCAAAAGAAATAGTGCAAAAGGAAAATCAAAACACCACTTAATTGTGAAATCACTTATTTTATTATTTGTGGAAGAAGGATGTATCGAAGATTTAGAGAAAAATAAAAAAATTCGCACGTGTTACTTAAAATGTATTTTAGGGGCATGCTGGATTAGAATTTTAAAAGATTTTTTTAGCTGATTAAGTCATGCAAATTTTAAAGATTTTACAGGATTTTTATGACTTTTAAGATTTTGCAGAATGCTATAAGATTTTTTAAATCAGGATTTTAAAGGATTCTGTAGAATTTTGTGGATTTTGCAGAATTTTATGAATTTGTGACATACGATAAAAGTTCAAGATTTTTCATATATTCTAATTTCATAAAAAAGCCGAAGACAAAAATAAGTATCAGTATTATCATGTCCTCCTAAATGACATCAATCCACATATTCATAGTTTTACTAGTCTTCCAAGCATTAACGTCTTGTCGCTCTTGCTCGTGAGTTTGAATAATAGGCTCAAAGTCATGATTTTCATTAATTTGTAATGTTTAAGATGAAGGTTCGCCCACCAATTCAATTGAAAATTTATTAGAATGACCTTCTTTGCGAAAAAAATTATGTAGAGTTGCACATGCTAATACAAGTTCTGCTTGTGTCTTAAATAAAAAAGGAGGTACTGACTTCAAATTTGTGAAGCTTGATAAAAATACAAAATATTCTCTCGATCACATTACTTAAAGATGCATGACGTATATTGAACAATTCTTTCTCATTTCTTCAGGGTAATTACCCCATAGTTTTTGAAGACGCATGGCGCTCGCCTTCTGTCCTTCATTTTCCTGAACACGTTTCACATATATATTTCTATAGAAAACCATATGAAACCACATAATACCATCAAAGGTCAAGAAATAAATATAATAACACAATTTAACATGAAATTTAATACTAAAGTAATAATAATATACTTCATTCATACAAAAAAAAATCATCAAAACAACAATTATATTAGTATAAGACAAAAACTTATATAAAACTTTATACCATAGAAATTTTTAAAAATAAAATTAAAAAAATTAAGTGACACGCGGCAGCCAGGGTTAACCCCATGCGAATACTCGCAGCTAATATATGCTCCCTCCCATACGCTCATGGGTTGCAAGTATTTCCCATGCAAATAGTTAAAAGTTGTTCACTTAAATTTTTTTAATCGTTGTGTATTTAAAAAAATCAAATAATATTATGTAATAAATTTAAAATTTTACTTTCAATTTGTGTTATTATATGAACAAATACATGTTACTATAAGAGAAAATGTATGTTACTTTCCAGACTAAATATTATTATTTTAAATATATTTATTTATTTATTTGTATAAAATAATTTTTTTATAGAATATAAGATAAATGTGTATTAATAAAAGAAAAAATATTAGTTTTTTCATAAATATTTATTTGTTTTTATAGAAATGATTTTCATGTAATAACACATATAAAATAGTAAAAATTGTGTTATTACATGAATCAATGTACCTAAATTTAAAGAGATTATGATTAATTTAAAAACACGTTTTTATTCTTATAAAAATACATTTTGTCCTTACAGTAACACACATTTGTCCATATAATAACACATACACATATAGTGACACAAACTGGAGAGCAAATATGTGTTACTATTAGACTAAATGTGTGTTACTATCTTATGAAATATTATTATATATTTTACATATATTCATTTGTTTTTATAGAATAAATAATTTTTCACATAATGTAAGAGCAAAATGTGTATTACTATAAGAACAAATATTGATTATTCACAAATATTGATTTATTTTTATAGAAATATTTTTTTTTTCATATAATAACATATGTATTACATGAAAAAATGTACCTATAGATTTAAAAATAAATTAAGAAACACATATTTAATTCTCATAAAAATATATTTTGTTCTTACAGTAACACACATTTGTTCATATAGTAATACAAACTATGAGACAAATGTGTGTTACTATTAGAACAAATGTGTGTTACTATTAGAACAAATGTGTGTTATATTAATACATATTTATTTGTAACATAATATTAAATGATTATTTTTAAATCAACATAATAATTTTAAAAAAATAAAAAGAAATTAAAAAAAATTTAATTGCCAACAGGTTTGAAACTGTTGGCGTGGGGTGGCTGGGAAAATTAGTATGTATGGTGTGGGAAGGGGAAATTAGTATATATGGGGTCGGGGGAAATTACCCACACAAGGCGCACATGGGCTTCATCTTTTATATATATATATATGGTATATGATTCAATAC
>JAPKLY010000131.1:0-63232 GCA_026898435.1 Prunella vulgaris | reverse complement strand
ATTATTATTATTATTATTATTATTATTATTATTATTATTATTATTATTATATCAAACCCCACAATTATTTTGTGAAGCAGATTCATCATGTGAATCTTATTTTTCTAAAGTAACATCCTTTTAACAATAAAATATCACATTTAACAAATTATTGAATTTATAGGTTATGATCTTCTCAACATCAGTGAAATGTGATTGTTTGCATGTGAAAAGGTAGAATATATCTATTGTACATTAATTTTACCGTGAAAGTCATGCCTTTAAATGGTACTTTTTATTATTATTATTATAGAGTACCACTATCAAACTAACACATTTTAATAAAATAAAAATACTACAAGTCAATATTATATTAATATTGATTCATCATATACTTGCCTAAAAGATTACAAATTCACCATAAAAATTTTATGAACTTGGCTCACATAATATTTTATCTATTACTACTATATACTTGACATTTATACGTATTTAATAATTTTTTATGTATACACCCCTTTTCTCCTAATGAATCCTTAGACCGTAGCACATAATTTTTTTATTTTAAATCAAATAAATAAGAAGTATCAATTTTTCTATTGAATTAGCCCTTAGACCATATCACATAATTTTTTTAAAAAAATTCAAATAAATAAAAAGTAGATCTATATAATTTGGTATATTAACTCGTCAAATTAAAAAAAAAAAAAAGGCAAAGTACTGTATAAAAATAGTTCATGATAAATTTATCATGAACCAGTTTTAAAGTATCAAACATTTAACCAACTGTATCAAAAATTTCATCAGGTGTATCAAAGGCTGATGTCAATTAAATTTATATATTGATCTCAACTTTTGGTACACCTGATGCACATTTTGATACACTTGACTAAATATTTGATACTTTAAAATAATTTCATGATAAACTTATCATAAACTATTTTCACACAATACCTATTGAATTTAATGGTGACACAAATTCTGAATTTCAATGCACTACCCTTTAAAAAAAAAAAAACATTGAGTAAGACATTCCCTAACAAGCCATAACTTTAGATAATTCGTAGGTTTCTCAAAACGAAAAAGCATATGTATTAGATAAGTGGAATCAAAGAATCTGAATCAAAAGTGAACTTAAATTGATTTCTGTCGTTCTTTATGGACCACCCATCTAAATGCCATATTATTCTCTTTCAAACCCTAATGTTCCATCAATTTTATTTCAAGAAAATGGGATTTCTATAAATAAGTAAAATCCGATTCCATCCAAACAAACTTGTGAATCTTGACAACCAAATGATGCAACCTTCCAAGTATAAATGCTATAGTATAATCTAATTTTTATAAAAGTAAGCACAAAGTTTTTAGGTTAACGCTGATTTTTTTCTTTAAGTATTATTATCGTACATGTGTACTATCATTGTTATGCATACATATCTTTTTATTGTTGTGCATATGAAGTGTCACTCAGTGATGAATCAAAGATTTTATATTGCAAGGGGCGAAACTCATTAAATTTCAAGAGAGCAATTATATAATCTAAATAAATACTTATTCCATTCCAGAATAATTTGCACTCCTAAAATTTCACGTTTATATATATATATATATAAATAAAATAGTGATATATGGGTAAATATATGCAAAATTTTGTTAGTTCGCACACATATTAGTATCTCTTTTTAGTAGTGCGCAAATTTGTGTGAAAAATCAAAATAAGAAAAGTTTGTAAATTTCTATAGAATGGAAGCAGTAATATTATATACATGCAGAGGATTATGTTATAAAAATTCAAATTAAGTCTATCCCTCGAGTCACTGTTTAAAAATCAAACGAAAAAAATTAAAATGTGATACTTCATATACATAACAATGACATTCAAAAAAAAAAAATTCATATGAATTCGAGTTCACCGAATCCCGACGCAGAAAGTAAAGATAAGGCGTGTGGTATGCGCAAATTAAATTTAGATGCTAAATTTCTCAAACAAACAATGAAATTTCCTCATTCGATTATAGAGATATATTCAATAAAGTGGAGATAGATGTGCATAATCACATTTATTCCCAACCAAAAGTTTTAGTAATCCAGAATTAATAAAGCAGATATTTTCATGGTCCATATTCATGAGATCTGCAAATTCTTTTTATTGCGAAAAGACAATTTTATTCTCATCCAACCATTAGTATCACCCCCAAAGCTTTGCCCTTTTTGGGAAAAATGAGTTTAATGCCATTTCAAAATTAATATTTTACATGGCAAAAGTCAAAAAGATTCCATAACTCCCACATTTTGACTGTACCAAAGTCTGTTTTCCAACAATATATGTTAGGACTCGAAAGTGTGAACTAGCTCAAGAGAAAGAAAAAAAGAAAACATCTTTTTTTATTCCAATTTTGCCCCTCCCATAATGTTTTCCTATAAATCAGAGCCCTCCATCCCACATTCCATGCGTGTCTATTTACGGCATGAGAAGGTGATATCAACAACACACTATTATTCCTAAACAAAAAAATTAAAAATTGTTTAGAGAACAAAATGAGTGAGAATTTTAAGGGGATGCATTTAGATGTGGGCTTGGGCTTCGGGTCGAAGCTGATTTCGGATATAATCACGGATGTGTCCGGCATTGATGATCTGTCAAAGAAATCGCTAAAGCTCGATTTTCATGTTCATCAGTTGGAAGAGGAGTTAGGGAAGATCGAAGCTTTCAAGCGCGAACTTCCTTACTCCATGCACCTATTAACAGATGGTATGCGCCCTCAAAAATATTTTTGATCCTGTAACTTTTTTTTTATTTTGTTTCGGGATAGCCAAAAAATTCAATAGAGTCATGTAATTTTGTACATTACTCATTTTACGTCCAATTTTTTGCTAAACGGTAAGAATTAGGGACAAAAAAATGTTGTTAACTCGTCTCTCCTCCTATATTTTTATTTATGTTCGGTCTTTTGTAATATTTATTGTAGCAATTGAGAGATTGAAGGAGGAGAAGAAAAAAGTACTTTTCAAGAATGATGATGATGAAGATGGAAGGGCAAAAAAGTCAATTGACTTCAATGAAAAGAAAAATTGGATGAGTTCTATTCAGCTGTGGAGCACACCTGTTCACTATGAAAACAACGACCCTGTTTTGCATATGAGATCGGTATAATTTCATTCACTTTTTTTTTTATTCCCATAAGTTTTATTTGCAAAACTGAGAAATTTCATTTTATTTCAGACCAAAAATGATTTTTTTTGTCTGTCAACCGTTCAATTTTAGTCCAAAAAATAGAATTGTTCTGTTCGATTTAGACATAATATTCAAAAATTTGTTCAATTTTGGCTCAAAATCTTTGAAGAATTAAAACTAATGTTGTTTAATGTCACATGATTTTCCAATTTGGCCCAAAACTGAATCATCGTGTGACATAAAGCGAAACAATTTTTAATTTTTCAATGGTTTTGGGATCAGAATTAAACAAAATATCTAATTTTGAGACAAAAAATTCTATATCAAAATTGAAGTAGATAAATTATTTAATAAAGAATCTTTATACTCTCTGTGCCCAAATTTTTTTTTTTCACATTTTTTCAATTTGAGATGTTCCAATTTTTCTTTTCACACCTTAAAAAAAAAAAATTTACATTCAAAAATCAATAAATTACATTTCATTTTATTTTACACAAAAACATGGGTAAATCTAAATTTATATGAACTTGATTTCTTGACTGTTATATACTCCCTCCGTCCCAGAAGACATTGCGGGGTCTTTTGGGCACGCGGTTTAAGAAAAAAGTATAATAAGTACATTTTTATGAATATTATATGTGTGTTGTGAGAGTAGAGTTTAATAAATGATTTCCATTTTTAGGCATTCAAACTTTTTGTGGGACAGATCAAAATAGAAAGTATGCAATGTCTTTTGGGACGGAGTGAGTATATATTTGCTATTACCATGATAAAATCAATCATATTAATATAAAAGTGATAATACACATGAATAACAGTAGTAGTGATTATATATAATAATGATATCATTCGCTATTTTTTATTTTATATTCATTATTTTTTTAAAAAAAAATTGTATCATTCACTACTATCAAAACTTTTGTCATGGAAGGATTAATTTTTTCATTTTACGTGAATATCATTTTCTAATGTTAATTTTTTATTTAAATAAAAAAAACTCAGCAGGGGTATGATTACGAAGAAGGGAAAAAAGGGCCTGCCTTCACTTTCAGGAACGGGGCAGGGGCATTTGTGCCATTCCAGAAGCCATCACCGAAGGAAAATGAACGAACCGCAGGAGCTGATGGTTTATCGCTCTCCATTGCAGAGAGAGGGGTGGAATCGTCCGAGAAAAAGGACTCTGCATTCGGTAAGGCGAAACTGCAGCACACGCAGCAACAGGAACTGCAGAGGAAACATAGGCGTTGTTGGTCTCCAGAATTGCACAAGAGATTTGTTGACGCGCTACACCAGCTCGGTGGAGCACAATGTAGGAGATTATAGCTCCTAATAAAATCATTTTTTTTTGGAAAATAAAATTAATAATAATATTTCAAAAAATTGATTTTTTTTCCACAGCGGCTACGCCAAAGCAGATCAAGGAACTCATGAAAGTTGATGGTCTCACCAACGACGAAGTTAAAAGCCATTTGCAGGTAACATTAAATTAAGAGGAAGTTTATGTAAATTGATACTACGGTAAATTTTATTTCCATTTATGTATTTTTTATTGTAGTAGTTGTTTTATTAAATTGTATTAATTTGATAGTAATATTATATAATTAAAACAACTAATAGTCCTTCCTTTTGAAGTGGCAAGTCTAACTTAGCTTACGAAATACTTGGGCATGTTTTGTTGTGGGGTTTAAAGATGGGAAATGAGAATTAAAAAAAGATGTGTTTGGTACATAGGTTTTATTCCTTGAATAGTGTCTCCATACCCTAAAATTGAGAAATGAAACATTTCTTCCCATTTTGGAAATTATGACTTCATTTCTCAATAAATTTGTCTTATTTATTTTTGCATCTCACAATTTTTAATATAATTCAACTATTAGTCATCATCTACCAAACATAATTATTTTTATGGAACATACATTTTATTTTTCATTGCTATTATTACCATTCATATTCTCATTCTCTATAACAAATCAAGCGTCCTATATTCTTAAATTAATTATAACAGCATATATAAATCTTTTAATCTAGTTACTTAATGTGAATCTTTGATTATATCTTAATTTATTCTAACTAAATCTAATTTTTTTTATTTTTCAATAGCAACATCTAATTATAATATATGGTTTGACTTCTAGAAATATAGGATTCACATAAAAAAGGTTGAAACATGGTCCGCTGGCCCATCAAACAACGCAGTGGTGGTACGAGATAAATGCGGAGAATTGGCAAAACCAGTAGTGGGGCATTTCGGGTCTCCACAGGGTCCGTTGCGTAATGAAATTGTGTCTGTTGGTGTTAAAGGGGGCTCTGGAGCAACCGGTGGTGAAAGTACGGTGGAAGAAGACGAGGAAGAGGATGATAGGTCGGAAAAAAGTCAGGGTTGGAAAGGTACACCTCAATTACAACATAAGACATTCTCCAAGTAAATCAAATCAAAACAATTGAAAGTTGTACTCAGAGGGTGTTTGAGACCTTAAGTTTGGACTTCAAATATAGAGGATTAAGACGTGAAATTACTAGCGTATACATTGAAACAATTGTTATAGTCTTTTTTATTATTTTCAAACAAACATAGCTCTTGTTATATGTATTTTGAATAGTTGACTTTTATTATTGTTTTGAGCTATTTGAAGTTATCAATTGAGTGAAGTCCTTAAAATGATGATTTTAATTTAAAAAGAAAAAGAAAAGAAATTAATGATGTGTGTATGTACCTACAATTAATGTAATTTTTTTATGTTTTAAAATGGGGCAGTTATATAGAGGGCAGTTTGTATAGTGTATTTATAAAAAGGGGCACTTGTGCAATTTTTGTAATATTTGCACGCTCATTTGAATCTTATTTTGAGTGTGCATTTTTTTATAATTTTTGCTCACTGGCCCCCATTTGTATTTTTAGGGTAAAATGTGCTTTTATTTGTACTTTTCCCTTTAAAATGGATAACTTGTGATGAACTTATGATTGTTCGATATATCTACAGTTTAACTATGATTTTTTAATTTTTAAAATAGGTTTAGTTGCAATTTAAATCACGACCTTTTAAAAAATTATATTTTGAGCTAAATTTTTTAATCTTGCTAAAAAAATTTAAATTAATTTTATAATTAAGACTTACGGGCAGATATGCCTCTACCCGAAACTTACGTGGTGTCTATCTGACAATTGTCCATAATTACATGGCAAACATTTAAAGTCTTAATTGCAATTTAAATCACGATTTTTTCTGAAATTGTATTTTAAACTAATTTTTTTTATCTTGTTAAAAAAATAGCATTTGCATATTGGTTAAAAAAAAGTAGTCATATTTACAAATTGGTTCACAATATTTGCATAGAAATATAATTTTTATTGCACAGAAGCATATTTTTTCTACACAAACCTAATTTGAATTTTGAAGTAAAAATTTTATAATTTTCCAAAAAAAAAAAACTTCAATTTTTTTTTTTTTGCGATTACAGGTTATAGACACGTTTGTCTCTGCATGTTGCTTATGTGGTGTCTACGTGACAATGATCCACAATAAAAATTAATTTACGTGGCTAAATTGAATTTGCAAATATCAAATAATTTACTAAAGTCTTACGCTCCAATTTCATTTAACACCAATTTTATAAATATTATTCTTACATTATTCATTTTCGGTGAATTGGTTGTTCGAACATCTTGTGCATTTGATACCCCACTTTCACTACAAAAGAAAAAGTCAATTCGAATGGGAAATGAGATTTTTTCTATTGGAATCATTGATTTCAACAGTAATTCTAACTGAATTTTAGTCATTGGAAAAGTCTCTTGGAATATAATTTTTTCTTAGATTATTACTGTAATAACAATTCTTGTGAAAATAAATATTATTAACAGAATAATGATATACAATATGATTTCTTGAATTGAAGGGGTTATTGTTCTATATTTGGTCCTCTGATTCTCCTTCGACTTTGACTTGACATGAAACGTTTGATCCAAGGACGGATTGTCTTGTTTTGAATTGAACGAAGTCTTTGGAAGATCTTGATGAAGAACATCTTGAATTTGATGATTAACGATCCTCGAATCTTCAATTCTGGATTTGAGTTGGAAACGCTTGATTGGAGGGATTTGACCCCTTGCTCCTGGATCGAAGTGCGTTTGTGGTTGAATTTGGTGACGAACGCTTGAGTCTGGCGATGAGCGCTTGGAGATCTTCAAGGTTTTCTTGGGTGGAAAACATCTGATCAGAGGGATTCACTCCTTATTTCTGATCGAATGATGTTTCTGGATGAATTTGGTGAAGAACGGTTGAAGATGGCGAAGAACGCTTGTTGATCTTAAAGTTGTTCTTCAGGAAAAACGTCTGATCGGAGGGATATAGGCCCTTGATCTTAGATCAAACAGTGCTTTTGGAAGACTTTGACGAAGAACAACTTGAGTATGACGAAGAACAACTTGAATCTTCGAAGAATTTCTTCAAATTTGTTGAAGAATGACTTTAATCTTCGAAAAATGGGATTGTTGGCTCTTCTTAGCTTGCAGTTTGCTCGTTCATCTTCGGTGTTGTGGTCGTGGTCTAGACCACATCTTGAGTGAACGAAATGCCCCTATTTATAGGGTGCAAAGCTGAAGACCTTCCTCAATTAGTGACGACACATGACACGCTCCAGTTGGCTGATGCCGATTTGATTGACAATATTAATGAATCGACCAAATTTAGTTTGATTGATTTATTCCATTTTCTATACTTAGACAAGATATTTATGGTCTCGAAAATAAAGTATTTATTGCCGCATACGAGTTCAGGAAGACTCGTAATTTAATAACGACTTGTACCATGTACAATACATATCAATTGACTATTTAATTCGAGAATTAATTTGTTAAATCCTCTAGATTAAAATAGTAATATATGTTGATATTTATTTAATTTATACACATATTATTATTTAATTCGGGTGCAATTTTTGTCTGCTTACAATTACATTTACACTGATGTAAAGTTCTCTACTTTCCAATACAAGTAGAAAACTAATTTTTGCATTTGCATCACATGTATGATGCCAATGCAAGAATTAATTTACTACTTCATTGGAAAGTGGAGACCTCTAGATTAGTAATAATCTGTGAAAATTTTACGATTCCAATAGATATTTTTTCAATGACTGAACTTCAATTGGAATTACCGTTAGAACCATTGATTCCAACAGAAAAACTCCATTTTTATTGGAATTGACTTCTTTTTTATAGTAAAAAGTGAGTATCAAATTTACAAGATCTTCAAACAACTAATTCAATTAATAAATAATAAAAATAGTGGCAAATGAAATTAAAATGTAAGTTTCGGAAAATGAGTTGATTTTATATAAAAATAGTTCATGATAAGCTTATCATGAAATTATTTTAAAATATTAAATATTTGGTCAAGTGTATTAAAATATTGATTAAGAGTGTCAAAAGTTGATCAGGTCCATAAAATTTTAATTATAAATTTTGCCACATAATTTAATCTTTATTGTGTGTTGTTGTCAACGTATCCGTCACATAAGCAACATGCAGAAATAAACATGTTTGTAACCCTTAATCACAAGAAAAAAAGAACTTAGATTGAAGTTTTTTAATAAGATCCAAAAGTTAAGCTTATCATGCAATTTCAGAAAAAGGTCATTATTCAAATTGCAATTAAGTTTTTAAATTCTTATCATATTGTTGATAGAATATACTAACGATGTTTGTTTATGTGGCTTTATAACATATTAATCCTATCAAACAATAAACTAAGATTTGATGTTCTTAGTGTTCTTGGGAGGGTGAGATAGAGAGAAAAAATGAGTGCTTAGAGAGAGAAAGTATTGTAATTGGAAATGTATTAGAATTCTGTAATAGTTACAAGAGAGGTCTTATTTATAGGTGTGCGAATACGGGGTGGCACCTCACGAGCCTATTTGGCTTCCGGAGTCCCCGCCGAGTTTTCGAATCGTCCCGAAGCCCTACAGACCGCGGAGAGGTGCAATGCCCTAACCTCGGCGAGGGATTTACCCATTGGCCCAGCTCGCCGTATTTTCACCGAGGCCCCCAAATACCTCTTCGCCTCCAAGCTAGCGATGATTGAGAGGCAGAAGCCCGCCGATAAGGCGAGGTTAGCCATGCACTACGCTTGTGCAGCGATGGCGGCCACCCAACTCATCACCGATGACATCACCGCCGCCGACAAAGCCCGTTATGATGCGAAGAAGCTGCTGACCAAGGTCGGGGAGAAGCGAAAGAAAGCTGTCGAGGAGCTCGCAGGGATGGAGGTCGGCAGCGAGGTCTTCACCTGCAAAATCCACCAAGGATCGTTAGCAAGCCGGCGAGCTTCATCGGCGAGCTACCATAACTTAGAAATTTTGTGAGTTAAACCTTGGAGAACAAGGTGGTGGGGCGAGGTTATGAGCCCAGCTAGCCTCCGACAATGGTGCTGGCACAAGTGATCGATCTCACGATCTTTCTGCTCCCGCAAGCAACAGATAGCCCGCACAAGGTCAAAACCGATAGAAACGTTGGGCTTCCCACGGCTCGACTTGTGGTGTTTCAGACCTGCAAAAAAAAAGAGATTAGATTAGTAAATCTAATCCAACCCACACACACCGAATTATGCCACCTACAGCTGGCTTCTCCGTATCCCTCGGGAGTGGGGATACGTCCCCTTTGCCCGTCCGAAGCCCGCCAGTCACCACCGATGAAGAAGAACTGCTTTTTCCATTCGCGGACCTTCCCAAGGAGAATTCCCAGGATCTTCTCTTTAGGGCGGGCTCTTAGGTAGTAATACCCCTTGCCATCTTTCACCTGCGCGGTCATGTTAAATAGCTCACCGAGCTCCGCCGAGGTTAGTCGGTTCTCGTAACCCTCGAGCCCGAAGACGGTCAACATCGCCAGTAGGTTACTCCAGACATTCGGGGTGAGCTGCGTGATGGCAAGATTATTGTCCGCCAGGAATCACTCAATGATAGGGTGCAACGGTAGAGTGAGCCCGACCATTAAGGTGTGGATGTTGATGGCTGTCAACCCCGGAGGAGGGAGGTCGGCACGTTCATTATCCTCGGGGGCATACATGAAGATGTCCAAAGGGATGCGATATGTCTTGTGGATCTTTGGTAGGGCATATTCGCTGATGATGCTCGCGACCTCGCTCGCCTTGAGGTCAGATTTATTGGCGGCATCGAAGAGATCACGTTCGAGCAGCGAGAAGCTCGCCGCATACGCCCTCACGTACTCCGTCCAGTTGAAGTCGTGGATAACCTCGGCGGGGACCTGGTACTCCGGCAGCTGGGGAAATGGGAAATCAGTGAAACGAAGGTACTCGGGAGTGATCTCCACCTCACCCCCGTCCTCTTCCTCATCGAGCTCGCGAGCAAGCTCGCTCGCTTGGTCGGCACTCTCGGCGACTTCCTCCGGGACCTCGGTGGCCTCCACTTCATGGATGACCGCATCATCGGTGGTTCGGGCGAGGTCCTCCCAAAGCTCTCGACATCTCCAGAGTTGGTAGCTCTCTCCCCCGAATCAGGGCGGACCTACAGAGCTTGCCCCCGACCCCGAGGTAATCACCACGGGGGTCATTTGGGGAATTGGCCGATCGTCAGTCATTAGTCTTTCCCCAGATTCCGGTTCGGAGGGGTCCGACTCGTGGATTGGCTTGACATGTTCGGGTTAGCAACATGGGATGTTTTTTATACCATTTTCGAGGTTTCCAAACCGGCGCAACAGTCGCACAACAGTCAACAGAGAGGTGATCGGAGAGTGTGTGAAATCCCCGGGGACTCGAAGAAAATAAAGAACAAGAAAGGAAAAGGTTTCTACCTTGGGAAGTGCTCGGAAATTTGTTGGTTGCAAGAGGATCGATAGACGGAAAGTCACTCGGAAGAACAAGGATGCAAAAGTGAGAAATGAGTTGATTTGTCCGTATTTATAGGCTCTGGGCGATGTCGAATATCTGGAGAGTGCGGGGGCTTATTTGCAAAGAATTTGAAAGGTTATCCTGATTGACGTGGGAAACGACGCCTAAAAAGGAGTATGTGACGCCTTGAATTCCGCCCCACGTCGGCCCGAGAAACCACCTCACAGAAGGTCGCCCGAAAGCTCGCATGTCAGCTCACCCACACATGTAATGAATCATGATGTAGGCGAGCTGAGGGGAGCAAATGTTGATGGGCGAGCTATCCTAGGAGGATTAGGAAATCAATTGGCTCGGGGAGGGGAACTCGCCCATGTTCCCGGCCCTGCCGAGGAGAGGAGGTCGGCAGAGAAGCTCGCCGAGGTCGATGGAGTCGAACCTTCGCCTACCTCGACGTGACTTCAGGAGTACACGAGGCTCTGGAGCTCGCCTGAGAGCTCATCCATGAGCTCGCCTCGAACCTCGCCCCTGCCCCAAAGAGGACCTCACCGAGGTCCATCGATCGTGCAACTTCTAGAAATGACACAAGGCAAGGGAGCTCGCCGTGTAGCTCGCCGAGCCTGGGAACCCACCCAGCGGGTGTATAGATAGGATATGTACATGTAGTAGAAAGAGGCATTAGAAGGAGAGCAGTATGGGGGACCAAGGCGAAGGTTACGGACCTTCGTCAACACCGGAAGCCAAATAGGCTCGTGAGGTGCCACCCCGTATTCGCACACCTATAAATAAGACCTCTCTTGTAACTATTACAGAATTCTAATACATTTCCAATTACAATACTTTCTCTCTCTAAGCACTCATTTTCTCTCTCTATCTCACCCTCCCAAGAACACTAATGTTGAGCAATTTATACAATCGAAGGATATGTGGCTAATTATACGTAGAAAATTACTCAAACAATAATCTAAAGATGTAATTTGGATTAGTAAAAGGAATTATAATTGGAAAAGTAGAGAGAGAAATTGTGTAATGTATTTCTTGTATTTGGGAAATTAGATCCTTACAAATGAGGTGTTTTCACCTATTTATACCCTCTCATCAGTGAGGTGGCACGTTTTTAGGCTATCATGCCTCTGGTGGTGACAAGTGTCCTCCACTTGTCCCCATCTTAGGAACTTGTCCCACTAACTCTAATCCTAACGATTTACGCCTTCCTCTTAGGTTCTGTGGACATCTTGTGTCTCCATCCCTGGTAGAAGGACGACCAGCTGGGCGAGCAACATAGCGAGCAAGTGGGCGATCACTTTGGGTTTGTCTTCATGGCTTAGTGTCTAGCCACCTTCGAGCTGGGCGAGCAGAGTGGCGAGCAAGAAGGCGAGCATGGTGGCGAGCACCTTTATCTCGGCCTCGTGGCTTGATGTCTTGTCATCACTGAGCTAAGTGAGCAATAAGGCGAGCATTCAAGCGAGCAACTATGAGACAGCCGTGTGGGCTTGGTGCCTCGCCACTACTGACTCAGGCGAGCAATAAAGCGAGCAGCCAGGCGAGCAAAGTGGCGAGCAACTTGTGCTTCAGCTCGTTTATACTTGATTGTTTTTTTAAGCATTTGGTTTAATCTCTCTTTGATACTGGAGGTTAATTCCCTTTATCAACATTTTTCCCTCAGCATATGCTTTGATTTAATTTCTCTTCATCAAAGTATATGCTGGAGTTGATATGTCACGTTGGCGAGCAATTAGGCGAGCAGCTTGGCGAGCAATGTGATGCTCGACTCTGTGCTCGGCCTTCTGTTCGCCCTCTCTCTTGACAACAGAGGTGACGTTCCGGAAAATGAGATGTTTCCTCGTTTTGCGTGCCAATCAATCATAAAAAGACGCACCTCTTTGGAAACCTTTTCAAATTTATTGCAATTAAGTCCCTGAAACCTATTCCCTCTTTCACTTTTACCCGAATGTATAAATAGGGCTTCCCATTTACTGTTCATCTTCTTCCTCATTCACTCTTATTTTCTGAAATTTCCGGTGATCCATTTTTTCAAGCTTTTTCCCGGTGACTTCCCTGTTCCTTCACATTCCGACGGACGGTCTTGAGGCTTTACTCAAAGGTAATTTCTCATCTTCTTTCTTTTATTCCTTCTTCTGTATTATCCTTTTTTTGTTTTAATTTTCGAATTCTCATCTTTTGCACTTGTTCATTGGGTTCTTCACCGGAATTCGTGACCGAAATCTTGTTGGTGATATTTGCAATCGATAGTTAGCACATTCCTAGGGTCTTTCCTCTTCCCATTTTCATGTCTTCATCTTCAAGCCGAACAATCTCTCACCGGAATCTGGGTAAACGACCGATGGAGGAGGGCGGTCCGATTGCCGGTCTTTCATTAGTACACCTGGCGGGATCTGAACTCGAGTTGGTAGAGGTAGATCGCCCGTTGGAGGAGGGAGGCGAGCAAATAGGCGAGCAGCCTGGCGAACAGGTAGTCGAGCAGCCCGCTGCTGGCCCTGAAGGTGATGACCAAGAGGAGGTGGAGGTTCTCTCCAATAGTGACGATAATGATGACTCCATCACCGAATGGTTCGAGTCTGTCGGCTTCCAGCATCCTCACATGTCCGAGAGGTCCATCCCTGACGGTGTTGCTCAAGAGTTCGACTGGAGAGCGTATTATGAGCGATACACCACCGATTTTCTGACTCCTCCTCGATAATATCGAGAGCTTGAAGAGGGTGATCGCACCAATTATAAGGTAAACACTGTAGTGAGTGTTATTGATGAGGATGATCTTGACAGCATTCGGAGGGAGTATCACATTCCCTGTGATGTTACGATGTATGCCCCTCGGGAGAAGGAAAGGGCCGATTGTCCACCAGAAGGTCTAACGGCTATAAACATACATACTTTGGCGCTGGCGTGACATTGCCTCTCCACCCTCTCATCGGCCGCTTCTTGGAGACAACGGGTTTAGCGATCACACAGCTAACACCCAACGCCTGGACATACCTGATATCACTCTGCACGGTCTTTGCCTTGGAGAGGTACAAGGATCGCCTGACTCCTCAAGAGGTGAATTACACCCTGTGCCTTAGCAAGTGCTCCGAGGAGGGTCAGGGTTACTACTACCTTAAGGCGAGGAGTGATATGAAGATCCTCGAGGGACTGCCCAACAAAGTGAGGGATTGGAAGGAGCAGCTTTTCTCCATCGGAGGAGATTGGCATGCCCCGGATAACAATGAAGGACTCGGTGGACGTATTATGTCTCTGACTGAGTTTGGCGAGTTGCAGTGTAGGACTTATTTGTACTTGAAATTCTGTCTTTCGATATTGTGCCTAATGTCTTTGTTCTTTGTGTTGCAGGTTTGATCCCTCAGCGTTGGAAGAAGACAAGCTTGTCTGAGGAATTCAAATTTACTTGTATTCTCGTCTGCCGACAAAAAGGATAAGACTTTTGAGTACTTGAACAAGTCCAGCTGCCGCATTGCCTCGGGGTTGATCACGACTCCTCATCACTTACGAGCTCAAGTCGCTCGTCCTGCAGGTATATTCGTTTTATGCGTTTTTAGACTTTGAGTTTGCATGTTGAAATTTTCTAACTCTTTTTATGCTTGTGGCTGCAGAAGTTACTATCACCATTCCTCCATCTTTCAAGACTTTTAATCAGAGATTTGGAATGGCTAGGACCAAGAGGGATCCCCCATCTGTGGTGTTAGCTGCTCAACAGGCGGCCAAGGCGGCTAAGAAGGCTGCTGGTACTGGTCCGAGCACACGGTCTACCGCTCCTCCTCGAGCCCCTCATGTCGATGACCGATAGGCTCCAAGTGGTTCTCCCAGCGGTGGTAGCCGACGGTTGCAGTGAGGTGATGGCTCACGTGTTGAGCGTGAAAGTAATGCTGCAAAGAAGGCACGTGTCACAAGATCTTCAGCATCTAGAGTCCCGGGTCGGGCCGAGGTTCCGGAGTCTACTCTTCCTGCACCTGCCAGCACGTCTATTGCTCATGCCCTCATACGGTCCGTTGGGCAGTTGTCAGACATCTCGATCCTTGGATGGGATCAAGACCGAGCAGCTGGGTAACATTCTTATGCCTTGAGCATACTTACACTTAGAAAAATTTTCATAAATTTCTCTAAGTGTCTTCTTGTACGAACCTGTATGCAGGTATGACCCTTCACGCTATCAGCACCGTAGTCCAGCCGTGCACCAGTTCGCGTTCGCTCGGCCTCCAAAGTCCCTCAATGATCTTAAGGGTTCAACTCGCTTGGCCGTTGAGTCTGCAGTTCGCCATTGGACACAGCTTCAAGACACCATCATTCAACATCAGTCACTGACGGATAACATCCGTACGACTATGCATCACACGAGTGGGGCTCTTTTCACTGCCCAGCGTGTTCTTGAGCAAGCTGAGAAAGCGTACGCATTTCTGAGTGATAGCTCGAGGAAGGAGAAGGATGACGCCAAGAAGAAGATTGCTATTGCAGAAGCCAAGGCTAAAGCTTCTTTGGATGCCGAGCAATTGGCAATTGCAAGTGCCGAGAGGTCTAAAGCCGAGGTTGATGGTCTTCGAGCCGAGATGGCAAGTGTTCGGGCTCAGTTGGAGGAAGGTAGGGTTGCTCGGGGGAAGATTGCCAAGTTAGAGAGAGAACTTCAAGCTACCCGGACCAAACTTAAGGCTGCACACACTGACTGTTATACTGCTGAAGCCGTTGCTGATATCCGAGCGGAGTCCTCTGACTTCGGCTTTGTTTATGCCTTTGCCGAGAACCTGCGGGCCTATCACCATGCTGTTGGTGAGAATGAGGATCCCTGGACGGCCTTGAAGAAGGAGTTCACCGACTTTCTTACTGAACTTCCTCTCAAGGAAGGTTTAGTAGTTGATATCGGGGACCTCGAGGAAATGGGAGTTGATTTAAGTGTTGTGCCTCCGACTCTTAAGATTATTGGCGGTAACTATCCGCCTCTTCAGATTGATGCTGAAGACGATGCGATGGTAGATACTGAGGGTCTATCCCTTATTGAGGTCCTCCCAGGTCTCTCACCTTCAGGCACCGGCGAACAGACAGACGGTCACACCTGCGAGCAGGCCGGTGGGCAGGGAGGTCAAGGTGGCGAGCAGGTGGGCACCCAGCCTGGCGAGCAAGCCAGCGACCAGGCTGGCGAGCAATAGGGTGTTGGTTGCTTCTTGTGCTTCCATCTGTTTTTATCTTTGATGCTTTTTGCTTTTCCGCTCTTGAAGAACTTTTTGTAACTTTTTGCTTCTTCGCCCTCGAAGGCGCCCCATATGTACTTGAACATCCTTTTGATATTAATGAACTTGCAGTTTCCTTTTTATTGGGTTTGTTTGTGTTTCTAGTAATGTTTATGTCTCAGTTATTTAGTGCTCATTTTTTTATGTACGGTGTTTCAATTGATTCGTCTTACTTTTCCTTTCTACGGAATCGCGAATTTACACCTCATTTTTCATCTCTTTCGATGTAGGCTTATTGATCGGTAAGGACTTCCTTTTAATGGTATAACCTTAGGGTTAGTCTCAATACCTTGCCTTTATTGTGGACCCGTAAGTCTTGTGAGCTTATAACTTGAGACATCTTTTGATACACCAATCTGAAAGGAAACCTCCTCTTTATTCAACATAAAATGATTTTACAGACTTGTCTTTATCTAACACGAACCTGCTTGCCCTTATACATGTTGGGCGAGCAAGGTTTCCAAAGAAAATTTACACAAGTCTTCACTGGTAGAATTTCTTGAGATGCGCCGAGTTCCACGTGTATGCCGAAGGGTTGCCTTGCATATCCTTAAGGTCATACGTCCCATTTGGCCAACTTTTTGTTACTTTGAACGGACCTTCCCATTTCGGACCAAACACTCCAATCGGGGCTGCTAGTATCCGTCTCATCACCAGATCGCCGATCTGGAACTTCCTATCCTTCACTTGTGAATTGTAATACTTTTCGGCCCGTCGCTTATAGACCGCATTTCTCAATTCTACCGAAGTTCTTGTTTCTTCAATCAGATCTTTTTCTACCGCCATATCATCTTCATTTGCTTCCTCATCGTATTTGATTATCCTCCACGTCCGATGTTGGACCTCCACCGGGATGACTGCTTCAACTCCGAAAGCCATTGTAAACGGTGTCTCCCCAGTACTTGATCTATAGGACGTCCTATAAGTCCATAAGACTTCCGGCAACTCGTCGGCCCAACTGCCCTTTCTTTCTTCCAACCAGATCTTCAGGATGTATTTCAGGATCTTGTTTACGGCCTCGACTTGTCCATTCGATTGAGGATGATATGGTGTTGAGTAATGCTTTTTGATATCCCACGAAGCGCAGAAGTCTCTTAGCTTACTTCCATCGAATTATCTCCCGTTATCCGTGACTATTGATTGTGGCAACCCAAATCTGCCTACCAAGTTTTTCCAAATGAAGCTTATCATCTTTTCTTGGGTTATAGTCGTCAATGCTTTTGCTTCAGCCCACTTAGTGTAATAGTCCACGGCCACCACTACAAATTTTACTCCACCTTTTCCGGGAGGGAATGAGCCGATCAAGTCGATACCCCATTTAGCGAATGGCCACGGACTATACACTGATTTCAACTCTTGTGCTGGGGTGTGGATACTTGGAGCGAATTGTTGGCACTTCAAGCATCTTGTAGCATATCTGATGGCATCCTTCCGTAGTGTTGGCCAATAATACCCTTGCTTAATAGTTTTGTAGGCTAAGGCTTGCCCCCTGGCGTGGCCTCCACATATTCCTTCATGGATTTCTTCTAACACCTTTTACCCTTCTTCCTGGGAGAGACATTTGAGTAATGGGAGCGAGATTCCTCTCTTGTACAACTGTCCCTCAACCATTGTGTATTTAGCAGCTTGCTTCACAATCCGCCGTGCTTCCCATGGATCTGTTGGCTGCTCCCCGCTGGACAAGTATTTGCTGATAGGTGTTCGCCAATCATCGGAAGTTGATTGTTGGTTGTTAACCATTTGTTGCCCCCTCTTCAACACTTGATTAATATAATCAAGTGTTGAAGGATTAGTTAGCTTTGTGACCACCACCTCCGAGATGCTTGGCTCTCCGGTGCTTGTAGCCAACCGAGCGAGAGCGTCCGCTTATGTGTTTTCTAGCCGAGGGATTTGTTCGATGTACACCTGGTCGAACTTGGATATCAAGTGTGCGATGATCCTTTGATAGATGATCATTTGCCGATCCTTTGCCTCGTATTCACCTCGGACTTGAGATACTATTAGCTGTGAATCTCCGAAAATTTGAAGTCTGGTTGCCCCACAGCTAATGATAGTCTCAATCCCGTAATAAGTGCTTCGTATTCGGCTTTGTTGTTGGTTGCTAAGAAGTCGAACCTTATTGCTGAGGTGAACACTTGTTTATCGGGACTTACTAGGACGACACCTACTCCGGCTGCGGAACTTGTTGCTGAGCCGTCTATGTAGAGGTGCCATGGGTAAATACGTCCCCTCGTTGAGTCTTGAGTGTAGGTTAGCTCTACTATAAAGTCTGCTAGAGCCTGCCCTTTGATCGCTGTTCGGGGTGCGTATGTTATACTATACTGGCTGACCTCCAGTGACCACTTTAATAATCATCCGGCAGTATCGGGTCTATGTAAGACTTGTCTCAAGGGAAAAGTTGTTTAAACTTCCACTTGATGGTCGAAAAAGTATGGTCGGAGCTTCCGCACGCTCATCACCAATGCATACGCCAACTTCTCCATTGGGGAATATCGTAGCTCCTCTTCATGTAGCACTTGGCTGACATAGTATATCGGCAGATGTGTCTTGCCCTCCGCACGCACCAAGGCTGAGCTTATGGCTACCTCTGATGCTGCTAGGTATAAATACAACTTTTCCCCTGGCACCGGCTTTGACAGGATATGGGGATTGCTGAGGTAACTTTTTATATCCTCAAACGCCTTTTGGCAAGCATCCGTCCACACATAGTTGGCCTTCCCGGTTCTTTTGCAGATGCCTTTGCCTTTGATAGACTCGAAGAAGGGTCAATTCTTATCTCCGGATCTGGATATGAATCTGTTTAGCGCCGCGAGACATCCGGTAAGTCTTTGAACCGCCGGTACATCCTTCGCTGGTCCCATCTCCAAGATGCATTTAACTTGTGAAGGGTTAACTTCTATACCCCGTTGACTTACTAGATGTCCCAAGAACTTGCCGGATTGCACTCCAAAGCTACTCTTCTTCGGGTTAAGTTTCATGTTATACGCCCTCATGATGTCGAACGCTTGTTTGAGGTGCTCCAGATGGTCTTCTTTTCTAAGACTCTTCACTACAATATCGTCAACGTAGACCTCCATTGTGTCACCAAGGTGTTGGTCAAACATCTTGTTGACTAATCATTGATATGTGGCGCCGACATTGATTAACCCGAAGGGCATCCTCTTCCAACAAAACAAATTTTTGTTTGTATAGAAGGCTGTATGTTCTTGATCATCGGGATGCATGGCAATCTGATGGTAACCTGCAAAGGCATCCATAAACGTCATTAGTTCATGTCCCGCCGTATTGTCTACCAGCTGGTCGATGTGAGGCAAAGGGAAGTTATCCTTTGGACATGCGGCATTAAGGTCTGTGAAGTCTATACAGAGCCTCCACGTTCCATTTGGCTTCTTGACCATGACAGGGTTCGCCACCCATTGAGGACATAGTGCTTCCTTTATGAGTTTATTGTCTAAGAGCTTCTTCACCTCGCCGGTCAATGCTTCATACTTATCTGGTCCATACTTTCTTCTCTTCTGACGGACGGGCTTCTTTGTGGGATCGATGTTAAGGCGATGGCACGCGTGCTCCACCGGTATGCCCGTCATGTCCTCGTGCGACCATGCAAATACATCGAGGTTAGCCCGAAGGAATTCCTCCATCCTACTTCTATAAGGCTCCTCCAACTCCAACCCAAAAAAAGTTCTAAATCTTTTTTATTTGGGTCAACCTGTATGGACCTGAGCTCCTCAACTGGTGTAGCTCGTCGCTTTTTATCCTTCCACCTGGGGTCATCAATTGGTCCTTCGAGGTGCATATCCATCTCCACCGGGATGGGTTCATAACCCAACCGAGGTTCAATGTCTTTTGGGGCACTTGTCTGGCCTTCGGGTGCTAACTCCATGCTTCGGCTTGCTTCGGCCACCGTTGTCGGATCATGATCCTGAACTTCTGGGTCATTTTCCATTTGCCTCCCAGTTTGTTGGTTTTGTTGAGGTGTATCATCCACTTCCATTTCTTCTGGTGTTTGATCTACCTCCATCATCTCGGTGTCTATGGAGATAGCATAAAAAATGTTTGACTCATCTGGAGAGGGTTGTGATACCACATCTTCAAACACCAACACCTGATTTACAGGTTTCTTCAGTGTTAGTAAGCATTCACGCGCCTTTTTCTGATCCCCTTTGACCGTACCTGCACCCTTAAGAGTTGGGAATTTAATACAGTAATAGTAAGTAGAACATGCGGCTTTAAATTTGGAAATGAAAGGGCGGCCGAGGAACCCGTTATAGGTGGATGGTTGATCTACGACTAAGAAATCTAGCAACCTTGTCATCCTCCTTTCCGGGTCCTCAAGCGCTACAAGTTCTACAGACAGTCTTATTACACCTAGTGGGACGGTCACAGCCTCTCCGAATCCCACTATTTTGTGATTACAATCCTCTATATAGGATTCGTAATCTCCTAACTGGTCTAGTATTTTCTTGAACAGGATGTTCGTGTAGGCTCCAGTATACACTAGCAGTCGGTGCACTCTCGTGTTCATGATATTGGCGCTGATAACCAGGGAGTCATTGTGTGGGGTAAGGATACCTTCGAGATCTGTTTGTGAGAAAACCAAGTCTGCATTTGGCTTAGCTGATGCTTTTGATCCGGACCCCATCTCCTGGACTTGATTGACCGCCCGAATTTCCACTTTTTTTTGTCTTTTCGATGTTGGACGGCCATCCACCATTCCTCCGGCCGAACCAATCTCTTCAAGTATAAGGATCTCTCGGTTAGGTTCCAGACGTATCGGCATTGCCGGTGGACCCCTCCTTACTTGTCTGTTTGGGGCCCTCTCTGTCTCATCGCTATCCTCATCATCCGAGGCCTCTTGCCTTGGCCGTCGCTGTCTCTTCCCCGGAGCCTTCTTCACAAAATCCTTAAGCTTTCCATCCTTGTAGAATTTCCATAATTATTTCAGAAGATCCCGACACTCACTGGTGAAGTGTCCGATACTTTGATGATATACACAGAATTTATTCTGGTTTAACTTGCTTCGATCCTGCCTGATCCTCCAGGGTGCGGCTAACATGTCCTGGTCTTTCACAGCTGTGAAGATGTGGTCAATCGTGGTAGTTAATACTTGGTTTAGTTTTTCTTTGTACTCCGCCGTCTCTCCAAATGATTTCAAATTTTTTGGGGCTTTGTTACCGCTACTACTAGGCTTCTTCCCGTTTTTCTTGTCATCAGCCTCTGAACCCAACTGTTTGGCCATTGCTTCTTGCATTGCAACATACACCCTGGCTCTGTGGCGGAACTCGGCATATCTACTGGGACAAGCTAGATGCATCTCTTTCCATAGGTCCGTTCCTTTACGCAGTCCTGCCATGACCGCAACAACCTTCATGTCATCGCTGACAGACTCTCCTTCCAACAGAATTCTGTCAAAACGTTCGAGATACTGTTGATCGGTCTCCTCTGCCCCTTGAGATATATTGGCCAGTCGATGTTTTTGTGTCAGGTATGTTCCGAATCCCAAAAAATGAGATAGGAATTCCCGGGTCAACTGGCCAAAAGATTGGATAGACCCGGGTGCTAAGGCTGAGAACCATATGTGTGCACGATCTCCAAGAGTTAAGGGAAAGTTTCGGCATTGTGTCGCGTCTGATGCTCCCATTGAGATCATGTAGTCGACATATTTCGAAATATGGACCTTAGGATCAGACTCTCCTTCGTACAGCACTAATGAGGGAAACTGTATCTTCTTCTGGATGGGTGCTGTAAGGATGACTGATGACAGTGGTGAAATTGGAAGTGACGCGTACGTCTCAACCTTGTCCTTGATGGCCACCTGGTGTTGCAAGTCCTCCACAGCTTTCTTCAACTTTTCTATTTCTATGACTGACGACCCCCGGGTTGATCCCCCTCCTCGAGGCTATTCCGGTTGCACCTCATAATTATGTGCTGCCCCCGGCAGTCCCTCACTTCGGGCGATCTCTCGGTGCGGTCGTTGGAGGTTACTTGCGGCATTGGGTCCTAACCTTTTGGACGCTCGCCTCCTCAACCTTTCCTGGACTGGCCTACGTTGATGCCTAGCATCAGACTCACAAGGTTCTTGATGCTGAGAGTGCTCGGACCTTCCACTCCCGGTCCGATGGCTTTCACCCTGTGATCCCTCCTGGTATCCTAGATGATCTCCTGCTCGCCCAGCTGATCGCCCCTCTGCTCGTTCAGCTGGTCGCTGGTCTGAGCGTTGAGGTTGTGGCCCCAGACGGTCACACATCTTCTGTTTGCCTTTCGAGTTCACCGGAGCGACTCGTCCACTACTAGCCTCCCCCTCCTGGGCATGATAACTCGTACGGGTCTCATGCCTGGTCTCTGTTGGGGCCGCCTAAATTACAGGTTGACGCGCCACCACAATTTGCTGCCTTTGCATCTGTCTGAGGATAGCCATCGCCCTCTCGATGTCTTCTGGGGTCCTGACCATCGACTCGATGGTTGCTTCAATCTGGGGTCTCTCCGGCGCCGCTGGCAATGCTGGGACTCAAATCGTCTCAGCATGACGACGTTCCGAAGGCCTCTTTCCCTTCCACCTTCGAATTGTTGAGGTGGTACGGGATTCATCGTGGGAGGCCTCGTACATTTGTCTCGTCATTGTTTCCGGTGACAATTGAGTATAGAGGATGAGTTTTTAAAGAAATCTTTTCTAGTTCGTGTATTCGAAGACAACAAGTTCTTGAAAACACTCACAATTGAAGATACTCCTCAAAACTTTACTGAATATCGAATTCTTCAATCGACGGAGGTTCGAACCGCCCTTCCTCTAGCGCCAAATTGTTGAGCAATTTACACAATCGAAGAATTTATGTGGCTAATTATACGTAGAAAATTACTCAAACAATAATCTAAAGATGTAATTTGGATTAGCAAAAGGAATTATAATTGGAAAAGTAGAGAGAGAAATTATGTAATGTATTTCTTGTATTTGGGAAATTAGATCCTTACAAATGAGGTATTTTCACCTATTTATACCCTCTCATCAGTGAGGTGGCACGTTTTTAGGCTATCATGCCTCTGGTGGTGACAAGTGTCCTCCACTTGTCCCCATCTTAGGAACTTGTCCCACTAACTCTAATCCTAACGATTTATGCCTTCCTCTTAGGTTCTGTGGACATCTTGTGTCTCCATCCCTAGTAGAAGGACGACCAGCTAGGCGAGCAACATAGCGAGCAAGTGGGCGATCACTTTGGGCTTGTCTTCATGGCTTAGTGTCTAGCCACCTTCGAGCTGGGCGAGCAGAGTGGCGAGCAAGAAGGCGAGCATGGTGGCGAGCACCTTTATCTCGGCCTCGTGGCTTGATGTCTTGTCATCACTGAGCTAAGTGAGCAATAAGGTGAGCAGCCAGGCGAGCATTCAGGCGAGCAACTAGGAGACGGCCATGTGGGCTCGGTGCCTCGCCACTGCTGACTCAGGCGAGCAGCCAGACGAGCAAAGTGGCGAGCAACTTGTGCTTCAGCTCGTTTACACTTGATTGTTTTTTTAAGCATTTGGTTTAATCTCTCTTTGATACTGGAGGTTAATTCCCTTTATCAACAACTAAGAACATCAAATCTTAGTTTATTGTTTGATAGGATTAATATGTTATAAAGCCACATAAACAAACATCGTTAGTAAACTCTATCAACACATATAATTTAAGTTTTTTATAGGCAATTGTCATGTAGGAGCCCACATAACCTTTATACAGAGATAAATTTGCCCATAAATCTTAATTGTAAAAAAAAAACGTAAAACTTTTTTAAAAAAAATCAAAAAATTTAACTTAAAATGTAAATTTAAAAAAATCATGATTTAAATTGGAATTAGCCTTTAAAATATCATACATTTTTCTTTCAATTAATCTATACTAATATAAAAGTGGGATGCTTATGTTAATCTTTTTTAGACCGATATACCCTCGACGTATTTTATGTTGTTCATTTCAATCCTTCTGAGAACTTTCTAAGTCTCTGTCTCCTCATTTCCTGTCGTCTATTTTTTTTCTTTCAAACTTCCTCTTTCATCGTCTTCTGGTTATCTCCTCCATCAATCGAGGATCTACAAGCGAAATTGAAGTTAGTATTCTTAGCGGATCCGGGAGGCTTCGGGCGACTCCGCTTCCTCCGGCAATTATAGCTTGCGACTGGTGGAGATTGTGGGCTCTTTCAATTACATGGCCAGTTTAAAAAATCCCATCGGTGATAAGCTTCGCACGGTCATGACCACCACAAAGAGCGTTGTAACGGTTCGAGTGGATCTAGAAAGATATTTGTGATCCGAAATCGGTGTTCGCCAAGGAGTATCCGTCCCCTTCTCTGTTTCATCTCTCTCAAACTTCCTTTTTATCATCTTTCGGTTACCTTCTCCATCAATCGAGGATCTAAAAACAAAATTGAATTGAGGATCTGCAAAATCATCAATCGATTGATACTGCCTAGAAACTTGAATAAGCCAATACATATTCCGTGTTCCGAACTGCAAATTTAAATTGTATGTGTGTTTATATTCTCTTTAGATTGATCGAGAAGATGATTGAAACGCGAATATTTGTGATTTATGGTTTTTATGTTTTGTACGTGGTTGCAGTTCCATTGTAAATTATGAGCCGCCTTTAAAGTTCATCACCATCTTGAATGGATTTTAGATGAAAAGGTTTGTTGACTATATTCTTTATATGCTTGGTCAAAATTATGTCATGACAGTGGAAAATAGTGTTCTCTTACTTATAAGTCCATATGACCTTACATTTGTTGTGAATAGTTTAACCTGTAATGCACGTGCAGTGGCTAAAACTATTTTTGTCGTGCATTTGTTAATTTGTTATGACCTTAAGTTGCATGACAAAGTAAGCTTTTCTCTTATCAAACATAGTTCTTTTTAAACTCAACTTGAACAGTAGCAGGCCTACAATTTAAGAGCAGATCCAGCTAACCTACCAGCTTGTTTCTTGTGCATTTAGATTAAAACTACTGTTTATGTATATGGTTCTATCCTCATGATCTTTCTTATTTTATTTCCACTAAAGTGCACTGAGATTTGGGCATTGGATGAGAAAGATCTGTTTATGCAGCCGAAAGGAGGAGAAAACGTCACGGGTGTTGTTACGAGGCTCACAAAGGATTTGACTGTGATGGAATCAGAGTATAAAGGGTACTGATCGTCAATTACCTTCTCTTCCTATTTTCAGTTCATAGTGGTCAAACTTTCCAACAATGATAAGTTATTACCGTGTTTGGGTTTGCCACTTATGATTGAACTTGCCCTTAATATCCATGATGAATCAGGCAAAAGAATAATTAGTAATATACTAATATCTGGAATATATGTAAGGATTATGGCCAGAGGAATGATCTGATTCAGATTATGTGAATGTTGAGCATATTCTGTAAGATCTTGAGCTATTTATGTGCTGATTAGGGATTTTGACAACCTTATTCTAATGTACAATTTGTACACATAATTAAAAGTTCCTGCCCTTGTTCATAGTTAGAAAATCAGGCTTAATGTGTATGCCGTTTTGTGCTCTCTTTCAATTAGAACTATTTGTATAATTATATATTATACAAGGAGAAGACACTCCTCCAAATTGTGCTGTATGGAAAAATTACTCCCTTCAAATGCTTCCACCTGTTAATCTCATTACGTGAAATGTGCAATAGGGAGTTGAGAAGCCGGTTTAAAGACGAATGGGAGATGCGTTGCTAAGGTCTCCCCTCTCCCTCAACTTCTCTTAATAATTAATGATTTTCAGTTTAGAAAGAGATGAGGCAGAGTATTTGATCAAACGTTAGTAAACGCTAATCTCTCGACTTTCCTTCCCTTTCTCTCACTTATGAAGCAGGTTGGAGAAGGAATTTTTGGGTCGGATATGCAAGCAGAGCACAGAAAAGCAGCCAGTCTTCAGCTAAAACTGTGTATGCAGTTGAAAACAGGGATAAGAGCTAAGTATCATGGCTAATTCTCGTGTTTGGTGGTGGAGATGTATGTGAATAATTGTTCGAAGCATATAAAGAAAAAGGGTACCAAGTTCGGAGATGACGATAATAAGTGTGTGGCGAGGTTTCTTGGGAGGTTTTCTTTTCAGCCCCTGAGAGAGAACCCTTTGTTGGCCCCTTCTTCTTCAACATAATCATCAAACTTTTTCAATTCCTCTTTCTAACTCAATTTTGGGTTGTCTCTATTTCATCAGTTTTCCCCTTTTGCCATTTTTATATTGAATTTTGGGTTTATTTGTTTGAAATTAATTTCTTTCAATGTGTTATTATGCCTTTCAATTCCATTTTGGCTATTTTTAAACTGAAATACGACTTAATTTAAATAAAATTATTTTCTTTTAATGTGTGTTTTTATGTTTTTCTCAATTCCCCTTTTCCATAAGACAAAAATATTGTATATAAAGAAAATTTAAAGTAGATAAATATATATTTTTAATAGAAGGATGTATGGATCAAAATAAAATATGAAAAACAAAAAATGTATTTTCTCAATACTTTTAGCAAATAATTATTACGCACGTACCACCCAACTAGGACTCTTAAACATGGGCTAAATTTTCTACCAATGAACGGAAAATATCACAGTCCAATTTTCTTTCTTTTTTTTTTTTGAAAGGACGCACAAATTTTATTAAAATGTGACAATTGATCAAAGTAGATATTCGAGCATATGGAGTTGGCGATAGACTACAATTACCAATAATACTCCGTATGGCGATAGACTACAATTCCCAATAATACAATCCCACCCAATCTCTTTTACTTTTCTATTATGCCTTAGTGCATACACACTGTAATTTAAGTTTATTTTAAAAAATTGCATAAAATATTTATTTAAAATTTTCATATATTATTATTGATAAGTATATTTTTAATAATTTAATTTTTTAATAATAATTTATGTAATTTTTCAATAATAAATAATTTAATTTTTAAAAAATATATTTGAGTTGTACGGTGCACCGAGTGCACAAGATACTTACTCTACTTTTATTAAAAAAACAAAAAAAAAAAAAAAAAAAAAAAAAACCCACCCACTCTCTAATCTCTGGTCTTTAAATATTCAACATAAAACAAAAATACAAAAAAAAATAAAAAATCCCACCTACTCTCTAATCTCTGGTCTTTAAATATTCAACATTGGCGGATCCAAATTGTCGAATAAGTCTCGGTGTGCGAGGATTATTGCCTCCCCCATTCGATCGCTGACTACGACCCAAGTGTTGGCATGTCTCCGGCGACGGCATGCCACGTGGTGGCCGTCCCTTATCCCGGCAGAGGCCACGTCAACCCCATGATGAACCTCTGCAAGCTCCTCGCCCACTCCAACCCCGACCTCCGCATCACCGTCGTCCTCACGGAGGAGTGGCTCGGCTTCATCGCCGCCGAGGAGAGGCCGACCTCCGTCCGCTTCGCCACCATCCCCAACGTCCTGCCGTGCGAGCGGGAGCGCGCCGCCGACATGCCCAGCTTCGTCGGAGCTACCCAGACTAAGATGCGGGAGCCGTTCGAGCTGCTGTTCGATCGGCTCGACGCGCCGGCGAATTACATCATCGCCGACACCTTTTTGAACTGGGCGTTTGATTTTGGGGAGCAGAGGAATATTCCGGTGGCGTCGCTGTGGTCGATGCCGGCTTCCGTGTTCTCTGTATTTTACCATTTTGACCTTCTCACTCAGCGCCGCGACCACCCGTTTGAATTATCCGGTGAGCCCTCATTTTCGATTTCTTTAAATTGGAGGGGAAAAAAAAACATGCTCTGCACTAAATTGCACATTACATGCTCTGTTTTTAAATTGGTGAATTTGGTACATTTAATGTTTGATACAAATTTTATTGTGTGATTTGTTCATAGTATAAAATCGTATTTCAAAAGAAAATAGTGGGTCGAGCTAGGTGAAAGTCAAATTTCAATTTCTTTAAATTGGAGAAAAGAAAAGCATGCACTGCACTTAGTTGCACATTACATGCTCTTGTTTTTAAATTGGTCAAACGAGTTTGAATTTGGTACATTTAATGTTTGATTCGGGTTTTAATTTGTAATTTGTTCATAGTATCAAACTGTACTCTCTCCATCCTGGTATAAGTTGCTTATTGCTTTTGGGCACACTGATTAAGGTAAAAATAAGAAAAAATAAAAGTAATGTGATGAAAAAAGTGAAAAAGTAATAGGAATAAAATAAAAAAGTAATGAAAATAATAAAAAATGAATAATAGTTTCAAAAAAAGAGTAAAAAACAAATGAAAAATGTATAGTTGAACGGACGAAAATGACAAAATGAACAACATATAGTGGGACGAAGGTAATATTTCGAAAGAAAATAGTGGGTCTAGCTAGGTGAAAGTTAAAGAGATAATTTGTATTGTAGGAAGTGTAGCATTACTATTCTTTTGATCGTGTGTATATGATGTGGCATGGTATAATGCTGTGAAAAGTTTTGACAACATTTTGCAGATTTAGCAATACGTGTTTGAATTTCGAGTGGGACATTGTTGAAATGAAGTTCATAAATGTGCGAATTGTTGAATTTTTTTCTTTTTTGTCTTTGGAAGGCAGTACTATTATATGGCATTGTTTTTAACTGTTTCTTGTTAAATGTGATTTAGAAAGAGGACAAGATCGAGTCGATTACATCCCCGGACTCAGTTCGATTCGTCTAGCAGACACTCCATCAATCGCCCACATGAAAGATCAGACCTTACTACGACTTGCATGTAGAATTTTCCCAAATGTATCAAAGGCACATTGTCTATTGATTTCCTCAATCTATGAGCTAGAATCTCAAGTTATAGAAGCATTGAGGAAAGAATTTTCTTTCCCAGTGTACACTTTTGGCCCAGCTATACCGTACTTCAATCTTGAAAAGGTTACATCTTTCTCAACTAACCAAAGTAACAACGATCACTACTTCAGCTGGCTAGACGCTCAACCTCCAAGCTCAGTTTTGTACGTTTCATTGGGGAGTTTCCTCTCTGTCTCAAATGCCCAAATGGATGAAATTGCTGATGGATTATGTGGGAGTGGCGTGAGGTTCTTGTGGGTGGCTCGTGGGGAGGCGGAAAGGTTGCAAGAAAGATGCGGTGATGTTGGAAGAGTTGTATCTTGGTGCGAGCAGCTAAAGGTGTTGAACCACCTTTCAATTGGCGGGTTTTGGACGCACTGTGGATGGAACTCGACTATGGAAGGGATTTTTTCTGGGGTACCTATTGTTTGTTTTCCCATAATGATGGATCAGACGACTGTGCGTAAACACGTTGTTGAGGATTGGAAGATCGGATTGGATGCCAAGAGAAACTTGGTCCAAGGAGATTTGTTGAGAAGTGGAGAAATTGCTGAGCTCGTGAAGAAGTTCATGGATTTAGAGAGCGTCGAGAGGAGAGGGATGGTGAGGCGAGCAAAAGAGCTTCAGAAGGCGACTCGAGAAGCAATTTCGGATGTGGGGTCGTCTACAACGAATATTGCTTCTCTTCTCAACGGCATTTTATCATTTAATTAGCCGATGATGAACATTGATGCGATAGTAAAATTGTAGTACAAGAGATTGTGTTGTGGGTGTTATTTTTTCTCTTTAATTGTAATAAGAAGAAAAAAAACATTAATGTGGGCTGTATGTGTTGTTATGCCTTTTCAATTCACTTTTTTTGCATTTTTAAACTGAATTTTGATTAACTTGTGTGAAAATGATTTCTTTTTTTATTAGTCTGTCAATTTCTTTTCTCCCTTCCCTTATATACAAAGCAATCACAGTAGCAAAAGAGGGGTTCTTTTAATTTTAATATGCCCCATTCCTGTTGGTGATTTCGTGGTCTCTCACTCCCAGGATACACACCACCTATGAGTCATTACCTATTTCGATTGTGTTTTTCTAATGCTGAGAATATTGCCTTGAATGTGTTTGATAAAATGTTTGAAGGTAGTAGAAAATTCGTATTTTGCGTGAACTTTAAGAAGCAGCAAAGATTGTTCACTCAAGGACTGCTAAATGGAGGGACAGGTGGATGCGGAATGTAAAGGTTATTACAACATGTGTTTGAATGTCTTTTATAAGCTTAGCATTTCTTCTCCTAGTTTAATGTTTATATCCAACTTCCCATTTCTTCAATGCTAAAATCAACGGCAGATGGTGATTATATATGAACTTGTCAAGGACCAACAATAAATATATTGGATGGATATCGTTAGATCATCCATCCAGCTTTTCAAGTTTATTTAAAATAATTGCATTCACATTAGTGTATTTACACTGTGTTATATGCAATAGCATTGCATCGTCCCATTATAAAAGTTAAATAATAAAAAAAATATTATAACAAAATTATCCTTATAACTAAAAACACAAATAAATAAAATATTATATTTAAATCAAAATATTCCTATAGATAATCAAAATTATGAACAAAATTTCCTTTTCGCTCTAGTTCATTAGAAACCATTACAAAAAATTATGTTGGACTATCTCGTCTCAACTCTATTATCACCCTTATTTTATTTGGACGTCTCAACTCTATTTTTACACACGTAAAAAAACAAAATTTACACTCGTAAAAATTAATAAAATACACTTTATTTTATTTTTATTATTTAATTTTATATTCACATCCTCATTTTTTCTTGGATCGTGTGTCACTTATGAGTGTAACAGTTGTTCTATGACGGAAGGAGTAAAAGTTATCATGGCCTAACTGTTGGGAATTCGCAAAGCCTCGGACTAAAGAGAACATGTATGTTTATTTTGCAGGATATGTAGTCCCATGCTTAGTTAGAGATATTGTGGTGCGGTTACCATCTGCATTTGAAAAATAGTAAAATACAATCCTATATATCAATAGTTATCAATAGCACAGATAACATGATAAATCCAAGATACAAAAACTCTCTCTACTCCGAGTACTGAGATATAAACGACATGATATATAGTACTCCATTCGTCCCAACATTTTTTTTATAGGTGGAGTTTCACGCATATTAAGAAAAAGTGAAGTATGTGAGTGTGAAGTTAAATAATAAAATATAAAAAAATGTATTTTATTAACTTTTGTGAGTATGAGTTGTTTCCTTTTTTGGGGTGTGAAGAAAGAGTTGAGATCCATATAAGGAAAATGTGAAGTTTATCTTGGGATGGAGTATTTATTTAAAAAAAATTATACGCAAAATGTATAATCAAATAAAAAATAACACATGTATAAGGGGCGCTTTGTTTCAAATTCTTCAATGGTAATGTGAATGAAATTTCAGTTTTCTTCTTTACCCTTACATATGTTGAATAAGAGTTTATGTTTATGTTCATGGTGGTTACATCATTAATGTTGTGCTCTAATTTTAAAAAAGTTGACAAAAAAATAATGTTGTTGGTTATGAAATAGGAAACTGATTGAGGAGGATGATTATAAGGTGAGATGGAGGTAATGATTACCTTATTAGGAGAAAAAATAATGTTATGTACCTCATTTATTCTCATTATATATACTCCCTCCGTCCATGATATTTAGTCTACCTTAGTTGTGCACAGTTATTAAGAAAAAATTGATGTTGATGTGTAAAAGTGAGTGTATTAGTATAAAGAAGTGTTAATTATTAATAAAATACTTGATGTGATGTGTAAAAGTGAGTATATGTGTATAAAAAAATAAAAATAATGATTGAAAATTTTCTATTTTGGGTAGGTAGACTATTTATTGTGGACAACTATTTAAAGCAACGTGGACTAATTTTCATGGACGGAGGGAGTAATAATTACTATGTTTATATCTCATTCTCATTACCATTGAAGAATTTTTTTACCAAGCGCCCTAGGAGTCTATTTATTTGATTATATGCATGCAGACATTACTCTTTATAAAACAACAAATATACATTAGAATTACATTTGAGAACTAATAATAATTAGTTTAAAGTGATGTAATGTTTTTTTCTCAATAACAAATAAATATCATAATTTAATCCAACAAAGTAGGTACATAAATATATAACATCACTCTTTGTGTCTAATGGGCACATTTTCTCCCCTTTGCTGAGGACAATATTGAAAATCATAAGAAGGTTGCATCCTGACCTTGTGATCATATTCAGCAACGAAATCAACCCCACCAATATTATCATTCTGCGGCATCAAATAAGTAGCTAGTTCAATATTTGCCATTTCCAAATTGCTTCTAATTTGGTGTAGCCTGTGTTGGAGAAAGGAGATGTAGCCAACACAGCCGTAGACGGGGTCTATGATGCGGTATTGGGCCTCGTACGCGAGGGCGCTAACGGCGTCCATACGACTATCGGGTGGCAATTCGTGTAGGATCTTGGCCACGTTGCTCGCCCCGAACACTTTGTGCACGTTTTCGAATTTCTGAGGGTCGTTGGGTGGAAAGTATGGCGCGAAGATGCATTCTTGTGTGCATTTTTGTCGTCTGCATTTGCATGCTGCACACGGCGCCTGTGGCACGGACAACATTTCTTCTTCTTGATTGATTGACAGAAAGTAAGTTATGCATTACATGCTTTCTTCCTCTTCTTAATTCACCTAAAACTTTATGCATCAGCTTACTTGCAATATAGTTAATGTATATCAGAGATCTATTAATGGAAATGAATTTTTAAAATAATACTCCCTCCATCCCACGGAAATTAATTTGCACACTCTCCTTATTTGGACGTCCCACACAAATTTGCATACTACCAAAAAAGAAAACATTAATTTACTTACACACTCACAAATCTATACACATATATACCCATATGTCACTACTTTATATATAAAACACATTTTTCTTAAAAAAAATGTGCCGTGCAAATTCATATGGGACGGAGGGAGTACTAGAAAGTTTAAAACATGTGGATAAATATTGAGTGTTCTAGTTAAATTAAATTGAGACTGTGTTAATATAAATGGGAAGCAAATGTCTCATATGCAACTGGTGCACGATACACTCACTCAACAGTTGAGATTAATTATACTGAAAAGTTAAATTTGATTATATTGAAAAGTGGGGGTTGATTACACTGAAAAATTTACACTATTATTAATTTTTAGTGTAAGTTTTTCAATATAATCAAACTTAACTTTCCAGTATAAACTACCTTAATTGTTGAGTGAATGTACTGTGAACCAGATGCACATAAGACTTACTCAAATAGAAAAAGTAGGACAAAATCATCAATTATCACTGTTAAAAAATTAAATATATATATTTTTATAACAATGATAGTATATATGAATAACAATGATAGTGATTATACATAACAGTGATACAAGCTCATATGAACTCGAGTTCACAAGAGACCTAATCAAAGAGTAGTACCTGTTAAGCTAGTTTTACTAAAATACATAAAAGAACAAAAAATGCACAAAATATTGTATATGTTGACAGGCATATAAAAATTAAAAATTTAGTTACCTTAATAGAATTTTTATTTAATGTTGATTGCATTCTTGCAATTTCTAATGGTATGTCTTTCAATTAGGCACTTTGAGCAAGTTTTTTTTATGCTACTTGAATGCTTGATAAAGTACTTTTATCCATTGAATAGGATTGTATCATATTTTGCTTAGCCGATTAGGTAGCCAAATACAATTCATGTACCAGTCCACAACATAATTCTCCAAGTTATTCCTATAAAATTCAATTGCTAAAATAGTGTCACAACAAGGGTAAATATAACAACTGTAATTGCGTTTGATTTGATTGTTACTTTTTTAATCTATTCAAGTAAAGAGCATACATAAGTGCACGTAAAAATTATAGTAGATTACCAAGCTAAATATCAAACACGTCAAATATTAGTTGAATCTTATCCCCTGGTATATAATTTTCAAAATAAAATAATGAAATTGCAAATTCTGGTCCTGCCTCTCAAACAAAACTAGAATAGAGAGTGTACTAATCTAACTCTATTTTAAGAGTGTAGGAGATGATTGTGTATGTTTTTCTCTCTTGAACTTCTATTTGATTCTCCATTTTAATTTTTATTTACTCTCGGCTTTGTACTCTATTCCTTCTCGCTAAGGCTTCAATTTCATAAAGAGATCTATTAATGATAGGACCCGGATATTCTCCCCCCCATAATTGAGTAGTTAACCCCCGCTAACTTCATCACCCTATATTTTCTTTTCATTGTAAATAATCCTTACCATTATATGACTTAATTGATTTGCAAATTCACCTAATCTCATTTCAAAGCAAAAACCCCGTGCCTTAGTGAACCCGCGCGTCGCCAAAGAAGGGAGGAACGAACCAGCGTGTCGTCGGAGAAGAGAGGGTTTGAACCCGCGTGCGTGTCCCTGTGAACGTCCGCGACAAGTTACAATAGACAAAGGTACAAGTTTTGATTTTTGAATGATTTGAATGTGAGTTTCTTATAAGGTGGTGAAGTGAACGGGGGATGAATTACTCAATTATGGGGAAGAATATCCGAGTTTTTAATGATAATGAATTGGACATGGTATCTAAACCCTAGAGGGCCTAAACCCTTTCGTGCCAGTTTGGTTACAGATGGAGTTATCGTCCATTCTAAGTTTAATAAATTAACACTCCTCTCCAAACTTTTCATCTCAATCTCATCCACCAACATCTCTAATTAAGTGCGAGTCCTTTAATTAAATATATAAATTAACTCTCCTCTCTAAGTTTGCAAAAACAAATTCAAAATAAACTGGATCATCATATATAATTAATGGAGGCAATCAAAAGAAAGAAGAACAATAATTATTCAAGATCAACCTTGGAACCCTAATTATTTCATGTAAAAAGAAATATGAAGAATTAATTAAACATTAATAAAGAAAATTTATCGATCTATTTAATTCAATGGATTATGAACAAAATTTAGAGGAGACTTACTGGCTAGCAATTAGGGCCGCGTAAAGCACTGCACATCTAACGGGTTTCCAGTGTCATAAAATTCTGTTTGTGTATGTATATAATTTGATGGGGATACAAATTAAAGGAGTATAAATTTGTTTATATGAGTTGTTTTGGGTGAGAAAAAGTCACACCTGATATAGAGAGAGAATATTTTTTATGATAAATATATGTTACTTTTAAAATCTTTTTTTAATTTAATATTTTAAATTTAAGTATAAAGTATAATATTTTGCTGAGATTTTTATAATGCGTTTGACCAAGTATTTCATACATCATTAATGTTTTTGTATAAAAGTTTGTCATATATATATATATATTATAATAAGGGGAAAAAATAAATAAATTAGGTTTTATGTAATTAAAATGCACAAAGTCTTTCTGTAATTTATAGTAAATGCATCAAAATCCCCTATGTTTGTTTGTTTGTTTTTAGATCGTGGTGATCTTCATTATATTTTATTTTGTAATTGTAAGAGTAGTTTTTTTTTTTTTTTTTTTTAAATAATTATTGTTATCATTTCTAATTTTCACGATATTTTATCACATAACGTGACATATTTTATGAGATTTATTATATAGTTTGTTTGACTCAATCCGATTTTTTTTTTTAAATTTTGGTTGCTATCTTAATTAAAAATAATAAAAATTAATGTTTCTATATTTACAGAAAGTTAATTAATCTAAAATTATGTTGATGTTTAATTTTTAAATGATACTAATTACTGTATAATTTCTTGATTTAGGAATCAATTAATCTATTGAATGATACATGAGTTATTTATTGAAATGCACGTAATTATTTCAATTAGCTCAAGTCAAAAGAATAATAAATAAATTATCATTAATTCATTAAGCATAAGTTAAAAGAAAAATGCACGTAATTAGTTTAATTCGCTTAAGTCAATAGAATTGATAGAATTTCAATTAACAAATGTTTATTCAAGAAATAAAAAAGAAAAAGTAATTCTTAACTTCTTATTCGCATAAGACTTTAGTCTTTATTTTTTTTATTAAAAACACGAAAAATATGTGAGATATAAAAATACTCAATTATTTTTCAGTATTAATACTGTTACTATTCTTTTTGTATTAATATATATGTTAATTAAATATATATAATAATATATATAACACTTTTTATTTTCCAAACCAAAAGTTTTAAGTGTGCAGTAACTTAGGGGGTGTATTGGATTATGATTTTAAAAGACTTTTTTAGCTGAAAAAATTCCTACAGATTTTAAAGATTTTGTAGGATTTTGATGACTTTTAAAATTTTGCAGGACTTTGTAGACTTTGCAGAATTTCATGGATTTGTGTCATACGATATGAATTCAATATTTTTTCATACCTTCAAATTAAAAAAAAAATCGAAGACAAACAAAAAAAGAATCATAATATGTATCATGTCCTCCTAAATAACATTTCTCCACATATCTATAGCTACATTAGTTCTCCAAGCATTATCGTCATGTCGTTCTTGCTCTTGCTATAACATCATTTAGTAGTTTGGAATCATGAGCCGAACCCTCTCAAACACTTAAAACGTACATGAACTCCTAATCAAAATTTAAAGAGTAGGGTTTGCAACATGTATGAAAAATACTTTTTAATTTTTTCCTTTTCTTTTCTTTTCTTTTTCTATTATATTTTCCTTTTACCCATAATAGCATGAGTTTTTTTGTTTTATTACGTGATTTTTGGCACAGTATATAGGCAAAAATTTGGATTCGTTAGTATTCAAAATATTAGTTGGTATTCAAAATATCCGATTCAAGTAGACAAAGAGATGGTTGAATCAAAATAATTTTGTTTTAAGTTCGATTTTCCTAGCCATTATCCTACTGCAATAAAAAAATTCTACCTTAATTAATGCGTAATTTTATTAGACTTATATTATCATATATTAATTTCTACTTAATATATATATATGATATACACATATATAGATGTGTATGTTAAAAAGTATCGAAATTAAATAATCAAAGCAACCAAAGTAAAAGATAATAAAACACAAATTACGCGAGAATACTGTCAATGGAAAAATATTACCTAATGATATATGCAATATATAATATTAGTATTATAGTAATACTAATAAAAAAAATATTTATCTTGTGTATAAGTTAGGATGAATAATATCGTTTTGCTGATATTAAATTTTTTTAATGAATCAATATGTATATATATACATATATATTTAATGAATTAATTATAATAATTATTTTTATTTATTCTAATATATATGTATATATATATATATAATATTATATTTGCCTTGTCACTATAATTACTTTATTGTTGATGTTAGTATTATGAGTAATGACTAATAAAACTAATCATAGAATTAAATATAAATGCATGGATAAAATTATAAGGTTAAAAATATTTTAGGTCTTAAAAATAAAAAAATCATATATAAATCAATTTGGGGATAAATAAAGTCACTAATTAAAAAAAGTCCACCGAAATCCTAAGGGTTTTGACGAGATTGTGGGTATTTATAAAATACACTAAAAAAGTCCATCAAAATTCATCAAACCCAACAATCCTTTAAAATCCTTATATTTTTTTTAATACTAGTGGATTGTTTTTAAGTCTTTTAAAATTATGATTGAATACCAGTGGATTGTTTTTAAGTCTTTTAAAATCCTAATTGAATACCAGTAGATTGTTTTTAAATCTTTTAAAATCGTGATTGAATACCAACAGACTTTTTTATAAGATTTTTTTTTTAAAAAATCCTACGAAATCTCAAACGAAATCCTGATTGTTTTTTTAAAATCTTTTCTTTGTATCTTCATCCACCTTCCTTTGTATCTTCAACGTCTTTTCTTTGTATCTTCATACACTTCTCTGTTATCTTTCCTTATCTGCATCTGGTATTCAATGGATGCTCTTTCATTTCCTTCGAATCCTCTATCCACCACCAATAATCAGTCTGCCCTAATAAAAGTGTTTCATTCCTTTGTAATTCTGTTTCCAAGAATAAAGAATGTTCAATTTGGCACAATAGATTGGGACATCCATGTAATCACACATTGGCTACGGTTCTGAAGTCTATAAACAAGTCATGTTCATCATCTTTTTTCTGTGAGGATTGCAAGTTTGGGAAAATGCATCAAAAGTCTTTTACTTCTGTTAAACACACCACTACTGCTCCTTTTCATTTACTGCATTTGGATGTATGGGGACCAGCTTCTGTGACTTCAATTGATGGTTTTAAGTACTATCTCTATTGTTGATGACTTTACTAGATTTGCTTGGATTTTTCCTCTATCTACCAAGTCTGAGGTTACTGCTATCTTCTTGCAATTTATGACATTTATTGAAAGGCAATTTTCTTGTACTATTAAGGCCATTCAATGTGATCAGGGAAGAGAGTTTTTGCCTTTGGTTCACAAACTGCAAACATGTGGTGTTGTTATCAGATTCTCTTGTGCTTATACTCATGCTCAGAATGGTTTAGTGGAAAGGAAGCATCAACATATCACTGAACTTGGTCTTGCCATGCTTTCTAAAAGCAATCTGCCTTTTAAATTCTGGTGGCATGCATTTCATACTGCCACACACCTTATTAACCTGCTTCCTACCCCAGTGCTTAATCATTCCTCTCCTTTTCAATGTCTCTATAATAAACCACCAAACTATAATCTTCTCAGAATATTTGGATGTGCTTGCTATCCATTTCTACTCCCATACAACACATCCAAGTTACAATTCAGATCATCCAAGTGTCTCTTCTTAGGCTATAGTTCCTTTCATAGGGGCTATGTCTGTCTTCACTCCTCTGGAAGAATATATATCACCCCCACTGTAGAGTTTAATGAACAAGATTTCCCTGGTGACATTACTTGTTCATCCCATTCTAATCCCATTCCTCCCTCATTCATTACTACATTTCAGCCTCCTATTCTGTCTTCTCCACTTAATACTACATCTGATTCTCATTCTCCCTTATTTCCTTCTACTTATTCCCCACTTCACTCATCTGATTATTCCACCAATGAGCTTGCTGACCTCAGAACATCTAATCCCTCCTCACATCAGTCCTCTTCTGATATCAGCTCTCTTCATCCTAATCCTCCATCTAATACACACCCCATGCAAACCAGGTCTACGACTGGTTCTCTTAAACAAAAATCTTTCGTTCTGCATACCTCTCTTCCCAACCCATCACAAAATTCAGAACCCAATTCAGTATCTGAAGCTCTTTTGAATCCCAATTGGCAAGCTGCAATGCAACAGGAATATGATGCTCTTGTGCAAAATAAAACATGGACTCTAGTTCCTTACTCAAGTGACATGAACCTCATTGCTACCAAATGGATATTCAGAATAAAGTACTGTAAAGATGGCACCATAGAGAGATACAAGGCCAGATTAGTGGCCAAAGGTTTCCAGCAAAATGCTGGTGTGGATTTTTTACACACCTTTAGTCCAGTTATTAATCCCATTATACTGAGAATCATCTTCTCTCTTGCTGTCACAAGGAATTGGTCCATTCAACAAGTTGATGTGAATAATGCTTTCTTAAAGGGGGATCTCAAAGAGACAGTGTACATTCAACAACCTGAGGGATTTGTTGATACTTCTCTTCCTCATCATGTATGTAAGCTGGATAAGGCACTCTATGGTCTCAAACAAGCACCCAAGGCCTGGTATGACACCCTTAAAGGGTTCCTCTTCTCTCTTGGGTTTAAACATTCTTCTGCAGACCATTGCCTGTTCTACAGAAATCTACATGGACAACTCACTCTTGTATTGGTTTATGTTGATGACATTCTTGTCACTGGTGACAACTCAGACACAGTTCATCATATTATCAATGATCTTCATGTCAAATTTTCACTAAAACACCTTGGTGAGGTGAATTATTTCCTTGGAATTGAAGCTGCTGTCTCTCCTCAATCAATCACCTTGTCTCAATCCAAATATGCACATGAAATTCTTCTAAAAGCCAATCTATCAAACTGCAAACCATGTTCTACTCCCTCTTGTCCTGGCCTCAAACTTTCTATCCATGACAGTCCTTTGTTTGATGATCCCTCCCTTTATAGAAGTATCATCGGAGCCCTTCAATATCTCACCCTTACTCGCCCTGACATTTCTTTCTCTGTTAACAAATTATCCCAATATCTCAAGGCACCTACTCAACAACACTGGACAGGTTGTAAACGAGTCCTCCGCTATATAAAAGGTACACTTAACAAAGGTCTTTCTTTCTCTCCTGTCTCTGATTTCAGGTTAATGGGATATGCTGATGCTGATGCTGACTATGCCTCCAATATTGATGATCGTCGAAGCACAAGTGGCTACTGCATTACACTTGGTTCTAATCTCATTTCCTGGTGTTCTCGTAAACAATCCGTTGTTGCTCGTAGCAGTACTGAAGCCGAGTATCGCTCATTGGCTCTTGCAACACAAGAGCTTCTCTGGATTTCCTCATTGTTCTCTGAACTTAAGCTTCCGCTCTCCTCTCGTGCCCTTCTTTGGTGTGATAATCAAGGGGCTATTACTCTTGCTTTCAGTCCTGCCTTTCGCTCTCGCACAAAACACATTGAAGTTGACGTCCACTTTATACGTGAAAAAGTTCAACAAAACCTCATTGATGTTAGGTTCATTCCCTCTGAAGATCAGATTGCAGATATGTTTACCAAGTCTCTTTCCTCCGGTCGATTTACTTCACTTTGCTCCCGACTTCATACTGATCCTCCTGGTTGAATGAAGATTTTTTGGAGCATATTGAAGTAATCACTTATTCTCATACATGTTAACACATCCATGCATCACATGCAGCTCCATAAACTCATATACGAATATTCATCATCCGAAAGCTGTTAGCTAAGCATACTTGTATATATAGATCAAAGTGTACTCATTATCATTTGAAATGAAAATATATTTCTCAAATAGTAAAAATAAAAAGAAATATAATTATGTGATATGATTACTTTTTGTATTAATTTATTTAAAAATAATTTTTTATAAAGTAACATCGAAAGAAACTAAAGTCCAAATTTATAATTTTTTTCCTTCTTATTAGTGTCACATGTCCTTTTAGCAAATTAAATCCCTAAAATTGCAACTCATCAATTTTATATGTTTGATTCATTCTTTATGTTCTATATATATTCATCAATAATATTAATATCTCATTTACCAATAAAAAAAATGTATACATTCATTCAAAATGATACTCCCTCCGTCCCGAAACTACTTTCATAGTAGTCCTGGCAGGCGAACAAAAAAAAGTAAGTATGTGAGTGTAAAGTTAAATAATAAAATAAAAAAATATTATATTTTATTAACTTTTGTGAGTGAAAAGGTTTCCTTTTTAGGTGTATGAAAGAAGAGTTTGGACGTCCAATTAAGGAAAGTGTGGAAGTAGTTTTGGGACGGAGGGAGAAAATATTTTGAATAGAAGGGTGTATCTACTAATTCTAATAGTGTACATAACCCAATAGCAACAAGATGGCTCGATTCAACCCGTCTTCAGCCCAATAAAACCGAAAAGCCCAATCCTCTTTTAATCAGTTAAACCCTTTCCTGAGCAAAGCTGAAACCCTCACCTGAGTTAGCTTCTCATTTTTCCGTTTCATCAAGGCAAAATCCAAATGTCGAAGTGGTGGCGCGCCACCGCCGGCTTCCTCAGAAGCGCGGCGACGACACAGAGTTCTCGCTCCTTTCATACGATCCAAGCCGTTCCGAGAGAAATCTACGGCCACCGCGTCTCCGCCCGTGAACGAGCTCAGGGTCGCATTCCGGCCGTCGTTTTCTCCCAAGAGTACGTCCAAAAAAACCCTAACGATGCATCTTCTATCGCCGCCACCAATTCGGTCTCCCGGAAACTGCTCCTAACCACCGAGAGGAAGCAGATCAAGGCTATTCTTAAGAACATTAAGTTGCCATCTTTCTGCTCGACGACATTCCCTCTACAGATCCGTGCCGGGTCAGGTTCTTCAACTATTATTCAAAATGGGAAGGTTCTTCCGATTAAGGTTCGTATGCTATTTTATTGTTTTTTGTAGTCGATTCATGGAATTCAAGTTGATGGAATGGAAATGCGATTGGAAGTACCTATATAATAATTGTGTGATTATTGAGGTTTTTGGTGTATAGATACATATGGATAAGGAAGGGAACATATTAAATTTGGTGTTTGTATGGGCCGAGGACGGAACCAAGCTGAAGGTGGATGTGCCCATTGTTTATAAAGGAGAAGATGTTTGCCCTGGTCTCAAGAAAGGTTGGTCACCTAACCTGATTCCATTTTTGGATTTTATTTTCCATGAATTGGTGTTCAAATGAATAGACTGTTAGTGTAATGAGCTTGATGAACTATGCATCTATCACTATTTGGTAGCATGTCTGTTGGTTAGTTCTTTAGTTTTTATTTTCGTTAAGTTGAACTTGACTACTCGACACCTAGTGATAAATGGCTCGTCTCATCGTCGCTTCTATTGTCTCAAAACCTCTGTTGCTTCAATCCCAACAGGACAGGGAACCTTGTGGTGAGAGTTGAATTTATCACCTGGCATGTGTTGTGTGTCATGTCTTCCATTGTTCTATACTTGAATGGTGCTCCAATTATATGTTTTCAACTCTGTATACGTCAGGCGGAATATAATGCTAGAACTATATGCTTTTAACTTTTTAGATGTTAAAATGGTGCCTAATATTCATTGAACTCCTACTTGAATTGTACCGCAGTTTGAATTTATGTAAGCCTGTTAAAAATGCTTAGAAAAAAGTGACTTGCCAAACCGAATCATTCGAAGGCAAGATTCCTATAGGTGTTGGTTGACTTGAGATGGGCTGTTCTTTTTCCCCATTGAGAGTTATTTTTGGCAGTTTTGAACTGATTCAACATAGTTCTAGATTTGAAATAGCATAACTATTCAAGCAACATGTAGAAAAGATAATGAATCTATATCTTAATCCACTGTGAGAAATCTCCACTTCGCTATACCTCTTACATGATTACTTTTCTGGTTAGGTGTCTCCCTGAGTTCTAAGTTCTACCTCATTGTGGCTGCAAATTTTGTGAATACAATTTTTTTGTTCATCTTTGTGCTTACAATTATCTTATATATCATTGCTATATCTATTTCATAAAAGCTGGCACTCAGTTGTTACTTTTTTAGCGCTCCTGAGTATTATTTCTTCTGTTTGACTTTCCTCTCTTTTCTAAATCTACTATAATATAAAAACAGCGCAGAATTGTAAATAAAGTATACATTAATTGTCCTTAATGCAATGAAACAGATGTAAAACCCCCCACCACATGGTAGCTTACTGATTTTATGCACTAAAACAGGAGGTAGTCTACTTAAAATAAGGAGTAGTTTGAAGTACTTGTGCCCATCTGAGCATATTCCTCCAGAAATCGAAGTAGACGTGAGTAATCTTGATATCGAGGACAAAGTATCTACGAATGATGTGGCGGTTCATCCGAGCTTGAAGCTTCTCAGTAAAGATGAAACAAGACCTATTTGTAAGATTAAAGCAAAGTGGATAGAAGACACAGAAAACACATCTTAATGTGTACTAGTTTTAAGCCCAGTCCATCGTACTAACCCAGTGCTATGCTATTTTTCTTTGAAGAGCTTCACAAAGTGGACATTTGTGGTAGTTATTGGGACCGTGTGCTTGGGAATTTTATGATATGCATGAAGGTGCCCTTGTAATAAGATGTGCGATTCTTTGTGATCGAATATATTTCTTTCACCTTCAGTTGATATATTTATTATTCCCTTTGTCCCAATTTGATGCAGTATTATGAAGTTTTTTAAAATGTTAGTATTGACGTTTTATTGTTAAATTGATTTGGACTTGATGAATTAGTTATAATTAGAGCTTTTTTTTGAATATTGTAGTTCTAAAGCTTGGACTTAACTCGACTCGTTTATATAAATAAACCTGAGTTTGTGAAATACTCCATTAATAAGCGAGTGAGTTCGAGTTTGATACGGCAGATTTGATACTTAAGGTTTTCTTATGCCATCTCATTGTAATGTGATATCTATTAATTCGTTAGACTGAGTTTCACTCGTTTACAAGTCAAGTTGAATTTCATTTTTAGCCAGCTAGTGTTTGTTTTAAAACTCTATAAAAAGGCTTTTAGATTATTTTTTTTAAAGCTAAGACAACTTTGAAAAAAAAATTTATTTTAAAAATTGTTTTTAGTATTTCAAAACAGACACTTGATATAATTGCGCAAGTTAAAACATAAACTTGATTGGATAAATATTAAAGGCGAGTTCAAATTACAAGTACTTAGCTATCTCATTAATGATGTAATCATAATTTAAACTTGATTGGATAAATATTAAAGTCGAGTAACTACTATGAGCTTAAGCTCTCATTAAAATTTTATTTCTATTACTGTTGAAGAATTTGAAACAAGGTTCACTAAATTTATTTACAAAGCAAGCATTCCTCCTGCTAAAACAAACATTTGTCAAAGAAGATGTGTGGAAGAATTCAAGGCCTCGCCATTTCGCTGACCAACCCAACTCAAAGGGGCCCGCCAGACTCGGTAATTAAATTTGTTTATATATCTTCTCTATTATCGAATTTATGATCAAGACACATACATGCATACTCTTAAATTTTAAGCTGTTATCTATCTTTAGATCTAATCTACAGTTTGTTCGTGTGTATATAATAATAATAATAATAATAATAATAATAATAATAATAATAAAAGAAATTGATTTTATGTCATAATAATAATAATAAAAAAAAATTATAATGACCTGGCTACAATCAAGACTTTTGAGTCATAAATATGATGTCAACCCTGAAAGGGCATTTCTCCTTCAAGTCTACTATAACTTTTAATACTCCCGTCCCAACCACAAAGATACACACACGATCTAGTCTATGAATTTGCACATTTGGATCAGCCAAACAATTATTTTTATTCTTCTTTAATAGAGTAAGTCTCTTGTGCACCGTGCAACTCGAGTGTATTTTTAAAAAATTACACAATTTATTATTAACAAGTTTTAAAAATTATTACTGAAAGTTACACTATTAAAGGTACACTTTTTAGTAATAAAATATGTAATTTTTAAATAATTTTTTAAAATGAACTTGAGTTGCATATGCACAGAACACTAATACTATTTGATAATATTTCAAACTCTTGACACAAATATTGAAGGAATTTTGTAATTTACCCTTTGTTTTATGTTTTGACCGTGGATTTTTTTTAAACACCTAAAAGTCAAAACCTATTCCACTCATGTACACATCTAATAGTGTTCAGTAACATACATTAATATTGTTAAGTTAAGAACTATTTATGTTGGACGCAGAATTTTAAAAAATTAATATTTTATTAAAATATGTATAAGAGAATAGTGGTAGTATCGTTTATTTGTTTGTGTGTTACTTTAAAAAAAAAAAATTTAAATAAGGTTGGTGGACAACCAAAAGAAAGAAAGTAAAAAAAAATAAAAATTGGTGGATAGAAAGAGTACTAACACTAATCAATTAAAATTGTTTAATTGAAAAGCTAAAGTTAATATTATTCAATAAAAATAATTAATATTGCTCATAAATATGTATTACTTCTATCTCACAAAAGTTTGCATATTTTTTTTGTTAATTTGTTCCACAAAAGTTTGCACACTCCCAAAATGAATATATTCCTTTAAATTTCCGTTTTTAAAATATTTACTTCACAATCTCCACCTTTAAAATCTTTACCTCACAATCTCCACCATACAACTTCTATTCATTATACTTTTTTTTAAAAGCTGTTACCCCAAAGGTGCCGCAAACTTTTGGGGGACGGAGGTAGTATTATTTACAAAGTACAATAAAATTTGTTCAATCCTACATAATGGTACATAAATTTCAACCTATAATGTACACCTTAAGTCTCAACTCATCACATTAAGAGATGTACAATTCTTCCTACAAACATTAATTTAATTGGTAAATTTATGGATATTAATCCGTTGAATATATATGAGGTGTGGAGTGGAGATCAAAACCACAGAATGTACATTAAGAGATTGTGCATGAGTTCATGATTTTTGGAGCACAGAGCCATTGGGCTTGGTTGGAGAAATGATTTGATTTCCATTGATAAATGTACAGCAGCCGTTGGATCAATAGGTTTGCGATGTTCTTCAGGGATAATCCTCGGATTTTCAATGTGGGTCTGTTACACTTTTATGGATGTTGTGATTTGCTAGAAATCAACTAATCTTTCAGAATAGATCAATTGATTTTGATGATATTTCTAGAAGGTGTGTGATACATTTAAAAGATTATAGAGATACTGGTATACAACGACATTTGGAGAGACATGCGGATGGACAATCTGGGTGGCATCCGTCTCACGAGGTTTTTGTATTTGAGAATCCGTTGGCCAAATTCGTCATAAAATAGCTGGATTCGCCACGTAGAACATTTGATACGCGAATTCAATAATCGCACCTCTTTTAAGGGACAAATATAAATCCAAAAGTATATTATAATATTTGTAGAAGGATCATAGTTGCTAACACAATCCATACAAATTATCCTAGTATTGAGGATGGAAGTTGACTTGTAAAATCAAAGACAATTCTTTATTCAAAGGTCAAAGTTGACTTATGACATGTATGTAAGGTAAAAAGTACGTTATTCATAAGTCGATAGAGTAGAAAACAGGTTAGAGGATATTAATGCTACCCATAACTTTTGAGGTACAAATGCATTAGAGGATCAAGGAAGAAGTCTTTTTTTTTAGGTAAAATATAATTTTTTGGGATTAAATATTTGTAAGTCTTATAATTTGTCTCTATTTTAAATTTGGTTCATACTCTCCCGTCCCGCTATAAGTTGCTCGTTACTTTTGGACACTTGAATTAAAGTAAAAGTGAAAAAATATAAGTGATGTGATGGAAAAAGTGAAAAAATATAAGTGATGTGATGGAGAAAAGTGAAAAAATAATGGAAATAGTGTAAAAAGTATTGAAAATAATAATAAAGAAGTTAATAGTAATTTTCAAAAAAGGTAAAAAAACAATGAGCAACATATAGTGGGACGGAGGGAGTATTTCTTTTGAATTTTGGTTTTGTAAGTTTGTAAAAAATCAAAATAAAACTATTTTTAAATATATAGGATATATATCAAAATATATAATTTATTTAACTAAATTTAAATTCGTAATAAGTCAGTAAGATTACAAAAAAAAAAAATTCTAATTTTTTAAGTGAGACTGACACACAATCATTCCTCAAAGGTAAAGTATTATATAAATCATTTTCATGATATAAACCACTTTGTGATACAGAATTTATATTTATGAGTTTTTATTTTCCTGTTATCGCTTTCACACATTATCTAGTCTTCCTCAAAATATTTTTTTTGACTTGCATGGGTGGATAATGTAATGACCCATGTCGATTTATAAAGTCAAGAGTAGGAAGTTTGTATGGGTAATGAGAGTGTTTTTATGGATATGAGATCACCCTAGTAATTTAGTATGATTGTTCTAAGATTTGGAGAATTAAATATTTTAGGCAAATTTTAGTGTGCATTAACATGTATTTGGATTTTAATTTTAATTTTAAATTTTTGAAAAATACACACAGTACGCCATATTATATGTTTTTTTATTATTAAAATATTAGTAATTTATTCTTCAGGTATTGTCAATTATTTTTGAGATATTGGGGTATGTTTCATTGGAAAGAAAAACAGCAGTAGGTTATTTATAATCTTAGCTTGCATACAGCCTCACACATACGTGCAACACATATCACAATACATATCTTTTTTATTGTTATGAGTATTGTGAATTGTTCTTGGATATTGTGAATATTCTTGGGTATTGTAAGTTGTTCTTGAAGTATTACTTAAATTTATTCTTGGGGTATTGATGAGTTGTACTTGGGGTAATATTCAATTGTACTTCGGGTATTATAAATTGTTCTTTGGGTATTTCATTTGTTATTTATTTATTATACATTATTAAATTGTTTCATTAAAATAAATAAACTTAAACTGATGAAAACTCTATTAATATTTCTCCTTCTAAGAAGATAATCTTAATTTGATAACTACTCCATCATCTTCGCATTGATTATATCCCTCCCATAAATAATACTAATTTGATAACTGCTAGTGCTCCATCATCTTCGCGAGGATCTTCATCTCTCCCGCGACACCACAGTTAATTTACTCTCTCTCTCTGGATTTCCTGAATTTGAAATTAAAATCTAATTAAGGGTGCATGCCCTAGTGCAGAGAAAACACTCTCAATATTTTAGAAAGATTAATATTAGTATCTTTATTATTATTTTTATAATTAGACTTTATTTTTTTACTCTTATTTAAGAGATTGTCTTGGGAAGTTTAATACAAAGATTAATTCTGAAAATTAGAGTTAAATAACAGAGGAATTTCAAAATGTAAAATTTTGATTACTTTTATAAATTCTTCTTTGTATAATAAGGTTAATTATATTAAAATGCACTACTTTTTACTCAACTTTCAATTTAATACTGAATTTTACGATTATAATTAAAAAAATACAAGTTTTAAAAATTTTCAACTCAATATATATTTTTCATCTCCAACCGGCGACTATTTATGTATCTCGTCGCAGTGAGTAAAAGTTTGTCATGCTGACGACATGTAGTATTGAGATTTTTCAGAATTTGGTAAAGATTTTGGGTAATTTTTTCTAGGGTATTTGAGTGTTTTTCAAATATTTTGTAAATATGATATTGAACGCTACAAACAAGTAATTTTTTTCCAACTACATTTAGAAAATATTTTTAAATAAAAGTATTGCTATATTATATACTAGAATGTATACCCGCGAATTTCGCGGTATGAAATAAAAATTGAATGTATAAAAGAAAATTTTATATATTTTTTATGATTTAATTAATTTTTTAATAATCTACATTAAAATATATGCATTAAAAATATATTTTTAATCTGCATTAAAAATATTTATTTTAATAATTTTTATATGATTTATTTTGTTAAAAATATATGATTTATTTGTTAAAAATATTTATTTTATTAATAATATATGATTTATTTTAGTAATTTATATTTTTAATAATCTACATTAAAAATATATATTTTTATAAGATTTATTTTATTACGATTCCTTGAATTTACATATATGTGTGTTAATGATATATATATATATATGATTTCTTGAATCCAACATATACATGTATCAATGATTTCCACATGCACAACACATACACAATTTTGTGGTAAATAAATTAAATAATAAAAAAATATGTACACATGAGCGCATACACAAAATTATACTCTAGAACATCTTTTTTTCTATAATTATAAACAACTTACGGTATATATAGCACAGACACAATGATTTTAAATCGAACCTGGAATTAAAATTAAACATAAAAAATAATAAACAATATCAGAATATTAAAAACATGAAAATGAGAACGTTATGAAAACCAATAAACAATTCAAACATCAAAATTTTAAATCAAATAGATCTGCAATTATAGCAATTAAACATTACATCCAAAAGAAATTAAATAATGAAAGTTATGCAGCAATAGAGAAAAATATTATTTTACCAAATTATTAGATATAAAATATGAACCTGCAAAAAAAATTTGAACATAAAAAGATAAATACACAATTCGAATATCAGAATACGATAAATAAGAACATTAGAAGAAAAATAAGAAAAAGCAAGAGACGCACGAAGAAATAATGTTAAAAGATGAGAATAATAATGTTTATGGAATTGAAATTTATAGAAATATAGAAATTAAGATGAACGGTTGAGATTAAAAAATTAGATATAGGATTTGATATTATGAATATATTTATAAGATTTATATAAGATATATATATATATATATATATTTATTTATTTATAAAATATTAAAATGCACGGTCCGGATTAAAACACTTAAATTATAAGGCCGAGATTAATTCTTAATGCCAAAATTAATGAGAATTGAGGAATTTCGAAATCGAGCATTCTGGTTGATTTCATAACTTCGTCTTTATATAATATTAAGATATGCATATGATACATGAGGTAGAAATTAAAAAAATAAAAGACAATTAAATGTGTATACGTCAGTGTGGTAAACTTTCATGCGTTTCGATGAAATAAAATTTGCAATGATTGAAAGTTAAATAAAAGATGATGCATTTTTATAGAATTAACCTATACAATATTAAGATTAAAATTTGCAATGATTTCATAGATTTCCGATTATGATGTTGATAATTTTGTTTATGATATGAAATGGGATGATGACTTTCTACAATAAGTTATACGAAAAACAAGCAGCGGAATAAGATTGGAGATAAAATTTTGAAGAAAAAAAATTACATTTAGGACCACTTTTTTAAGAGTAATTGCATTTTAGACCACTAAATAAAAATAATTACATTAAAGACCAAATTAGAATTAATAAGGATAATTTGTGAATTTATTAACTAATTAATCAGTATTATTATCTAACCTATAATATCTAACCTAAACTACCTAGTTAAATAAGGTAAAATATTGTATACACCATTTTCATGATATGAACCACATTTTATAACATGAAATTTATTTTTATGAACTTATCTTTTCACAAAAACTTGCTCGTCAAATAAAGAATTTGAAATCATAAAATCAAATCATACGCCTATCTCTCTCTCTCTCATTTTTCTCTCTCCCTCTCTTTAAAGATATTTTATTTCTCTCACTTTCTCTCCAACAAGAATAATTCCGTCAAAAGAATAGGCCGTCATCGGAGTCTAAGGGGATATTTGGTTGGAGACTTTTGAAGGTGAGTAATGGTAATCAAAGTCATAATATGTGTTTGGAATAACTTCACTATGACTTTGATTCTCAAAACTAAGGAATCAATCATAGTTCTGCTATACGAAAATTATGACTTTCATTTCATACCATTTTCAATCTTATACTCTTTCTATTTCTTACCATTATACCAAATGACCCCTAAGTATCAAATAATGTCTATGTATTAAGAGGGCGGTATTTCCTTTATAAAAAATAAAAATTGAACTTTCACCAAATTTATTTATGTGGACCCAATTCACATAATAAGGTTTTGTGAATAAATTATTGGAGCCTGGAAGTCTGGATCATTAGTTGGTTCGATTGTCAATATAGGTACGTCCGGACGCGGGAAACACATTCTTTAATAATTTATTACTATATTATTTTTATTAATTAATGGCGCACCCATCTTATTCATAATTCATGATTGGAAACAAGACGACTGCATATATTTTATGGTCAATTCAACAAAATTAATACCATAATTTTCTAGTATTAAACTTCCCATTATGTTTATGACAGATGTATTGTGTATATTAATACTACACAGATATTTCTTTTTAAATACTTATGCTTCAGAATTAATAAAAGGATTAACTAAAAAAATGGGATTAGTTCAGTCAGTATTTTTATAACCGGACCGGTGATCAAACCGGACAAGACATTGATTCATGGTTCAACCGGTTCAACCGTTAAAATAATTTATACCTATTTTTAATATTTTATATGTTAAATAAAATAAATATCCACTTATAAAATTAAATAAATATCATAGAGTCATAAAATAATAACACAAAAGAGACAAAATAACTCAATCAAAATAGGTTTTATTAAATTTCATTTTAGTTCTTTAAGCAGTTAAGATTTTTTTTATGTGGAAAATAAGTTTTTGGGTTTTGGTTTGATTAGGATTAAGAAGACAAATAAAAATAAGTAAAATATATATATATATATATATATTAATTTTTTTTAAATAGCCGGTTTAACCGGTTCTGACCAGGTTTGACCGGTTTTGACCGGTTCAACCGTAAAAATGGTTTTTTGGGTGTAATCAGACCGGTTCCGTGATCGGTTCCCGGTTCAACCAGTTGAACCGGCCGGTTCGATCCTGTTCTGAAAACAGTGACACCAGTTACACGGTGCAACTCAAGTTCATTTTTTAAAAGTTACACAAAATATATACTACTGAAAAATTACACATGTTATTACTGAAAAGTGTATCTTTCATAGTGTAACTTTTCAGTAATAATTTGTTCAATTTTTCAGAATAAATTATGGAATTTTTAAAAAATGAACTTGGATTGCACCATGTGACTGGTGCACAAGAGACTTACTAAAAAAAAAAGTCACCATTTTCTAATTTGATTAAGTCGATTGTGCTCCATATCATCGTGCAATTCTTAAAAAAAAAAAAATTATTGTGTATCATATCATCGTGTAATTCAAGTAATATAAAAAAATTTATATTTTTACCACAAAAAATACTCTTAAAAATATATTAAAAAGTTAATTCAATGTATGCGAGTTTTTAGTATGAGCATAATAATTTTTAATAACAATGATATGGTTTATTTTAAAATACATTAAAGGAGTAAGCGTATTGTGAACTCGAGTTCACATTATGTATAATCATTATCATTGTTATTCATATATAATATCACTGTTATAAAAATACACTTAGTATTTTGACAGTAATAATGTATGTGCATAATAATGATAATGTATACACATGACAATGATAATTGATAACCTGAATTCACAGATAAATAATGTCGCTCATGAACTCTCACGTGGAAGAAAAGACAATTTTGTCACGACAAAGGTGATAATAAGACATAAATAGAGGATCTATTATTATTTAAATTTATTTATATTATTATCACATTCTCGGTGATTTGTGCTCACTAAATGATAAAAATTAACCCTTGAAATATGATTATAAATTATTAGCATAAACAATACAAGGTTGAAAATTGAAATATGATTATAAATTATTAATATAGAAAAAAAAAAATCAAAGGATGCAAAAACAGTTGGACTTGTTCTACATTTTTAATAAAAATTGATTATTTTATATTTAAACGTTATGTTTGAATTGTTCAAAAAAGGAAAAAAAAAAGAAAAAGAAAAAAGAAAATAGAAACAGAGTCGTTCAGCGTTTACATTTCCAGACATTTCTCCGATGCGCTCTACCCCCACCCGGTGTTCTCTTCTTTATACGCAATGCTATTCCCCACATTCCCAAATTCTCTGCTGGAGGAAATCCCTAATTTCCTAATCCCTATCCATCTCTCATCGATGCAAATTTGGTGATCAGGATTGATAGGAGGAATTTCCGTGATCACTGGTAAAATCAATCATGCATTGGTGGCAAACCCCATTTTCATCCCTCTCGAAGTCGCAATCCGAGGACGATATCATTGTCGGTGCCGGAAGCGGCAGAGAGTCGACGAAGACCGGCTTCTTTTCCTCGCGGTGGCATCGCAACCTCACGCGCGCCCGGAAATTGGCGCAATTGAAGAAAAACGACACCAATTCGTGGAGGTTGCATAGCAATACCGAGCATTCCCGGTCCAAGTCAGCGTCGGCGTTGCCTCAGCCGTTGCCCATGCCGGAATTGCATCCGTTGTTGCGATATGACCCTAGAGTCTCAACCTCCAGCTCCTTCAACGTGCCGTTGCCCTCGCCGGATGCGCATCGGAATCAGAAAGGAGACAGAGAAAGGGGGAAGGCAGAGGGGTTGAATGCCGGAGTTGTTTATGGACTAAATGGGCTGAATAGGTATTTAAGGAAATGTTATTAGAAATAAAATGCAAGCTGTTCTTTGTTATTTTGATTCCTATTACATATTTCGTGAATCGTACGTACCTTTGTTGCATGCCTAGTAATTTCATTTAGAATTTGGATCAGGCCTTTTCTTGGCTTTTTTACTAAAATTGAGCGTTAGTTGAGGCATTCGAGGAACCAGAATCTAGCAGCTGATTGTTTTCATATCGGTAATTGTGTGGTTTGTAGTAATGATCATTTTTCTATTGATTTAGGACAATTTGAGGCACCCATAATCAGTTTAAATATATACATATATATTTCCTAACTCATGTCAACCCTGTTCACTCTAGTTTGTTATTTATATTGAAAGTTGTTACTTTGACGTAGTTGGAAGCAAAACTTCCTCCAACATCGAATGCATTGAAATCTGCACCTCAATCATGCTGTCAATTTTGAGTTGTTATGACTTCTGATTTTTCTGTCCAAATACGGTGTTGCTGAACTTAAAAAACTGTTGAAATTCTGTGTTATGTGTTTGCCATTTTGTGGCATATCGGTTCTTTTCTTTATCATGTATGAATATTTGTTCTAATTGTATATATGTTTATTCTGAAATCAGCAGATTAGAAGGCGAACATGTACAGACAAGTGGAGATCAGTTTGAAGTTCAGATACCTAGGAGGTCTCCATTAAAGCAACAAATCAAAGAAAGATCCTTCAGCAGTCGCAATATTAATGTTCCTAGCAGTGCTCCAAGTAGTCCATATGCTAGCCCTGTACTGAGTCCCCGACGCAGTGAGATGATGGCAAATTATTATTTGACCCCTCCAGGTGTTTTCCAAGTATGGTCTGCTCCGGATGCACCCTATTCTGATGGGAATATGGGATTAAGTTTTAATAATCGAACGCCTTATGAAAAAAATGCAGCAAGTGTTGATAATTCTCCCCTTCAGAGTCCAAGATTTAGTAGTCACTTCCCTTTAGTGGCTCCACCTACCAAAATATCCTTAGAGACATCAGTGGCACGATGGGAAAGTAATGCTCAGGCCACAGTACATCCTTTACCTCTCCCTCCAGGAGCTAGCTTGCCTTTGCAGCCCAATTCAATTTTCCCAAGTGCTTCTACATCTGATTTTTCAGGAGCTTCCATGCCTTCGCAACCCACTCCAATTTCAGCTCTGTCAGCTAAATCTGAATTCCCTGGAGCTAACTTCCCTGCACAGACCTCACCTATTTCTCAGGTTCCTGGTAAACCTGAACCTACGCCTCTTAAATCGCAATGGCAGAAAGGAAAGCTTATAGGGAGGGGGACATTTGGAAGCGTGTATGTGGCTTCCAACAGGTATGCATGGGTACATATTTTACCCTTTTCAACGTGGAACATACTTTATTAACTATTCTTTCCTGTCAATAGGGAGACAGGAGCTTTATGTGCTATGAAGGAAGTAGAAATTTTACCAGATGATCTAAAATCTGCAGAGAGTATGAGACAGTTGCAGCAGGTTGGGTTCCGATTTAACTCTTTCCCATGGTTTGTTATTTAGTCTTTGTTTTCTTGTTTTATATTGGCATATATTAGTTTTCATGGAACATTAGTATTTTTCTTTTAATGTGATATTGCAATTTTTTGCCAAGTTCATCATATTAAAGACTTTTGAAATTTCTAATCTGGCATGATAAACATGACTGATAAATGGCACAAAGGTGTAAGTGAACATTTATCACTATTTTTGTAGCAGATTATGTCAAACTTCAATTGATACGAGAAATGATAATTGCAATAGTCAGGCATACTAGTGCATGTAACATTACCATTACACCAATATGATAGAGAGAGTTGAGAATACTTTGTTTTTCTTGGGTATTCTGAGGAAGTATTTTCAGAAAAGGTATGTTTGGGAAATGTATAAGGGAATGTGATGAATGTTTGGTTATATTTAATGCCCTCTGGAGTGTTATGATTCATGAATGTTTTGAAATACTATTGATAAAAGTTGAAAACTTGAAATATTTTAGGGGAGAGCATATTCTTTTGGAGGAAAATGTACTAAATATTTTGCTGTTGATTTTTATGTAGGAGAATCAAACATGTAAAATAGAAGTGAAATCTACACCCAGCCTTATCTTCCAATTGAACCCTTATAAACTGCACTAAATGTTAAGTACGGCCCTGTTCCATTCTATGGAGTAGTTCTTATAGAGGCAGAAGAAAGTCTTAACCATTCTTTGGTTCCCTGCAAACCTACCTGTTCTTTGATCTTAGAGAAGTAATTCTGGATTATCTTTCATCCTGCTTGACCATGAGTGTCTGGATATGAAAATGTTGATTCATTTGAACATGTTCACTGTATGTAGTATACATTCTCTTTGTTCTCAGACAAGTTACTGGGTTGTCTTTGATTTCTATTATTTGAGGGTGGCTGGAACATTTGATCCTTTGATTTCTATGAAATGTTAAATAGTTTTTCATGTTATCAGCTTAGATATGTTGTAAATAATGGAAATAAGTCTCATCAAGGAAAATTTTCTAAACATAAACATCTTTTCAGTTTGCTGTTTGACTAATTGGAATAAAAGAAAGCATTACAATTAATGATGTATATGAGTTTCTCAGTAATTCTTTTGGGAGTTTAGGTGTCAAGAACTCATACATATAGGTTATTCTTGGAAAACAGTTAAAGTGCTTTATAAGTTGTCAGGAGTCGTAACAATTTTTCTGTTTTCATATATGTATTTGATAATTTGATGTTTAATGGATGTCTCAGTTTCCCTCTTCTTTTTCTCCCCTGAACTGCAATTTTTACCTTCATATCTTTAGTCATGCTTGCTTCTTTTTTTTCTGTGACTATATATAAGTACCAGAACCTTGAACTGATGTTTTTCTGGTGTCGAGAACTCATACATTCAGGAAATTAAAGTTCTCAGCAGCCTAAAACATCCAAACATTGTGCAGTATTATGGTAGTAAAATTGTAAGTAACTTTCTTCCTGAGCTCTACTATCCGCTTGGTGCCTCTCTATTCTACATGGACGCTCAGTAAATATGAAACTTTCTGTTTGTTATGCAGGTTGGTGACAAGTTTTATATATACCTGGAATATGTTCATCCAGGGTCAATCAATAAATTTTTCCACGACCACTGTGGAGCAATTACAGAATCTGTAGTTCGCAACTTTACGCGCCATATCTTGTGCGGCTTGGCTTATTTGCACAGCACAAAAACTATACACAGGTAATTTTTTGGTATTTTATTTTGCTCATAAAATCTAGCAAAGTAATTCCTCTGCCAGATTATTGTCTAAATTCCAACATCCATGGATGATAGAGGCATAAATATGAAGGCAAAGAATGCTACATACAACTAAGCACAACCAGGTGGGTTAGCTCACCTAGCCACCGGGCTCCTCATTTGAGTGAGTGACCTGGGTTCGATTCCCTTTGGGAACGAATTAGGAGGGAGATATAAGGTTGGACTTGGAGATATGGAGTGTAAGGAGACTTGGTGAACTAATTTCTAACTACTAACAACTAACAACTAACATTTACCGATAAAAAAAAAAAAAAACAAATGTACTGCAATGAATATGACAAAATAATAGTATTTCCTTGCGCAACATTCTATATCTCAGTACATTAGAGAAAGTTGGAAATTCAAGAGAAGAGTTGTTTTGGGATACTAATTCAAGGCACTGATGAGCAAGATTAGATTCATTGTTTTTTCAGTTATCCCATTTCATTTTTGTTTGGTCTCGAAACAGCAATTTATTCATAGTTACACAATGATAGAGGGAGCCATTGACATGACCTATAAATATAATGCTCCAACAAACTGTGTAGATATAAGAAAATAAAATGTATTCTGGATCGATTGACGTGTGTCCAGAAACCCTTCTTTTTTGACATGGTCATGGCCTATGTCCAATTGTCCAAATGAGAAAAGTGTCCATGCATCTTAGAATATAAATCTTTCAAACTCAAAGATTTTAGGGTTCCTCAAAATGAAGTTTTATGTATTTTCTAGTGTTCGTATAAAGTTCTTCTGACCTGGTTTGTTGATGGTCAATTTTTTTAGGGACATTAAAGGTGCTAATTTACTTGTTGATGGGTATGGAGTTGTCAAGCTTGCGGACTTTGGGATGGCTAAACATGTGAGTTTAAGGTTTTCTAATATCACTCTTTGTGCTTCAGTTGTATGAAAATATTGAACCAATATGGTTAAAGGAGGCTTGTCACATCAGTTATTATCTTATTGCTTGTACACCTTCAATGTCGGAGTAAAGTGCTATACCTTATCAACTGAACAAATGTAAAATATGCATACCAAGAATGCAGCAATTAAAAAATTTGAATACTGACAGAAATATATTGTTTAGGGTCAATCCTGTTGGCAGCTTTTTTACTGAATAGATTATCATAGAATCACAGAACTCTGATTTTGTGGGGGCTGATTTAAGAATAAAAAATGTCATAGTTGTTGATAGAAATATATATTCAACTCTTACAGAACTTTCAAGGTTACACCTCAAACTTCAGAATGTAGCTATAAAGCAAAAATTAAGGTGCATGATAAACAAACATAGATCAAACTTGACATATGAGATAGTACACCTAGGGCTTCTCTTTTATTTAAATCATTAATAATACTTGAGTTTATGTTTTCTTTGTAATTTGCAGCTAAATGGGCAAGCAGCAAATCTATCATTAAAGGGTAGTCCGTATTGGATTGCTCCAGAGGTATACAGCTATGTTGCAACCTCGAGTTTCTATATCCTGCCTAATTGTACTAAAAATCAAATTCTCTCTTGCAGCTATTGCAGCCTGTGATGCAGAAGGATGCTAGTGCTGATATTGGTTTAGCAGTTGATATATGGAGTTTGGGCTGTACTATTATTGAAATGATGAATGGAAAGCCTCCTTGGAGTGAGTACGAAGGGGTAAGCACACTGGGAAGTTTACTGATTTGATTAAAGATGTATATACAAAATCCTAAAACAAACATAGCTTTAGTGCCTGGTCCTTTACTTGCAAATGTAGGTTAGGTCCTGAGGATTTCTAGATCCACATAGCATCTATTAACTGTAACTTTCCTAAACAAGTATGGATTAGTCGGTCTTTGGCCGGATACCGAGTATAAAATAAGTATGGAATTTGACGAACTTGATATTTGCTCGATCTTTGATTCATAATCATATGTACGACAGCACGAGAGGTGTCTGAATATTCTCAGAATGCTATATATAGCTATTGGTATTCTGTTTACTCAGTTGAAATTGAGTATCATTTTCCCTCCATTCAAATTTCTTTATTTTACACATCCCTACATTTGAGCCCTTAAGTTGTCTTCAATTATAGACATCCTCCCTTTTTAGGTCAGTTTTGGGATTTTACATTAATGTTCTTCCAACATACTACATTGCTAAATACCAGGTGCATATTGTGTGAATCTCTTGCCTAAGCTGGACCTGATAAAATGTTGTGAGTCGTGTCTACATAGGCAGAGAAAGCTGCAGAACAGGGTTGATTACCATAGCTAATTTATTCTGTTCTTGACATAATGTATTACTCTGTCCTTTCCTGATTATCTTAATGATTCTATTCAAAATGGTGTTCCTAATTATTTGTCACTTTGCAAATATCAATAAACATTTACCCTTTTTTCACCATTACCCTTAATAAATACTGGCCACCACTTTGTAGTTATAAGCTAATTAGAATTATCAAGTAGTAATAAATAAGGGTACAATAGTCTTGTACTTCTAATTAATAATAAAATCAGACAGATAATTAGTAACAGAGGAAGCAATTGTTAAGTAAATTTATCCTATACAACACTTTGTTACATTTCTGCTGGCATTGACTGAATTTAGTAATTGTGCACGTGGTTTTTTGTAAACATTGTGAATAGGGGTGTGTATATTGGTGCAGGCAGCAGCGCTGTTCAAGGTTCTAAAGGAGAGTCCGCCAATACCGGAAACACTGTCAGCAGAAGGCAAGGATTTCTTGCAGCGCTGCTTTCGTAGAAATCCAGCAGAGAGGCCGACAGCCAGTGAGTTACTAGAGCATCCATTTGTGACTTCCTCGACCTCGCCCCAGTATGATGCTACCGCCCACCCAAAGAGATTATTAGGTTGACTGACGCCAACGTAAGCTGTCACAATCTCACTCACTCACTCTTTCCTTTTTAATAAAGTAATTTGGAATGCTGAAACTGGTTATATTTCCTCAGGAGGACACTATATGTGCATCCTGAAGAACTTGCCTGCCTGCCTTAGACAAAGAGATGGATGACGAAAGGGACAAAAATGGATATCTAAAGTCGAACGAATGGGGGGCTTCAGCTTCAAGCCAAACAAGTCGCCACAAAACATTCTGCAGTTTGTTCAACAGTCGAGGCTTTTATGATTGTGACCTCACCGAGTTTGGGATGTCGTCTCAATTCTATGTCCGAAACTGGGTGCTGCCGATACACAAAAACTAGAGAGCTCGAAGTTGCCACATATTTATTTTTGCAGTCTGGCGTTGCATTCCCCGTGGGGTGTCAAGTAGCGGATTGGGCCCCTCCCTACTGTGAACATTTTTATTTTTGTAAACAAGGGAACTTGCAGCTTCTGTTGATGATGCACACGCATGCCCCTATGTACACATTTTGTCACAGAGAATTGAGAGAGAAGGTTTCATTGTCTAAGACAGTGACACATTGCAAACTTTCTTGATATTTTTCTGGAAAGATCATGTGCATGGCGCCTAGTTGATTGCTTGGTGGTGCTCCATTTAGCTACCTAAATGTTAAATATTTAGCACAAATTTTTTCTCAGGGTCATATCTGTATCACAGCCTGTTTTCAATAGGCTTAAGATGAACGATTCGGTTGAGATAATTTCGACCGAATCGTTCATCTTGCCAAGCGAGCCCTCGAATGCAATAGTTTTCAGATAAAATAATTGATACTATTAAATATAAATGTAATAAGTTATTCTTTTTGGCCCCTTTTAGACTGCTTAAGAAAAAATGACACGATTTTTAATCAATATATATATAATAACAGCAAAGTGAGTGCATGCCACTTCTCCCATCCAAAAATATGCTGCGCGTGGGATTGACATCATCTGATCATTTATTATTATCTAATTTTATATTTTTTTTATAAAGTTTTCTTTTTCTACGGATATTTTCTTTTATGCTTATTTGATGCTACAGGATATGAATGCTCTGTGTTTGACTATTTGTATAAGTACCCAAGGATTTCTAATTGGTATTTGTGAATATGCACTTAGCACAAAAGTTGTATATTTCTTTTATATTATATAACTGTAATTTTAATATATATTTATATAAAAAGTAAAAACAATATTTTGCAAAACATTAAATTTCACTGAAAATTTATAAATAATTTAAAGTATTACTAATTCATTTATAAGTTATTTGAATACTTAATTGTGCACACAAATTATAAAAAAATATACTTTTTAAATAAAATAATTATATATATATATAAACACAATAGTGGCTTCCTCTACAAGCTCCCGCCAAAATACCAAAAATAATAAAATATTAATATTGTACTCCACCTATTAATGTGTAATATATTACTGGACTATTTACATACACTTCAAATCTCCATTTTTACTTTTAGTTTAATTATACTTACAAAATATTCAATTTTTTCCTTCATTATATTTCAACTACATATCAAATAAAAAAATTTGTGTATGCAATAGAGAACACATTGAAAGTGTAAACTCTTATTTAGTTCAATCATTGCATCTCTTCTATTATTCAAATTTATCATCTATTTTTAATTTTTAATTCACATTCATATTCCATGTATAAAATAAAATAAAATCTATAATATAAAATCTATTATTTAAAAATATTTATTAATTAATTTTGATATATAGTTGAATATTTGAATTTAACTACAACTTTATTAGTATTTTCAATATTATAGTTTCATTTCTAAAATTTTAGTATTTTGTTAGATTTAAAAAAAATTAAATAATTATGAGATACTTACATATATATTATTTCACATAAATCATATATTAATAAAAAAATTAAAAATTAATAAATAATAATTAATTGGAAAACAAAATAAATTTAATTTAAATTAATAACATGTTTTATCTCATATTAAAATATTATAAATATCTAGAATAACTAAGTAAGATATAACACAAGAATTCCAACAGATGGAAAGAGAGGCCAGCAGAACAATATGGTTCAAAGGAAGTTGAAATCCTGTTGCGTCAAACCTCTTCTACTTAAGCTGGTAAAGTATGTTAACATGGTGCTTTAAGTAACTGAAAATTTATCTTATTTTTGTAACTAATTTTATGTATGAAGAGCAGTGGGTTGAAATACTAGCAAGTTTCAAGAAAGAACTCGATTCGTGGAACGAAGAAACGGAACTAACCTTGGATGAGTACTCGTCATCCTCATGGGTGTCAATTGGTTGCAGAATCTGCATTCTCAATTCCCTGCAATTTCTTGGCATAAAATTGTCTGAAGAAATGCTTTCTAGTCAAGAGGTCCTGAACACAAGACTTATAGTAGCTAAAAGTCCTTTGATATTTACAAAGATCCATTCATTGTTCTCATCAAACTAACTTATTTTCTACCGTTGTACTTTTAGGAGAGATGGAATTATTATTTATGTGATGGACAACAACCTTTGATTAACCAAACTGGCATATATTCCACTGGTAATGTCTGTCTGCCAGACAAAAACAAAATTTCTTATAATGTATATATCTTTTAAAGCTAAAACTCTGTATAAATTCATACAAGTTTACATTATAAAAAACGGAGAAAGCTGCCTCAGTTTGACCAAAATGGCTAAACCCGAGATCGCGTCCTCTAGCTAACTAAAACAGGAGAAAATTGCAAAAACTCATCCTGTCAAATAGGCAAGATCCATGGTCAAAGGTGATTTAAGGTAGAATACAGATGCTTCTTTCTACTGCATGCAAAACAAAGGCTCTGTTTCTTAGACCTGTAACTCTTATAACAACGGTCTGAAAGAAAGCATTCTTGTACGCATTTCACATGCCACACGACATCATGACTATGTATGTATGTTACACAAGTCGCTTGGCTACGCGTGTGTTTATGCATAAACAAATTGTAATCACTTAACACACAATACAAGGGAATGTTAATGGACGAAAGGTTATAGAGTCAATATAACATCTACAAGTCCAATGAATAAATTTCAACAAATGAATTTAAGAAATCCTTTTTGACACCAATGGGATATAAGTCCTAAATCTGTATTCAAAATCCGGTTTGACCTTTCCTTCATTTGTAGCCTTGTTCGGATACTATGAGCATGACCTTTACTGCATAGCAAGTAATGGATCCAATTTTGTAAATGTACACCAAAGATGTAATCTTTCTCCAACAAATATCGAAAACAAAAGATTCCTGAGTTATAGAAGCAGAGAAAATTTCAAGATTTTTACAGTTACCTGCATTCAAAGTAACTGCAGCCATCTCCTTCACCAGCTTGAGACCAGAAAAGAAAAATCAGAAGAATGAATACTAACTATATTATACAATCACATTACT
>JAPKLY010000130.1:995737-1028418 GCA_026898435.1 Prunella vulgaris | reverse complement strand
GGGCGTTTTACAAGTCCCAGTCCTTCTAACCAACCAATCTCACACCCCGAGTGGTTTGGTATTCTTGGTTTCCAACTAAGATAGCTCTAGCAATACAAAACAATGCTAAATATTAGAGCTTTCGACCTAAGCAAATACAGAGAGAATCCTACTACAACACTAGGGAAATTTAATTGCAGAGTGTTGTTCAAAGTATACTTTGAGTGCTTGGATTCTTGAGAGCTTTCGCTTTGAAATTTCCCGTTTTCATTGAATGGGTGCAAGACTCTCTATATTTATAGGCAAGATTCAAAATAGATCCGTTGGAGGAGATCTAACCAAATCTTTCCTATTTTAGTGTGGTTGCATGCTAGATGTACTGTTGACCTAATCACCATGCTTAATCTGGCAATTTTGTCCCGCCGCCTGCAAACTTGAGACGCATTAAATGTCGCATTAACTGCTGCGCAGACTCCGTGCATACGTGTTAAAAGATCATTGGCTCTCCGTTCACACGACTAGTTGACCTTTTGACATTTGTCCTTCCTCGTACATTCAATACTCTGAGTCTCTTGTTAATAACTCAGCCTGAATATTTGTCTTTATCGGAGTCTTACTGACATTCTCTTTGTCTCTTGTCCCATAGCATGAATAAACTTTTTGCTTTGGACTTACATGATTCAGGTAAACTGAACCAATGCCCAAGTTAGGTCTTATGTGCGTTCAGCACAAGCTGATAGGTTATTCAGCCCAGTATGTGTAACCTTTTTACTTTGGACTTACATGAGTCAGATAAACTGACTCAAGACCTAAGTCAGGTCTTATGAGCATTCAGCTCAGCCTGACAGGTTACACTTACTCTTCACTGGCTAAGTTCTGTCCTTAGCATGCTTAGTGTACTCAGTAGAATCATCAGTCAATGGTACTTCCGGATTGTCTTCAGGACGGAACATCAGGCTTCGTTCTTCAGCTTTAGTTCTGGCAATCTTCAGCAAGACTTACTCTGACTTCTTCAGGATGGATTGCACTTCAGACTTCAGTAAATTGGGTCGAATCCAATCTCCTTCAGTCTTCAACACGTTCCCCCTGAACTGAATCCCTAGCCTGACTATCCTGAACTAGACTATCCTGAACAACTGTACTTAGGCAAATTCATCAGGGGTTTTGGGATCTAATCAAAACATTCAGATTGTCCCAACAAACAAGCAACACAAGGGCTCATCAATAGAATAGGCATCAAGGCATAAAAATACTTCCAAAAATCAATCTAAAAATTGCATTGCCATGAGAATGACGAAATGATCACACCCCCCCAAACTTTTTTGGACCAAGGGTCTAAAAAGTTTGGTAAAAAAGTGGAGGCAAGAATCATGCAATGCACAATAAAACTCAAAACTAAACCATCATCAAATAAACAATAAGATCCATAGTCATCATAATCCATCACAAACACAATACCAAAAGGAAACTACCTAAAAATGTACTACAATCTTCAAGCAATATCATTACAAACCAAATTAAAACTAAGAATTTGGAATAGAAGCAAGAGATAGAGTTAAGAATGAGTTTCCCATCCTTATGAAGTTAGATAGAAATCATCACTTCACGAAGGAGGGTCCCTCGGTGGGTAGGTGAAATGCCTCTCATCAATGTGCCAATTCATTATTGCATTTTGAGCTCTTAGCAACTCCTCAATGTTAGCACCCATGGTTGTCATGGTCGATTGCATCGAACTCACATCTCGGCTAATTGTAGCAACATTAGAATTTAGAGTGGTGTAGTTGGCATTTAAGGCCGTCACGTCGGAGCGGAGAATAGAGTAGTCCTACTGAAGAGCCGAGACATCGGTCCTAAGAGTAGTCATCTCTTGACCCCAGGCGTTGTAGCTTCCAGACCCTCTATCATACTCATCTTCTTCCTCAGCTTGCTCTATATCACTCTCTCTGTGCACACTAGTTCTTCTTCTTGCCCTCTTTGTTACATTCCTCCTCCCTTGATTGAATTCCCGAGCGATGTCGAAGTGCAACGGGCTACTCATTCTCCAATTTTCCTCGTTATTGATAGAAATGGTTTCATAGTCCACAAGAGGAAACGAAAGTTCAATGGATGGTTGATATGCTAGACAAAGCTTCTTCTTCCGCAGCACAATTATGTGAATGTCCATCAAGTACCCCAAATCAAGGTAAGAAATATCCTTTCCTTCCTCTCTCGGCTCCCACCCTAAGCATCTTGCTAAGTGAGCAATCATTCTACCAAAACACAATCTCCCTTGGTAATTACGTAGGATAAATTCTTGCAAAAATAGGCTCCAAAATTAGCCTTCAAGCCCGTAATCATAGAAAAAAGGATATAGAGTTCCTCATGTTGCATCTCCTCCGTATCACTCCTAGCGAAGACCGTGTTTACCAAAATCTTTTGTGCATATATGAGGATGGGATTACCGATTTGAGTAACCTTTGACTGATAGGCGATAAACTCACTGTCATCATCTTTCACAAGAGCTCTCCAAAACGATTGATCTTGCCCAAACCGTTCCTTTTTGTAGAAGTGACTAGGCGAAACATCCTCTTCGCAACCGAACATTCGGTTTATTTCTTGGGTAGTAAGTGAATGAGCTTTGTTGTCGATATGGAATTGAATTTCTACAGGAATACCACAATTCTCAGTAATTCGAAATGTGCTCAGAAATTCAATATTAAGATTCCAGTACGAGTTGTCGTGGACGTTTAGCAATCCGCTCCATCCTACATTGTTGAACAAGTACTCAACATCCTCTCCAAATTTAAGAGGCTCCGTAATCTCTTTGAGGAAATATCTCGAACAATGGAATTACATATTAACAAATCTTTCGAACTTGACGTAACAACTTGCGTTGATTCCAAATGACATTCCAAACCAAAAGGGTTTGTTACGACAAGTCTTATAACATTTCTCTTCCAGCTCAACAATTCTACCATCCTTCCAACTTGAACTTGCAGCAATACACTTACCTTTACTAGACATGACCTACAAAAGATTTTAAGCATGAGCAAGATATATGTATAATGAGCTCAACTATCACATTTCCTAGAAGAATTCTACACATGAGCAACGGTAGAACAATTCACTTAAGTCATTATCAACTTCATTCACCAAATAAAATAGATTGAACATAAAGGGATTAATTCTAGAATCAAGAAAAATCATACCACTCATAATCATGCTAATATCATATACCAATGAAACTTAAAGTAAGGAAAAATCATAAGTGAATCAACATCATTAACTCAACCTAGCATCAATATACTCACACCCATTATCAATTAGCACAACAATATCATGACATTTCAATTTCAGCATGAAATTCCCTAAAAATTCGTCACAATGCCTACCCCCAAAATTTCAATCCTCAATTAAGCTCATAATAAACAAAATTAGTATGCAATTGAGCTCCCAATGGATTACCCATCAACAATGTAGCATAAATGCATCATCAATTTCATGAAAACTCAAGAAAATCGAAAATCCCCAATTTACATGCTCAAGAACCCTAGATATTCAATTTCAAATTCATGAAAAAGCAACCATGGAATTCTTATAAAAATGCAAGAGATAGGTAGAGGAGAGTGAGTAGCACATACCTGTAGAAGGAATTCGAGTGAGGAGGTGTAGGATTTGAGAAGTAAGAATTTTCTTCTCTTCTTTTCTTTTGGCCGATTTTTGAGAGAGAGATACAAGACTCTTGTGATTAAATGTGTGTTTGTGTGTGTAAGAGTGTATAAAAAATGAGTAAAGAGTTAGTGGGCTTACCTTGGAAGTTGTAGTCAAAATTTGACCAAAATTGGTCAAAATCCGATTTCCCAGACATGACTGTCGACCAAGAGCATAAGGATTGTCGACCAAGCTGCTCGACAACTTGGTCACGCGAAGTGCCATTTGTCGCGCAAGACCTTGAGGCTTGTCGCCTAACGCCAGTCGCGCGCTTAGTCACGCGAAGCCTGCCATTCCAGGGGACTTGGTCGCGCGAAGGCTGCTGACCACAACTATGGGTGCTGTCGACCGAGGCCTTCAATTTTCTACTTTGAAAATTTCAATTTTTTACCCTTTTCTCTTGTACTTTTCCTACACAACTTCACTTAACACTCAAAATGTCACAAGAATATCAACAACATGAATCAAATATGGTATCAAAATGAGGGAATTTAACACGAACACACCCCCCCCCCCAAACTTTTTCGGATTGTAAATCCTAATAAAGTTTGGAAAAGTGGTAAATTACAAATTTGCTAGCACATAAAACCCATTAATCACAAACTCTCACAAACCAAGTATTCATCAAGATTATATCAAAAATTCACTCCTCAAACTCTTCCTATTCGTATAAGCTCAAAATCAACAAGCAATGATCATAAGAAATTGATCAAAAATACCAAATAACCTCATGCTTCCATTCCAACAAAAAAAAATCAATCAAGTCAAAACTAAAACCAAAAGTAATAAAGGATACGGATGGGTTACCTCCCATCTAGCGTTTGGATTTAACGTCCCCTAGTCGGACAACTCTTAAAGGCTCAAGTAACATCAAGATTGATGAGAGTTGAGTGACGTACATCACTCAATTTCCTTTTCCAAAAATATGCCTTCTTCACCACTTGTTTCACCCCCTTGTCTTCATTCACTTTTTTTCTCTTTTCAAAAGGATCATCAACATTAGACTCACTCTTGAGATCAATTTTTCTTGCCTTATTATTTTCTTCACTTGCCATATCATCTCGTACAACTTTGTTCGTCTCTCCTTCAATCTTCTTTGGGGAACTCTTGGAATTACCATGGATCGAAAAAATGGCTTTCTCCCCATTCATTCCAAGAGTAACCTCTCCTTGCTTAATATTAATTAAAGCATCCGACGTAGCCAGAAAAGGTCTCCCAAAAATGATAGGACTCTCAAAATCTTCCTCAATATCTAGCACAACAAAATCAACGGGATAAACGAACTTACCAACATGAACGACCACATCCTCTATAACTCCTCTTGGTCTTACTTTTGAACCATCGGCCATTTGCAAATTCATTTTTGTTGGCTTCAAGTCTTGCAAGCCCAACTCTTTGGCAATAGATAATGGTATCATGTTCACACTTGCTCCCAAATCACACAAGGCCTTCTTTTCCTTGCCTTCTTTAATATGGCAACTCAATGTGAAACTCCCCGGATCTCTAAGCGTTTGTGGTAAATGATTTAGTATCAACTCACTACTCTCACGAGTAAGCTTAACCATTTCCGGTTCATTTGCTTTCTTTTTCTTTGCCAAAGAATCTCTCAAAAACCTTGTATAATTTGGCATTTCTTCGATAACTTCATGAAAAGACATCTTTGAATATAACTTCTTGAAAAGTTCAAAGAACTTTTTGAATCGATCATCAAGTTTATTTTTCATTCCTTTTGAAATTTCCACCTTCACATCCTTTTTCACTCTCCCTTCTTCTACCTTTCTTTCCACACCCCCTATTTTATCTAACCCCTACTTTTCCTTCTCTTTCTTCATCAACCTATCTTCTACCCCCAAACCTTTTTCATTACTCTTTACCAATTTCACATTCTCACAACGAAATACTTCCTCCACCATCTCATCATGAAACATTTGTAAAGGAGAATTCCCTACAACCTCCATTTCAACCTCCACACACGAAATTGAATTACAATGCTCACGAGGATTAATTTCGGTTGTAAAAGGGAACTTACCTTTATTCACTTGTGGGCTTAAAGATGAAGCAATTTGCCCCATTTGAAATTCCAAGCTCTTGATTTGATTTCCTTGTGAAGCACACAAGTCATCAAACTTCTTGTTCGTCTCACCATTCATTTTTCTAAATTCCACTCTCATATCTTCCATGTTCTTCAAAATCAATGCCAAGGTGTCTTCCACACTCCCCTTACCCTCATTGTTAGACGGTTTTGACCCTGGGTCAATCCTAGGTGGCAATTGGATTGCCCCCTTAGGATTGGAGTACGAAAAATTCTCATGTCTTCTATTAGGGTTGTAAGGAGGATTTCCTTGATTCAGATACAAAATTCCTTGTTGTCTAAAAGGTGGAGCAACATATGACCTTTGATTATTTTGAAAAGAATTGTTGTATTGAGGACGACCCATATAGTTCACTTCTTCTTGAGTAGAAGTAGTAGGAGGAGGAATACTTTCGATAACGCTTACTTGCATAGGAGCTGGAGCTTGGTTTTGGTTTTGGCCTCCATAGACCAAATTTATCACATTTGTCATCTTTTCCCCAAGAAGTGCAACTCGATCACCCGTTCCACTATTAGCTTCTCTTTGGAAAGCATCATTTGCAGCAATGTTCTCGATGATATCATTCACTTGACTAACGGTCTTCGTCCAAACCGAGCCTCTGGCACAAGAATTCAAGTAATTCTTGTCTCCTTCATGCAATCCAATGGTGAACGTCAAAAGTATATCTTCATCCCTCAAACTATGTTGATGACAAGGCAACAACAAGGTTTGGTACCTTTCCCATGCACTAGATATGGTTTCTCTCGCCTTTTGTCAGAAATTCTTTATCTCTTCCCTCGTCTTTAGCATCTTTGATGGAGGGTAGAATTTCTTAAGAAATTGGGAACTCAACTCCTCCCATGTGGCAGCTTTAGGATTCATAGATCGAATTCATGCTTTAGCTCTCCAGGTCAATGTAAAATTGAAGAAACTGAGTTTCTTCTCACTATCCGACATCACTTTGTACTTGATCGTGTCACATATCTCCATGAAGTTATTAAGGTGAGCATTTGGGTCTTCTCGATCACTCGATCCTTCGAATGGAGACTCCTTTAGCAACTTCAAAAGATTCGTATTAAGCTCAAACTTTTCAGCATCAATCGGAGGTCTTTCTATTCCATCATATTGCTCATTAACTCTCGACTCAAAGTAGTCTCGCAGCAATGGTTCATGGTTTTGAGGTGGGTTTACAATTTGTGGTCTTTGGTGTTGAGGTGGTGGTGGATATGTATAGTATGGGTAATTATGTGGTGGTGGTGGGTAGTATGGTTGGTTAATTGGGTAATTTGGGTAATTGGGATATTGAGGTGGGTAGTAAGGTTGAGTTGGTGGTGGATAAGGTGGGTATTGGTGTGGTACATGTTGTGGTTGGAGCGGAACCTCTCTTCGAGCAAAATTCTCTTCTCCTTGATGTACTTGTCCTCTCAAAGGTTCTTCTTCTCTTGTCTCATCTCGAGCATCATTCATATTATTCTCCATGTTGATTTGATTCAAACGAGCTTCTTTCCTTCTTCTTCTTAGGCTATTCTCAAGATCCGATTCAAAGGGTATAAGATCTCCCCCTTGACTTCTTTTGTGCATACACCTAAAAAGAATCAAGTATCAAAACTTCTCACACAAAATAATACAAAATCGAAAACAAGAACAAAAATCAAACAACCAAACAAACTCGCCGTCTCCCCGGTAACGGCGCCAAAAACTTGTTTGCCTATTCGGTGTCTACGTGCAAGTGTACACAATCGTTATTGTAATAGAAAGCTTAACCAAGTTTATTTTATATCGAACACAGGGAGAGGGGTGATTGTAAGGTAAGATTATTGTTCTGAATTCGAAAACACAAAGCAAGTAAAGGATATAAGGTATCTATCGTCTACAAGTGCGTCAAACAAGTAAACTACCTATCACCTTGATTCACAAAGTGAGCAAATTGTGTGAGAGGTGTATTAGTGTACTATCCTATGTTTCATGTGGTGAAGCATCACTTACTCATGCATTGAGGTATTGTACAATCAATAGGCAAGCCACTCTAACATGCAAAGGTCTCCCTAAATGCACATAAGAGCCTCTAATTGTCTTTCCAATTCTCTAAGGTAATTCTCACTATCTTAGGAATTTTAACAAACACTTAGCATGCAATGGCCTAATAACAAGAATATTTAGGAAAATATCCCAACTCTCGTATGAGACTAAATCCTATTGGCCCATACAATCAATTATGCATATAAGCATTCATACAAACCATGAAAATAAAGAATTGATCATACAACATCTCAAGCATTTATAAGATCAACATAGACACCATACTATTCCATAGGAATCATACACTAACACACAAAGTGATTAGCCCATGGCTAATTTGGTAAACAAAAGAGAAATTGAAGTAACTACAATCATCATTATGCAGGAATTGTAAAGAGTATACAAGAATTTACCTATTACTATGAAATTGAAAAGATACAAGATTACCTCTAGAAGCTATAAGATGATCTGACAATAGAAATTGAAAACCGAATGGTAGAAATGTAGCTTTCACTATGCTAAGAATGCTGGAGAAGACGGATTGAAGATCCGTACGGTAGATCGAAAGTTATCGCAGAAATTGTAAATGGAAATCTAAGAACACCCAATTGGAAACTACCTCTATGTTCTCCTAATCTAGTGAGAGAATATATGATTAATGTGAATCTAAGAAAATGATCAAAAGTCCTTTTGCAAATCTGAGATGGAAGTATATATAGTGTCATTGGATCATTGACTAAGATGCCCTTCATTAAAATGCGTGAAAATACGAAAATAGCCCCGAAATTTCGGATCTTTTGCACTGCTGTCGCCCAACAACTTGAAGACTGTCGACCAAGCTGGTCGACAGCTTGCTCGACAGAGTGCCATTTTGTCGCACAAGAGCTGGCTGCCTGCCATCCGAGCTGGTCGACAGCTTAGTCGCTCAATGCCTGTCTTTCCAAGGATCTTAGTTGCGCGACTCCTGCCTTTTGCTGAAGAGGTTCTGTCGACCGAGACACTTAGTGCCGGTCGATGCGCGACTTCCTCGTTTTTGTCATATCTTGAGCTCTAGAACTCCGATCGACTCGATTCTTCTTTCGTTGGGACCCTCTCTTCAAGCTATTCGACATGGAATATTAATTTCTCCATTATGCTCAACTCCAAAAATCAGACTTTTCTCGATCTTGCTCATTTTTTCATTATTTTGCTCATTTATACCTACAATCACAACTTTCTAGTAAAAAAAGGTTAATAGCATAATTTATACCATATTAGGGTCAAATATGAACATAAGCGCATCAAAAGCATATAGAAATGAATGCAAAAACATGCAATTATGACCCTAATCAGATTGCTTCCTTTTAAATCAGGCCGTGGACGTAAGAGTTGGTTATCTCTGAACCACGTTAAAAATGCCTCTATTTGCTGATTTATTTTATTGTTCAAGGTCATAATTGTCATCATATTAAACCGAACACTCAACATTGTTTTACACTGAGGAGAAACAATTCTCCCGAACCAGAACTTGTGCACCTTCCTTAACCATGATTTTTGAGCAATACGAAAACCAGTTTTTAGGACATAAAAATGAGTAAAACGTAGGGCTCACTTTTCCGCACATAACTCTAGCTTACTGAGATAGCTATCCAACTGACTAGCTACTTAAGTGGTTAGTAGTTGGGTTATCTCTACTGAGCTTCTGATAGCACAACACTTGAAACTCAGCCTATCTGATTCCTGCCTGATCTTATCCCTGCTGCCCCTGAGACTATTAGTTCAGTGAGTATTCTCAGGACCTTCCTGACTGGGTTTTGAAAGAGAATTTTCCTGAGATTTGAAAATTTTAACATCAGTATATTCCCCCATAAACTGATTATACTCATTTCGGGACCAACAGGCTCATCGAGATAGAGAGATTGGTGGAAGCTCGAGGAGCTCTATCTAGGCATCTGAGCTCAGATAATGAGATCTTGTCCATCGAGTTAGAATGCACACCAGTCTAGTCCAAGATTATCCCATTGTAAGCCTCATTGTACGAATGGAAAATTGATCCTAAGATATATTTGAGTAAATACAGGATATGCATGATAAGCCAATGAGCTTCTGATGTGACTAAATATTGTCAGTACTCATTAATATTGCGGAAGCTCACCCATAAGTGAAATGTTAATCTGACTTTCCGCTCTGTTCATAATTTCTCCAACCTCAAGGAAAAGTTTGTCTTCTACTTTGCAACGAAGATCAACAAGCCTAAAAGCTGCCACTATCTCATGCGAGTGGGGCAAGCAAAGGATGAGATGGACAGTCAATACATTGATCAGATCGACGAGATCATTCTTAGTGGAGAACCTATGAGCAATAAGTTTGCCCTTCACTCTGTGCTCAGAGGATTCATGAGGGATTTTCCATATTCTGTAATCTAACTAAGGATTTGCCAACTACCTACGTCGAGTGTGGGAGGCGAACAAGTGAGCTTATCAATCAACAAAAGCTCTTGGACCAATGATTGGGCGAGGTCAAGGAGACAAGAGATATGTTAAAGTATCCTTGTCATAAAGAAAAATGGCAATTGAGGTTCAAACCAATCTCGTGGCACCTTCAAGGGGTTTGATACTGGCGTTGAAGTCAGCATTATTGAAAAATTGAATCAGACCCCAGCCTTCATCTTCAATGCGATCAAGAACAAAGATCTTCTAGAGTTACCTTGCCCACTACGCCAAGTTCCTCGCGAGTCTAATGATAAAAGATTTTGTGTCTACCATAATAGTTCGGGGCATAACACTAGCCGTTGATGTGACCTTCTTCACCAAATTTGGAAGTTATTTGAGAAAGGAAAACTCAATGAGTTGGTCAAAAATACATGCATCCTAGTGATTACTTCTTCCAGCTGGAAAAAGAAAGACGAGCTTTAGACATCAATGAGGTTAACCTCGACACACTCCCAGAACCTACCATAGCTAAAAACTGTGTCATCTCGTACTCTAATATGGATAGAGAGAAAGTATTATACCTAAAGAACGATGCTCTTTTATTTTGAAGAAAATTCTGGGGATGACTGTCAACCGCATTCTGGTGGACAATTGTTACTCCTGCAACATAATTTTCATATCTACTTTGGATCAAATAGGGAACTTAACTAGCTATATCAATTCCTATGACATTGTTTCTAAGGATTTTGGGGACATTTTTGTGATGGTGTACGTAAGGGTTAAGCTCACTGTGGAACTGATCAACTGTTTGGATGAGAAGGAAAGGTAACTAGGTCCATAGACTTTATAATAGTTGATTTATCGAATATTTTTAGCAGCTTAGGGTGTTCTTTCCTTGAGTTTATTTGAGGCAGTTGTCTCTTCTTACTTCTATTGTATTAAGTTTTCCACTGTTAAAGGTATGGTTGGCACTATTAAGGATGACCAAAAGATGGCAAAGAAATATCCATGCATTATCCAAACATACTTGTTGAGAAATCATTCTAATTGAAAGGTTATGTGGCTAGTTAATCTAAGTAGATTACTCAAACAATAATCTTAAGTAGTAATATAGATTGATAATAAGAAAATATAGAGAGAATTATAGTGAGAAATTTTGCAAAGTTTTCTTGTATTAGCTCGAGTGGAATCCCCTCAAATGGGTGTATTATACCTATTTATACCCTTACATAGGTGAGGTGGCAGATAAGTAGGCTAACTAGCCTCAGATAGTGATAAGTGTCCTCCACTTGTCACTATTTTACATGCTTAGCCCACTAACTCTATATTAAATACCTAGTCTACCCCTTCTTGGTTGACCCTCATCCTTGGACGAACAACTCTTGGTTGGGTAGATGTCCTTTCTTAGGTTAGTAATGCGGCATGTTTACCCCCTGGAAAACTTGTGGTCTCCTTTGTCACATATTGTGGGTAATAAGCCGAGCAACGGGGCGAGCAACCGGGCGAGCAACCTGTAACCCTTCACCTCCTTTCACCTCCATTCTGGGGAGACTTCTAGCGAGCACAAGGGCGAGCAAGTTGGCGAGCATGACGACGAGCAACTATGACTTGATCACATGAGCCTTCTATCTCATGTCTCTTGATCCTAGCAAGAGGTGAGCAGGGTGGCGAGCAATATTTGCTTAGACATTTCCACACATCCTTTGAGACCAACACAGCGGATGAGCCAGGTGGCGAGTAGAGGGGCGAGCAGCTTGGCTTGGCCATGGGGTCTTGCTGTCTCGTCCTCTCTTGCTGGACGAGCAAAGCGGCGAGCAGAGGGGCAAGCAGTTTGGCTTGGCCACGTGGGCTTGCTGTCTCGTCCTCTCTTGCTGGACGAGCAAGGCGGCGAGCAGAGGGGCGAGCAGCTTGGTTTGGCCTCCTCTTACTTGCTTACTTATTCTTTGATCGTCGATTTTATTCTTTTCATCAACATTTACCCCTCAGCATATGCTTTGATTCAATTTTTCATATTAAAGGATGTGGTGGAGTTGTGTTGGGATTATGGTCGAGTAGAGAGCGAACAAGTATGCGAGCAAATAGACGAGCAATCTTATTCTGGTCACATGGGCCGGTGATGGAATTGAATAATTGAAGTTCTCAATGTGGCGAGCAGGGGGTGAGCACCGTGGTGAACAACTTTATGTGTTGCTCGTATTTCTGGTTTTCAGACTTAGGTTTAATGCTCGACCCTTTGTTCGACTCTTATGTGGTGCTCGGCTTCATTGTCTGACTTCTTGGTGGCATTTCGGGAAACGAGGCGTCTCTTTTTTTTTGTGCCCATCAATCATACAAAAAGGCGTGCCTATTAACTCTATTTTTTCAAAAAATTTGCAATTAGACCCCTGAACTTCTTTCTTTTTGCCCCTCTTTATCCCTAAGGTATAAATAATACTTTTCCTCACTTTTCATCTTCTTCTTCACAACTTTCCTTCTGCAACATCCGGCGGCTAGATTTCTTATCAAATTTTCTGGCGATTTCTTCATTCCATTTCCATTTACAAGGATCATCTTGAAGGTTCAATCAAAGTTAATTTCTCTATTCTTATTCTATTTCTTTTATTCTCTTCTTCGTATTATACTCCTTCTTCCTTATTTCTCAGGATTTTGGTTTCTTTTTGTGTTCGCCTGATCTTTGTCGGAAACTCTTGGTTGGATTCTAGGCGGCGAAGTTGCCACTTGCTAGTTAACAGATTCTTCCTAGGGAAAATTTTTATCTTCTTCCTACTTTCACAATGTCTTCGTCTTCAAGTCGTACCATTTCTAACTGGAATCCGGGCAAATGGCCGGTGGAAGAAGACGGTCCGATCGCCGATCTTTCATCGGTGCATTTGGTTGGTTCCGATCCCGAAGCTACCCTCATTGTATGTTCACCAGAGGAGAGGGCCGAGTAGTCGGACGAGCAAGCCATCGAGTAACCTACTACTCGCCCAGATGACGTTGATCAACTTCTCATTGATGTGTCTTCTAGTAGCGACGAGGAGTGGTCAATCCTCAAATGGCTCGACTCAGTAGACTTTCCCCAACCTAACATGGTGGAGATGATCATCCCAGAGGGCATCGAGTGTGAGTTTGATTGGAATGCCTACTATGAGAGCTATGCCGGCAACTTTCATGTTCCTCCTCGGTAATATAGGGATTGTCATGGGTCGACCGACTTCAAGGTGAGTACTTTGGAGAGTGTCATTGATAAAAGTGACCTTGATGACATTCAGAGAGAGTTCCACATCCCTTGCGATGTGACAATGTATGCTCCCCAACTGGAAGAATGAGCCGATTGCCCCCTGAAGGTTTAACGTCGATTAATATGCACACAGTACCAGCAGGTGTTACATTGCCTCTACATCCCCTCATTGGGCATTTCCTAGAGGCTACCGGTTTGGCGATTACACAGCTTACACCTAATGCTTGGACATACTTATTGGCTCTCTTCACAGCATTCGTGCTGGAGAAGTATAAGGATCGTCTGACTCCCAATGAGGTGAACTTTGCACTCTGCCTTAGTAAGTGTTCCGAGGAAGGTAATGGTTATTACTACCTCAAGGCAAGAAGTGACATGAGGATCCTTGATGGATTGCCTAACAAAGTGAAGAACTGGAAGGAACATTTCTTCTTTATAGGCGGGGACTAGCGAGCACCGAATAATAACGAGGGCCTTGGCGGACGTATTATGTCTCCCACAGAGTTTGGCGAGTTGCAGCGTAGGATTTTGGTTTGTATATTGGTGAAATGCTTGTATCATGTTTTTGAATATTCTCCAACTCTTTATTGCAGGTCTGCCTCCTCAACGTTGGAAGAAGACTAGCATATCCGAGGAGTTCAAGTTCACCTGCATCCTCGTCAGCCATGGGAATAAGAGAGACAGGATGTTCGAGTACCTGAATAAGCCCAGTTATCGCATCGCCTCGGGGTTGATCACAACTCCCCATCACTTGCGGGCTCAAGTTGCTCGCCCAGTTGGTAGGACCTTTTGAGTTAGGATTTCCATATTTTCTTGTGTAATGTTTTCTAACTCTTTTTTGCTCATTTCGGCGTTTGTAGTTTCGGAGGTCACTATCGCCATCCCGCCATCTTTCCAAGCTTTGAACCAAAAGGTCCGGATGGCGCGTACGAAGAGAGATCCACCATCTGTGGTGTTGGCTGCCCAAAAGGCTTCCCAGATGAAGAAGGGGGCGAGCACCCGAACTGGCCCTCCTCCAAGAGTTCCTCGCCAGGAGCGAGTTGATGATTGGCAAGCTCCCAGCTCTTCACCTGGTGGCGGTCGTTGTTTGCAGCGCGGTGATGGTTCCCGCCCCGACTGTGAAGAAGATACGTCGAAGAGGGCGAGGACTACAAGGACCTCCTGTTCTGGGGGTTTAGGCCATGGTGAGGGCTAAGATCCCGTTGTTGCTATATCTGCTAGGACTTCCTCACTACCACCCCCGATTTGTTCTCTCGGGCAGCTGATTGATGTTACTCATCTAGGCTGGGATCAAACCCGAGCTGCAGAGTAAAGAACTTCTTTCCATCATTTTATACTTAGAAAAAGATAATATCCTTTTAAAATTTTCTAACTATTTTGTGCTTATCTCTTCCTTGTCTTATAGGTACGAGCCTGCTCGCTTTCCACACCGTTGCGAGGTGGTGCATCAATTTGCCCTTGCTCTGCTCCCTAGGACTTTCAATGAGCTTCAGGGTCCCGTTAGGCGAGCAACCGAGTCCATTGTTCGTCATTGGACTCAGCCTCAGGAAGCTAATATCCAATGTCAATCGGCAATGGATAATCTCCGTATGATCATGCATCATTCAAGTGGCACTCTTGTGACGGCTCAACGGACTATGGAATAGTTCCTTGCCATGGAGAAGTCCTACAACCTTCTTAACGATGCAGTGAAGAAAGAGAGAGAGGACACGAAGAAGAAGGTTGCTACCCTCGAGGCCAAGGCTAAAGTATCTCTGGATGCCGAACAATTGGCTATCGCCAGCTCTGAAAAGGCCAAGGCTGAAGCAGATCGTCTACGTAAAGAGTTGGCGAGCAACAAGGTTCTAATTGATGAGAGGCGAGCAGCTCAGGAGAAGGTTGCGATGTTGGAAGAAGAACTCCAAGCTACTCGCACCCAATTGGCCGAGTACAAGGTTGAGCACACTGACTGTATTTCTGCTGCTACGGTTGCTGATATTCGAGCCGAATCGTCTGACTTTGGTTTTATTTATGCCTTCATCGAGAACCTTCGCGCTTATCACCATGCTGTTGGTGAAGGTGACGACCCCTAGGAGGCTCTGAAGAAAGAGTTTACTGAATTCCTCATTGACCGTCCTCCCAGGGATGGTCTGGTAATTGACATTGGGGATCTTACTGAGATGGGAGTTGATCTAAGTGTTGTGCCTCCCGGTGTTAAGATTGTTGGTGGGAAGTATCCACTTCTGCAAATTGATGAGCAAGACGATGCGATGATAGACGTGGAAGGTCTATCTCCTTTTGAGAACCTCCCGGGCATATCTCCTACTGCTGCCGAAAATGTCACCACCATAGTTGGAGACGGTGCTGGCGAGCAGCCTGTTGAGCAACCTGGCGAGCACTTGGGCGAACAAGGTGGCCAGGCCGGAGAGCAGGTTGCCGAGCAGCAGGGCGAGCAGTAGAGACTTGTTCTCTTTTTTTTTTTTGATTTTTTTTTTTTGCTTTTTGTGAATCTTCACCCTCGAAGGCGCCCCACATGTATTCAAACTTTCTCCACCTTTAATAGTGTTCAATTTCCCTTCTGCGAAGTTTATCTATATTTTGCTTTGTTGATAACTTTGTCCAAGTTAATATTGCTCATTTTTATTATGGTGTTTCGTTGATTCGTCTTACTTTCCTCTTACAGGATTGCGAATTTACACCTTATCTTGATCTCTCATCTTTTCGATGTAGGCTTATTGATTGGTATGGATTCCCTTTTCCTGGTATACTTTTAGGGTTAATCTCATTACCTTGCCTTGTATAATTTTGACTTGTACGTCTTTAATTTTTAGAGCTTATAACTTGAGACATTTTTCAATTATCAATTGTGAACCTGAAGAGACTATACAAACTTCTTCTGAAAGGAATACATCTTCTTTATTTGATATAACACAATTTTACATACGACTTTACTCTATTTAAACTAACCTTGCTTACCCTTATACATGTTGGGCGAGCAGGGCCTACATAGAATACTTTTACAACTTCTACTGGTAGAATTTCTTGAGGTGTGCAACGTTCCAAGTGTATGATGATGGATTGTCTTGCATATCCTCCAAGTCATACGTCCCATTTGGCCAACTTCTTGTTACCTTGTAAGGACCTTCCCATCCAGGACCAAATACTCCCGAAGGTACTGTCAATATCTTCCTCATGACCAAATCTCCTATCTTGAATCTTCTGCTTTTAACTTGTGAATCATAGTACTTTTCTGATCATCGCTTGTAAACTGCATTCCTTAATTCTGTCGAAGCTCATGTTTCTTTAATCAGATCCTTCTCTACTGCCATATCATCCTCGTATCCTACTACTCTCCATGTCTGATGTTGAACCTCCACTAGGATGATTGCTTCAACTCCAAAGGCCATTGTGAATGGTTTCTCTCTAGTGCTTGTTCTGTAGGATGTCCTATAAGTCCATAATACTTCTGGTAGTTCATCTGCCCAACTGCCTTTCTTATCCTTTTCAAAATTTTATTAACAGCTTCAACCTGTCCATTTGACTGAGGATGATACGGGGTGGAGTAATGTTTCTTGATATTCCATGAGGTGCAGAAATCTCTTAACTTGCTTCCATCAAATTGTCTTCCATTATCTGTGACGACCGACTGTGGCAAGCCAAACCTACATATCAGGTTTTTCCATATGAAGCTTATCATCCTTTCTTGAGTTATTGTTGTTAAGGCATCCGCTTTGGCCCACTTAGTGTAATAGTCCACGGCCACCACTGTGAATTTCACCCCGTCTTTTCCGGTAGGAAATGGGCCGATCAAGTCGATACCCCACTTAGCAAATGGCCATGGGCTATACACTGACTTCAATTCTTGCGCTGGGGTGCGAATGCTCGGAGCGAATTGTTGGCATTTTAAACATTTCTTAGCATACTTGATGGCGTCTTTCCGTAGTGTTGGCCAGTAGTATCCTTGCCTAATAGTCTTGTAAGCCAAGGCTTGCCCCGAGCGTGGCCTCCAACACCTTTTGTCCTTCCTCTGGGGAGAGACATTTGAGTAATGGGAGAGATATTCCTCTCTTATATAGCTGCCCTCCAACTATCGTGTATCTAGCAGCTTGTTTAACAACCCGCCGTGCCTCCCATGGATCCTCCGGCTGATCTCCATTGGCTAAGTATTTGCTGATGGGCATTCGTCAATCTTCCATCATTTGTTGGTTATTTGCAAGTTGTTGCCCCCTCTTCAACACTTGATTAACATAATCAAATGTTGAAGGATTCTTTATTCTTGTTATCACAACCTCTGTGATACTTGCCTCACCGGTACTTGTTGCCAACCGAGCTAATACATCAGCTTGTGTATTTTTTAGTCGAGGAATCTGCTCAATATACACTTGTTCAAACTTTGATATTAAATTCGCCACTATCCTCTGGTAGATGATCATTTGTCGATCTTTTGTCTCGTATTCTCCTCGGACCTGAGATATTATTGCTACGAATCTCCAAAAATTTGAAGTTTGGTGGCCCCCACAACGAATGATAATCTCAGTCCCCCAATTAGCGCTTCGTATTCAGTTTCGTTGTTGGTGGCCAAGAAATCGAACCTCATTGCTGAGGTGAATACTTGTTTATCAGGGCTGATTAGGACTACATCTGCCCCTACTGCGATACTTATTGCAGATCCGTCTACTTAAAGGTGCCAAGGGTATATACGTCCCCTCGTCGGATCTTGAGGGTAGGTTAGCTCTACTATGAAGTCTGCTAGTGCCTGCCCTTTGATCGTTGTTCGGGGAGTGTAGGTTATCCCATACTGGCTGACCTCTAGTGACCACTTTAATAATCGTCCAGCAATATCAGGTCTGTGCAGAATTTATCACAAGGGAAAAGTAGTTAAGATTTCCACTTGGTGGTCGAAAAAGTAGGGTCGCAGTTTTTGCACACTCATCATCAATGTGCATGCTAGCTTCTCCATTGGAGAATAGCATAGCTCGGCTTCATGCAGTACCTGACTGACATAATATACTGGTAAGTGTATCTTACCTTCTGCGCCTACTAGGGCTGAGCTGATAGTCACTTCCGATGCTGCCAGGTATAAGTATAGTTTTTTCCCCTGGCTTGGGCTTTGAAAGGATCTAGGGGTTGCTTAAATATTTTTTTATGTCTTCGAACACCTTCTGGCATGTATCAGTCCATACATAATTGTTCTTACCAGTTCTCTGATTTATGCCTTTGCCTTTGATGGATTCGAAGAATGCCCTATTCTTGTCTCCTAATCTGGATATGAATTTGTTTAATGCGGCGAGACATCTCGTGAGTCATTGGACGGTGGGCACATCTTTTGGTGGTTCCATCTCTAGGATACACTTGACATGTGTTGGGTTAACCTCTATGCCCTGTTGGCTCACCAGGTGTCTCAAGAATTTTTCGGAATTCACCTCAATGCTTCTTTTCTTCAGATTCAACTTCATGTTGTAGGTTCTCATGATGTCGAATGCTTGCTTGAGATGCTCTAGGTGGTTTTCCTCTCTAAGACTTTTAACCACGATATCATCTACATGAACCTCCATTGTGTCATCTATATGTTGATTGAATATTTTATTGACCAATCTTTGATATGTTGCACCGACATTGATTAATCCAAAGGGCATTCTCTTCCAACAAAATAAGTTTTTGTTTGTATAGAAGGTTGTGTGTTCCTGGTCTGCGGGGTGCATCGCAATCTGATGGCACCCTGCAAAGGCATCCATGAACGTCATCAACTCATGTCCCGCCGTATTGTCCACCAGTTGGTCGATGTGAGGCAATGAGAATTTATCCTTGGGACATGCGGCGTTAAGGTCCGTGAAGTCTATGCAAAGTCTCCACGTACCATTTGGTTTTCGCACAAGGACGGGGTTGGCCACCCATTGTGGGCATAACGCTTCTCGTATAAGGTTGTTGTCCAACAGCTTTTTTACCTCTCCTGTTAGCGCTTCATACTTCTCGTGCCCATACTTTCTTCTCTTCTGACGGACCGGTTTCTTTGTGGGGTCAATATTGAGGTGGTGAAATGCATGTTCAACTGGTATTCCTGTCATATCCTCGTGTGACCATGCGAACACATCAAGGTTAGTGAGTAAAAACTTTTCCATCCTACTTCTGTAGGGCTCCTCCAGTTCAGACCCAATAAAAAGGTCTAAGTCTTTTTTATTGGGGTCTACTTGTATGGATCTCAATTTCTTGACATGTGTAGCATGTCGTTTCTTATCTTTCCATCGCGGGTTTGAGATGGGTCCTTCCATATCAATGTCGGCCTCTATCCGTGTTGGCTTGTACCCTAGTCAGGGCTCAATGTCCCCCTGTTCGTCTGGTTGATTCTCGTCACCGTCTCTTCCATGACTGTTGGCACATCATTACCTGTCCCCACTTGATCCTCCGTATTTTCTTTTGACTGTCAACTTTGTTGGGGTGCTTGGTCTACTTCCATATCCTCCTGTGATTGGTCAGCCTCTATCATTTTGGTATATATGGAAGTAGTGTCAAATATACTGGGTCCTTCTGGAGAATGTTGCGGTGGTACCTCTTCATAGACCAACACCTGAGTGACAGGTTTCTTTACAGCCAGTAAACATTCTTCTGATCTCCTTCAATTATTCTTGCACCTTTCAGAGTTGGGAATTTTATACAATAATAGTACGTGGAACAGGTGGCTTTGAATTCCGTATTGAAAGGCCGGCCGAGGAACCCGTTATAGGAGGATGGCTGATCTACTACTAAGAAATCTAACAACCTAGTCATCCTTCTTTTCGGGTCCTCAAGCGCTACAAGTTCGACTGATAGACGGATTACACCTAGAGGGATGGTCACAGCTTCTCCAAACCCTACTATTTTGCGGTTACAATCCTCTATGTAGGACTCATAATCTCTTAACTAATCTAGTGTTTTCCTGAAAAGGATGTTCGTGTATGCTCCAATATCCACTAGCAGCCGGTGCACCTTGGTATTCATGATATTACCACTGATGACCAGTGAGTCGTTGTGAGGTGTGAGAATTTCCTCTAGGTCTGCCTGTGAGAAAACCAAGTCTACTGTTGGCTTAGCTAGCACCTTCGACCCTGAATCAGTCTCTTGTAGTTGATTGGTCACCCGTATTTCAGCCTCTTTTGTCTTTTTTATGATGGGCGACCATCGACCATTCCTCCGGCGGGTCCAATCTCCTCAAGCATCAAAATCTCCCAGTTAGGTTCTTGGTGTAGTTGTGGTGCCGGTGGCCCCCTTCATCCGAGCCCCCTTGCCGTGATTGTCGTTATCTTTTTCCGGGTGCCTTTTTAACAAATTCCGCAAGTTTTCCATCCTCATAAAACTTCCATTATTATTTCATGTGATCACGGCACTCACTGGTAAAGTGTCCGATACTCTGATGGTAGGCCCAATATTTGTTTGGGTTTAGCTTGCTTCTATCCTGTCGAATCCTTGGGGGAGCCGCAAGTATGTCTTGATCCTTCACGGCTGTGAATACGTGGTCGATGGTAGTAGTTAACACTTGATATAATTTTTCCTTATATTCAGCTGTATCCCCGAATGTTTTGAGATTTTTGGGGGCTTTGTAACCACTTCCGCTTGGCTTCTTGCCGTTCTTCTTTCCATCCGCTTCTGTGCCCAATTCTTTTTGCATTGCTTCTTGCATCGCCACGTACACACCGGCTTTGTGTCGGAACTCCTCATAGGTACTAGGACAAGATAAGTGCATTTCTTTCCAGGGGTCCGTTCCCTTTCGTAGTCCAGCCATGACTGCAACTATTTTAGTATCCTCACTGACAGATTCACCCTCCAAGAGAATCTTGTCAAACCTTTCCAGATACTGCTGGTATGTCTCTTCCACTCCTTGCATGATGTTAGCCAACCAGTGCTTTTGTGTCAGATATATCCCAAACCTCGAGAAGTGAGACAGAAATTCTCGGGTCAACTGGCCAAACGATTGAATTGATCATGTCACCAATGCGGAGAACCATCTGTGGGCATGATCCCCCAAGGTCAAAGGGAAGTTTCTACATTGTGTTGCATCGGAAGCCTCCATCGAGATCATATAATCTACATACTTTGATATGTGGACCTTGGGGTCCAACTCACCTTCATACAGCACCAAGGACGAAAATTGGATCTTCTTTTGTATCGGGGCTGTGAGGATGGTTGTAGACAGTGGAGAGGTTGGCAGAGAGGTGAATGACTCAACTTTTTCCTTGTTGGCCACCTATTCACAAAGGTCCTCAGCGGCTTTCTTTAACTTCTCAATCTCCACTAGTGACGACCCTCTGGAAGATCCCTCTCCTCGAGGCTGTTCTAGGTGTTTCGCTTATTGGCGTGCTGCCCCCAGCAGTCCCTCACTTTGAGCGACCTCCCTTTGTGGTCGTTGAAGATTGCTTGCCCCATTCGGGCCCAACCTCTCGGATGCTCGTCTACTTAGTCGATCCTGGCCTGACCTTCTAGGGTGCCTTGTTTCCAACTCATAAGGTTCATGAGGGTGTGAGTACTCGGACCTTTCCCCTTCTGATTGATGGCCCGGTCTATCATGCCTGCTTCCCCGGGACCCCTCATGGTGATGTTCACGTTGGTCGACCAGCTGGTCGCCCATCTGCTCGACCATCTGGTCTCCCCACTGGTCGCCCGGGCTGTGGACCTAGGCGATCACTCATCTTTTGCTTTCTCAAATTATCTAGGGGTAACTTGTCCTAGTATCACGTCTTGTTTCTATTGGGGCCACTTGAATCATTGGTGGACGAGTCACCATTGCTTGCTGCCTTTGCATTTGTTTCAACGTGACCATTGCCCTTTCAATATCTTCAGGGGTTCTCACCATCGACTCCAAGGTGGCTTCAATCTGCGGTTCGACTGATACTGCCGGTAAAGCCGGGACTTAGGCTAGTCCAGTTTGTCGGCGTCCACTAGGTTTCTTTCCTTTCCACCTCCTACTCGTCGAGGTGGTACGTGATTCATCCTGAGCGTTTTTGTAAGTATGCCTTGTCATTTTGATACGAATTGTGCGCTGGGAGTTTGTTCTAGTAAATATCTTTTCTAGACTTGCGTGTTTTGAAGATGATAATCTTTCTCACGAACACACATGCACTTGAAGATATTTCTTAAGTTTCTCTACACAACTTACAAAATTCTGGGAATTCTTCTTGAAGAACTGATGAACACCTTTGATCCTTCAAATGTTTTCTTTTCAATTTTGAATCGATGGAGGTTCGAACCCTTCCTCTAGCGCCAATTTGTTGAGCAATCTTTCTAATTGAAAGGTTATCTGGCTAGTTAATCTAAGTAGATTACTCAAACAATAATCTTAAGTAGTAATATAGATTGATAATAAGAAAATATAGAGAGAATTATAGTGAAAGAAATTTTACAAAGTGTTCTTGTATTAGCTCGGGTGGAATCCCCTCAAATGTGTGTATTACACCTATTTATACCCTTGCATGGGTGAGGTGGCAGATAAGTAGGCTAACTAGCCTCAGATAGTGACAAGTGTCCTCCACTTGTCACTATTTTTCATGCTTAGCCCACTAACTCTATATTAAATACCTAGTCTACCCCTTCTTGGTTTACCCTCATCCTTGGACGAGTAACTCTTGGTTGGGTAGATGTCCTTTGTTAGGTTAGTAATGTGGCCTGTTTAACCCCTGGCAAACTTATGGTCTCATTTGTCACATATTGTGGGTAATTGGCCGAGCAACGGGGCGAGCAACCTGTAACCCTTCACCTTCCTTCACCTTAATTCTGGGGAGACTTCTAGCGAGCACAAGGGCGAGCAAATTGGTGAGCATGACGGCGAGCAACTTTGACTTGATCACATGAGCCCTCTATCTCATGTCTCTTGATCCTGGCAAGAGGTGAGCAGGGTAGCGAGCAACATTTGCTTAGGCATTTCCACACATCCTTTGGGACCAACACATCGGATGAGCCAGGTGGCGAGCAGAGGGACGAGCAGCTTGGCTTGGCCACGGGGGCTTGCTGTCTCGTCCTCTCCTTCTGGACAAGCAAAGCGGTGAGCAGAGGGGCGAGCAGCTTGGCTTGGCCACGAGGGCTTGCTGTCTCGTCCTCTCTTGCTGGACGAGCAAGGCGCAGCTTGGCTTGGCCTCCTCTTACTTGCTTACTTATTCCTTGATCGTCGGCTTAATTATTTTCATCAACATTACTTAACATCGAAGATTATAAATCCAGCCTAGCCAGTGAGATGGAATTCAACCTCACCCAAGCCGAGAAAGATGCTTCAATGGATACTAACCTTGCAACACACCAACTCGTGGACTACAAGAAAGGCAATTTGAGAGTAGTGAAAATAGTAGATCAAGAGGACTTTATTGCCAAGATTGGATTTCAAGCCTATTATCATCGACCCTAGAGGTGAGATCAAGGACCCAAGGGTGCAGAAGTCAAAAATTTGAAACCGGACAATTTCTGGCCACCTAAATTTTTTTATTTTTTTAAAAAATAAATTTTTGTATAAAAATATATATAAATAAACATTCATTTTTCCTTAATTCATCCAAATTACCTTTTTATATATAAATAATTGATAATTAAATACTTAAATAGCACATACATCAATATGTATAAATATTTAAGGCTTAAATACTAAACAGTAAATAATAATAAATAAAAAATTGGTAAACCGTAAAAGATATAAAAATAAATTTGGATAATTACTAGTATCCAAAATAAAAAGAGATAAAATTATAAAAGTTTAACATTTAAAAAAAATGAATCACATGTATAACATAACATGCAAGTCAAATATTTCAAATCTTGTTGCTTGATTTCGTGAATCTTGTTGCCTGATTCTTAAGCTTGTTGAGAAACTTGGGGAAACATACGCTACTCATCTCCATACACTCGATCTTCATCATCGGACTCAAACTTGACATTGACCTCTACTTTCTCTTCATCGGATGAGTAATCATCCTCATCGAGTTCTCTAAGTCAGACGTTTCTTTGAAGGCCATTTTCCATCTAATCATGTGGACTTGAAACCATACCGGATCCTGAGCAAGAGCCACGATTCCCTTCCACAATATAAACATCAATAGAGCCAACTCCATCAACAATCCATTCCTGAGCAAACTTTGCATCTGCCTTTGCTAATAAAACTTCCATGTTCTTCTCTTTTAGCTTCATTTGTTTGTTCATCAATTTAGCATTGAAGTTGACATACACAAGATTGTTTACCCGTTCAACTAGAAGTTTATTTATTTTCTTCATATGTATCTGCAAATTTACAAAAATAAATAATTTATAGAAAATTAGAACTTTCTGATTAACAATATTTAAATTTTGCTAATAATTTAAAATAAAAAATCTACAAACACCTTCAAATGCGCTACAGTTTCTTTTACACCCCGATGAACTAGTAATCGGAGAAAGTATTCTCATAGCAAGTCTAAACAAATTAGGAGTAATTGCACCATAATTTGACCACGAGTTTATTACAAATGAAACAGTTATAGGTGCAAAGAAAGTCAAATTAAAGATTAGCTGAGAAAGTATTGCTGATTAACTGAACTTAATAATATCAGCTGAGGGGTCAGCTTATAAGTCTACTGAGTCATCACCTTGGTCAGCTGACTTGTCAGGATGATGGTCATGATGATTGATCAGGATGATAGTCAGGATGGTTGGTCAGTCAGGATGATCAGTCAGGATGATTGATCTGGATGATTGGTCAGGATGATCAGTCAGGATGATTGGTCAGGATGGTCAGTCAGGATAGTCAGTCAGGATGAAGGTCTACTGATGATATCAGCTGAGTACTCAGACTCAGCTGAGGACATATCAAATCAGCAGACTGGAAAGGTGTTTACTGACTCCAAGTCAGGAATTAACCAAGAATCAGTTACGAAGCAGTTTAAACTTCGACTTGGGCAATTGACGATCAGTTTAACAGAATCAAAACTGAAAACCGCTGGGCTCTGATCATTATTCGAATTTGGTTGCAACTGTAGCAGTTTCTTGTTGGTAGGTTACGTTCACAAGCATTAATTTGGGTTCCCATATTCCTATATATATACGCACATATGTATAGAGAAAAACACAGTACATATTCAGAGAGATCCACACAAATACTTGTAATTTGTATCATCATTCATTGATTAGTGAGAGAGGTGTCTCATCCGTGGACGTAGATCATTTTTTGATCGAACCACATAAATCTTGGTGTTCTTCAATTTTTTTTATTTCTTTTATACAACAATCATTGTTACTCAATAATTGGTGCCATTTGTGGGAAAGGAGATTGTTGATGAAATCAACTGCTATGGCTTCTACGAAGATGGAGTTTGAGAAATTCACAGGGGCTAATGATTTTGGTTTGTGGAAGGTGAAGATGAAAGCTCTCCTCACAAACCATGGATTATCGAATGCCCTAAAACCAGTAGATCAGTGGCCATCATCATCCTCAACAGAACCTGCAAAGATGCAGGAGATTCTGGACAAAGCCCATAGCACAATCATCTTGTGCTTAGGGGACAAACCTCTGAGAGAGGTGTACAAGGAAAAGACTGCCATTGATGTGTGGAATAAGCTGGAACAGATGTATCAAACAAAGTCGGTTACCAATAAGCTGTTCATGAAGCAGAGGCTTCATTCCTTCAAAATGACTGAGGATAGGGATCTAATTGAACAACTTGAAGAATTCAATAAAGCAGTGGATGATTTGGAGAATCTTGAAGTCAAGATTGAAGATGAGGATAAAGTCCTGATGTTACTGAATTCTCTACCAAAATCCTTAGAGAATTTCAAGGATGCTCTGTTATTTGGAAGGCAAGAGAAGATGTCCCCTGATGATATTCAGAATGCATTGAAATCTAAGGCGCTTCAAATGCAATCTGAAAGGAAGAATACAAATCAAGTAGAAGGGTTGAATATCAAGTTCAAGAAAGGAAAGAAATCGTTTCAAAGTAAGAAGAAAAAGAATGGTAATGGCCCTGAATCTGGTAAATTTGTGGAGAAGAGAAAATGCTTCTCATGTCAGAAGGTGGGACATCTCAAGAAGAATTGTCCTGACAAATCCAGGAAGCAATAAGATGATCAAAAGGCTGATGTCACAATTGTTACTCAGGAAGGATATGATAGTGCTGGGGTTCTGGCTGTTACTGATGTCAAGTTGAGTGAAGATTGGGTGTTAGATTCTGGGTGCTCATTTCATATGTGTCCCAATGAATATTTATTCAGAGATCTCAAGAAATTTGATGGCGGATCAGTTCTCTTGGGGAATGATCAGATGTGCAAGGTCAGAGGGTCTGGCTCAATAAAGCTAATACTGTATGATGGTGCTGAGAGGATACTACAAAATGTCAGATTTGTACCTGAGCTGAAGAGAAATCTTATTTCACTTGGATCACTTAATGTTTTGGGATATGAATTCAATACAAGGAATGGATTCATATTGATAACCAATGATAACAACATTGTGATGAAAGACAAGAAGGTCAATGGCTTGTACATTTTAATTGGTAACTCAACTGCTGAATCAGTGAATACAGTTATGGGCAGCTCTGATGCTATCTTGTGGCACAAGAGGTTAGGGCACATTGGTGAAAGAGGACTGAATGAACTCTCCAAACAGAAGGCATTTGGAGATTCAAGAACAATTAAATTGGACTTTTGTGATCACTGTGTATTGGGAAAATCCAAGAAACACTCTTATTCAAAGGGGCAACATCATACTGATGCTCCTCTGGACTATGTACACTCTGACATCTGGGGACCATCAAGAACTGAGACTCATGGACGTGGAAAGTACTTCATGATTATCATTGATGATTTCAGCAGAAAGGTGTGGGTGATCATCCTGAAGCAGAAGAGTGAAGCCTTTAGAAAATTCAGGGAATGACTTCTTGAATAAGAAAACAAAGCATCTCAGAACTGACAATGGGCTTGAGTATGTGTCAGAAGAATTTGAAAATTTCTGCAAGGAAAGAGGCATAACAAGGCACAAGACTGTTCCAGCAAATCCTCAACAAAATGGGCTTGCTGAGAGGAAGAACAGAACTATTTTGGAGAAGGTCAAGTGCATGCTGTCAAATTCTAAACTACCTAAAGTGTTCTGGGGAGAGGCAGTTAATACTGGTTGTTATTTGATAAACAAAACACCCTCATCTGCTATTGACTTTAAAACCCCTGATGAGCTTTGGCATGGTAGGCTATCAGATTATAATAATCTAAAGGTATTTGGTTGCTTGGCCTTTACTCACATAAGGCAAGATAAGTTGGAACCAAGGGCTCTGAGGTGCAACTTCCTGGGATATCCAAAAGGTGTCAAAGGTTATAGGTAGTGGTGTCTTGAAGCTAGACACAAGTAGTGTATTGTCAGCAGAGATGTGACTTTCAATGAGAAAGTCATGGGATATGGTACATCTGGAAATACTCAGGATACTGACGACAGCCACTTAATCAGACAAACACCAGTTGAGGTGGAGACTACAACCAGGAGTCAGAATGAAGAACAAGCTCAGGATAACTCTGATATCAGAAATCCACAAGAAAATCAGTCTGATGCATCAGTAGATAGTAATTTTGAAGATCAAACTAAAAATTCAGATGAAGAGGGTAAAGATTTGAGAAACTACAGTCTGGCCAGAGACAGACATAGGAGAAGTATTCATCCACCAATCAGGTTTGGACAGGCTGACACAATCTCATATGCGTTATCTGTGGCAGAAGAAGTAGAGTATCAAGAACATCAAACTTATACTGATGCAGTAACAAGGAATGATAAAGATCAGTGGATTTCAGCTATGAAAGAGGAGTTAAATTCACTTGAAAAGAACAACACATGGGTTCTTGTGAATAAAGCAAAAGGGCTGAAGGTTGTCAGCTCAAGATGGATATTCAAGAAAAAGTCTGAAATTGGGTCAGATGGACAAGAACTTATCAGATACAAGGCAAGGTTGGTTGCAAGGGGATTTACTCAGAGGGAAGGAATAGACTTTAATAAAGTATTCTCACCAGTTGTGAAGTACTGCTCAATAAGGACCTTATTGTCAAAGGTAAATCAGGATGGACTGGAGTTACAACAGCTAGATGTGAAAACTGCATTCCTACATGGAGAGCTTGAAGAAACCATTTATATGCAGCAACCTGAGAGTTTCATACTACCAGAAGATGGAGGAAAGGTATGTTTGCTGAAGAAGTCATTGTATGGACTTAAGTAAAGCCCAAGGCAGTGGTATAAAAGGTTTGATAGCTTCATGGTATCTATATGTTTCATTAGATGCAAGTATGATAGTTGTGTGTACTTGGAAAAGCAAGGCTCTGAGGTACTTACATATCTATTACTTTATGTGGATGATATGTTAATTGCTAGCAAAAGTCTTGGAAGAATTCAGAAATTGAAAGATAAGCTCAGTTCAACCTTTGACATGAAAGACCTTGGAAGTGCAAAGAGAATTCTGGGTATGGACATTATCAGGAACAAAGCAACTGGAAGGATGTTCTTGAGTCAGCAGGACTACATACTGAAAATCTTAAAAAGATTCAATATGCATGAGTCAAGATCAGTCTCCACTCCTCTTGGAGAACACTTTAAACTCACAGCTGATCAATGTCCTAAGGATAATCAGGAGAAGTCTCAAATGAACAAGATACCTTATTCAAATGGAGTTGGAAGCATAATGTATGCTATGGTTTGCAGTAGACCTGATATTGCTCATGCAGTGAGCTTGGTCAGCAGGTTTATGGCAAATCCTGGAAAGGCACATTGGGAAGCTTTCAAATGGATAATGAGATATTTGAAAGGTACATCTCATTTGGGATTATTTTTAGAAATGACTCAGGAGATTAAGCAACCTCTACAAGGTTTTGTAGATTCAAACTATGCTGGAAGCATAGATACAAGAAAATCTTTGACTGGATATGTGTTTACACTATATGGCACAGCCATTAGTTGGAGGGTTGCACTACAGTCTGTGGTTACACTATCAACTACAGAAGCTGAGTACATTGCAGTGCAGAAGCAGTGAAGGAAGCTATGTGGCTGAAGGGCATTATCAGAGAATTTGGGATCAGGCAAGATGAAGTTACTGTGCAATGTGATAATCAGAGTGCCATTCATTTAGTTAAGCATTAGGTCTTCCATGAAACATCCAAACATATTGATGTTAGGCTTCATTTTGTGAGAGATGTGGTGGAGAAAAAGGTGATCACAATAAAGAAAGTTTCATTTGATGACAATGCTGCTGATATGCTAACTAAGGTCATACCTAGTTCAAAATTCAACTACTGCTTGGAGCTGGTTAAGATACAGTCTTGGGATGTGTCTTGATTCTACTGAATTGTGAAGATTAGGTGGAGGCATCTCACTTACTTTGAGGTGGAGAATTGTTATAGGTGCAAAGAAAGTGAAATTAAAGATCAGCTGAGCAAGTACTGCTGATTAATTGAACTTAATACTATCAGCTGAGGGGTCAGCTGATAAGTCTACTGAGTCATCAGCTTGGTCAGCTGAGGAGGTCAGATGACTTGTCATGATGATGGTCAGGATGATTGATCAGGATGATAGTCAGGATGGTTGGTCAGTCAGGATGATCAGTCAGGATGATTGGTTAGGATGATCAGTCAGGATGATTGGTCAGGATGGTCAGTCAGGACGAAGGTCTACTGATGATATCAGCTGAGGACATATCCAATCAGCAGACTGGAAAGGTGCTTACTGACTCCAACTCAGGAATTAACCAAGAATCAGTTATGAAGCAGTTTAAACTTCCACTTGTGCAATTGGCGATCAGTTTAACAGAATCAAAACTGAAAACCGTTGGGCTCTGATCATTATTCAAATTCGGTTGCAACTGTAGCAGTTTCTTGTTGGTTGGTTACGATCACAAGCATTAATTTGGGTTCCCATATTCCTATATATATACGCACATATGTCTAGAGAAAAACACAGTACATATTCAGAGAGATCCACACAAATACTTGTAATTTGTATCATCATTCATTGATTAGTGAAGGAGGTGCCTCATCCGTCGACGTAGATCATTTTTGGATCGAACCACGTAAATCTTGGTGTTCTTCAATTTTCTTTATTTCTTTTATTCAACAATCATTGTTACTCAATAGAACAATATAAAAATAAATTTTGTTAATTACTCAAACTTAATTAACCACATGTAATATCAAAAGAATTATAAAATCTAATCTTTAAAGAATTAGTTACATGGATTAAACTTTTGAATATTTTCTACCATGCAAGAAACAATTGTCACTTGTCTCCCAAAAAGTGCCTCATTATTCTTGTACTTCAGTTGCTCTCGTTCATAATCTTAACTTGCATTTTTCATATTCCCATAAAATAAATATCCAAACAATCAATGACCCCAACTGCAACAATCTCATCCAAGTGAAGTAGAGGATCTCGGTAGTGGTAGAATAGATTCGAGAGGTAAGCCATCAAATGAAGTGGACACTTGAGTCTAACTTTCATCTTCGCATCAATAATATCAATGATAGGCTGATTGTTCTTAACAATGTTGCCCAAGGATTCTTTAACCTCCTCCATTTCCTTCAAAATCTCACCATACACAAAACCATAAATGGCTTTTTGTCGCCATCAACAGGTCGAAACACCTTCACCAACGGGCCAAAAATTTGCAAGCATGTGGAAACACCATTCCAAAATCTCATACTCAACACTGTAAGCTACTCCCTCCGTCCCAGAGGAACTTGCAAGTTTTCCTTTTCGGGACGTCCCAAAGGAACTTGCAGACCCAAAAAAAGGAAATCCTTTTATAAACTCCACTCTCACAATATCTAAATACTTACACAAAATGTCATTACTTTTTCACTTTTTGGGCCCACATTACACTCAATCCAACTAACTTTTTCACTTTTTACATAAGATTTTACCAAATTAACCCTCAAAACACTACTTTTTTTACTTTATTCTACTTTCTTCTTAATTTGTGTGCCCCTCCTCCCTTGCAAATTGCTCTGGGACGGAGGGAGTATTTTTCTTAAGCACTCTTTGAAAATTTTGCATTGTTCCTATACATTGCTCGTAAATATTGCCCTTAATTACCCCATTGTCTCATATATGCTCTGCAATTAAAGAAATGATTATTCAAATCTAGTCACTCCTAGTTTGACTATGTCCTCTTCTTTGTGTATGCCTTCATCATAGCTAAAATTTTGTGATGACCATAAAAGAAGATGGTCAATGCCTTAGCTTGATCAATGAATTTCTTGAATTTGGTTAGGTTTTCAATGATTTCAAGCATAAGGTTCATAGAGTGGGTAGCACACGATGTCCAAAAGATTTGAGGATAACTCAGTTTCAATAATTTGCAGCGACCATATTGTTCGAGATTATCGGTCATGTTGGGAAATGACTTGTGATATATTTTGATAAACCCCAAAGACTCCCCTGGTGTAATGGCTACTTGTGTAAAAACTAGTCTGATGTTTTAAAGACTAGCCTGATGGCTCATAGACTAGCCTGATGAAGGATTAGTAGATACACCCAATGACTGAAAAATGCACCTCAGAAGACTAAGTCCAAGCAGCCTGAAGGACTCTCCTGAAGACAAGTACCCTGATACATTAAATGCCTTCTGTATTTAATAAGGAAGCAGCCAACACATAAATGAAGTATTTAAAGCAGCAAAGAGAATGTTCCAAGTCACCTGATAAAAAGACAGAGGACTTCAATGCAACCGTTAGACTGGACTGAGGAACAATTAAGACAGGCCAATGAGAAGCTGCCACCTATGTACGGATCTGACACAGAAACTGATCTGTCAGTACCAAGTTCAGAAGCAACCAGCAACCTAGGATGGCACAGTTTTCATATGCGGCTGCATTAACTCCAAGCAGGCATTTAATGAGCTATCAACCATTAATGCTTGAGAGTTGTCCATCCAAAATCTGAAGAAGATCTTTGGAACGTTGGACTGCTATATTTGCACAGATTTGACCACCCAGAATTTGAGGAAAAAGTTGAAGAACGTTGGTACACCAAAATAGCTTAAATTTGAAGCTATCTCTCCAAAGGATAGTTTTTCAAATTTAAGTCTATAAATACAAGAGTTGAAGAAGAAGTCAAATACGGGAAACAAGGAAGCTCTACTGAAAGACTGAGAAGTTCAAGCACTCGAAAATCACACTAGTTTCCCAAGTGCTTACATTGACTAGATTTCAATCTTGTATTTAGGCTTACATTGTAATATCTCAGAAGCCTACTGAGATAACCCTATCTAGATATTGATCTTCATTGTAAAGGGTTATCTCAACCTTAGTTGGAAAAACTCAAATCCTTAAACCAAGGAAGGTTAAAGGTTGTGAGTAGAAGAAAGTAAG